>JARVGW010000309.1:18734242-18749648 GCA_031762495.1 Anablepsoides rubrolineatus
GATGGATGGATGGATGGATGACAGATAGATGGATGGATGATGGATGATGGATGGATGGATGATGGATGATGGATGGATGGATGATAGATGATGGATGGATGATGGATGGATGGATGGATGGATGGATGGATGATGGATGATGGATGATGGATGGATGGATGGATGACAGATAGATGGATGGATGATGGATGATGGATGGATGGATGATGGATGATGGATGGATGGATGATAGATGATGGATAGATGGATAGATGGATGGATGGATGAATGATAGATGATGGATGGATGATGTATGGATGGATGGATGGATGGATGAATGATAGATGATGGATGGATGATGGATAGATAGATGGATAGATGGATGAATGGATGATGGATGGATGATGGATAGATGCTGATGCAGAGTTATGTTGTAAACCTTTTCATTTGATCTCTGGTTAGTTTCCAGAGAAGCTTCTTGTATAAAACACATAAATTAAAATCCAATCTAAAACAGGACGGACATTAATCATCCCAGTGATGACTCAGCAGAAACTAGCTGCAGTTTAAAGCCACCAAAGAGCTGAGAGTAATTAAAAACTAATCAAGCTGCCAGCACAGAGGTGGATTAAACTTTATAAATCAGACCTTTTGTCAAACTGAAAGAGTGTTCAAAGGTGCAGGGAGCGTTTCAGTCGGCTGATTAGAGTCCTGACATTTTAACGTCAAACTGAAAGGTGCTTTTTATTTTTAGTTTCAATTATTAAACAAAGCTCTGCTCTTTAAATAGAAATCCACTGAAATGGTGCGTTCTTTCTACACATCTGCTCTGTGGTCGACTGGTTAGAGCCAAATCAATAGAAATCTAAAAAACAATACTTTACATTCTTGTACTTTATGTTTCTGTTGTATGCAAAGAAAAATAAGAGTTTGCTGCAGAGAACATCTATAAATATAATCCTGTATGTATAAATTATTCACACACCTTCCTCTTTCCCTGTAGGGCCTGGAGGTGTCCAAACCAGGCCGCTACCAGACCCTCCCCTCCGACAACTTCCTGGATATGAACGACTCAGGAGTGGAGTTCAGTCACTCCGGTTTCCCTCAGGACAGCGACACCGAAGCCGTGCTGACCTACGCCTCCCACAAGCCCCTCCTGAACGCCGCCTCTCCTCCGGCCGTGGCAGAAGGAGGGCTCTCCAGCGGCCTGGAAGCCACGGCGGCCCCCGACGGCGACCTTGGCGCCGTCCGGACCCCCGACTCGGCCATGAGTGCCAGCCCCGGCTCCCATCCCCACTCGGCCGCAGCTGCCACACCTGATGGCGGCCTGCACGGCGGCGCCGACTCAGCCCAGACAGACGGAGGGTCACAGGGTGGAGAGGGTGGTCTGTAGGATTAATCAGCTCCGAGCAGCTGACAGGAAACACCAGGGGGCTGTTTTTTGGCACCTCCTTCAAACATCCATGTGGCGAGGAGTCGTTTTCACACTGAAACACAGAGAAGTCCTCAAATCCCTGCATCTGAAAACATCCCAGACAAAACAGAGGTTGGTGGCCGAGAAGAAAAGGCATAAAAAAACAGCACAATATAGTGTTAAAGTCACTTTGCACAGGAAAAAAAACAACAACCTCACTGTCTATTAAAAGAGAAAAACAATCTTGTGCGTATCAGTGCATGCATTTTATTAAAAACTGATAAGATTTAGAGGAAAATACAGACATTAGAATAGTCTGCATGCAAATTAAAACAAGTAAAAAATAACAAGATCCAGTACAAATACCGTTAAATAATAAAAAAAGAGAAAATGACAAAGGTTTGAAGGTTTGACAGCCAGAAAGCTCCACAAACAAAAACATCTCTGCTTCAGGGCGGATCTCAGTGTTTTTCCTCTGACGGCACTCAGACTCTGCAGTGATAGCGTTTCAGTCCGCCCCCACGTCTCCATTATTAACAGCACGAGCATGTCAGCGAACGGCCCACGGCTCAGAGGAAACGCTTGTTTTTAGTGCTCGCTCACTGGAAAGAGCTGCTCGAGGTGTTGTTTCTCTAAAAACCTGCAGGCTGGAGCCAGATCAGACTGACTGAGCTGCTCATTTCCCCCATTTGTTTTATACGTGAGGCGTCAAATCTGACACATTTCAAACCTCATTCCACTCATTCATTCATTCATTCATTCATTCATTCATTCATTCATTCATTCATTCATTCATTCATTCATTCAATAAAAAGAACATTCAGAGAACCAGCTGGAGCGGCTCTTGAGAACATACCTGCACTTTTTGCAGGTGAACCAAATCACAGACAGCCAGGAGCGATACGAGACGACAGTAAAATTTGCAGTGTTAAATCAACACTTAAAGAGTTAAATTCAACACTGTGTCCAAGTCTATCTGGTCCTTATCTGAAGTGGTGTCAATTTAACTCTTTCCACAGTGTTACATTTTCAGAGTAGAATTTAACTCTAAACAGAGTTAAAATTTTATTTTGCCTAACACTGTGCAGTGTTAATGCCACTTAACACTTCAAGTCAAATAACTCTGATGAGAGTAATTATGATACTAAGCAATGTTAATAAGGTACTCCACTGTGGTGACAAATCAACTCTGATTCTCATGCTTTGTCACTGATAGCACTTTTTAGCACTGATAACTTTTAAATAACACTTAACAGTGGGCGGAGCTTATTTAACACTGTCCAGTGTTGAGACAACACTGGGGAAATCAATGCTGTGAATTAACACCAACACTGGATGTCAGTTTACTCAGCAAGTGTTTAAATAGCACTCGGAGGAGTTAAATTGACTCTGAAAAGTTTAACACTGAAAATTTAACACTCTGGTTTCAGGCAACAGAAAATTAAATGAGCTGCAAAAATCAAAGTTTACATCTCAAAGCAAACGTTCATCTTACAGAGCTCACATTAAGCTGTCAGACAAATACTGGGAACTGTTTATGACTAGAACAGTAGGTAACTAGTTAGTGACTAGTTGGACATTGATTGTGACTAGTTCTTGACTAGTTGGCTGCTGTAACAACAGTGAAGCGTGTTAGTGAACAGTTGTTCTTCTGCTGAAGATGGTTGCAGTTGCGTTCTTCCCACAGGTGTGCCTCTTTTGTGACCATCTTAGTGACGCAAATGCAAATTATTCTGACTGATGAGTCTGCCCTTATAGTTTCTGTGTAAATGTCAGGTAAATCCATTAAATTAGCAGTAATTAATGATGCAGGTGTGTCTATTTTTAGCTGCTCTGGGAAAATCCTGTTTTTGTCACAGAAAATGTTGGTGATTTAACAACAATTAATTATATATAATTTAAAACAGTGAGAGAAATATGGACTAGCCATCTTCAAAAAGTCACAGATTTAATTAGATGAAGTTCTCGACTCTGCAACTGCTCTTGGCTCATTAGTTTGTCTTCTCAGCTGTGAATGAAGGTAATTCCTTTATCTCACCTGAGAGCGAGAGGTGTCATGATGCTGAGGAAACATCACATCTCTGTCCACACTGACAGTCTGTTCAGGAAGCATTGATTCCATCTCCTGCCTCACAGCAGTAACAAGACTGCAGAGTCCCAACAGTCCCATTTATACATCCCCATCAATATCTGTTAGCAGCAAGGCTAGCTCACAGCTCACACTGTAAGACAGTTTCCAAAAGACTCCACACAAACATCTTTTATCTAAAACCTGCAAAATCTAGCATGCAGTTTATTCAAAACATGCATTGGGTTCATTTTTTTAATTAAAATGGGTACAAAATAAGAAACAGTTATTGTAAATAAACAGTGATCTGCAAAAAATATTCAGGAATATAAAACAGAATTAATGTGACTGAATTGTTCATTTTTATATCCGTTTAATCAGAAAAAATGCAACCATAATTAATTCTGCTCAGAGTGTAAATATCAGGCTGATTTAATGGAACTGATTTAGATGAGAAACAGATGGTTTGTTGATTTTAATAAAATCTGATGCAATATAAATAAAAAGGCACTGAAACGTCACAAACACCCACATGCCTGAGAGAATACTCTGATGTTTCCCATCCAAACACAAACCTGCTGTTAGCCCTTCATGCTAACTGATGTAAATATGAAAATATGTGATATGCATGGGAATAATTATATTATACTTGTATGTTTCTTACAAAGCTTATGCAAGATTTTTTACTACGAAACGCTGCATCGACGTTCTGCCTTCAGCTGGGAAATAAACCCTGTTTACATGTTGGAGTGAAATCCTTCCATCAAAGTTTTGCCTCAGCAGCTCCTAAACATGCAAAACTTGCTGTTTTTACAGAAAACGACACTTTGATGCTCTGTGAGGTGAAAGGACAGATTTAGATGCTGCGTATGTTCACAGCTGATGGAGGCTTTTATGAAAGGATTTCCCTCATCGCTCTGATGTTTTCGGTTTCCTTCCACATCTGAGCTCCGTGTTCTGAAAGCTTCTCGGAGCAGGAGAGCTTTAATACAAAAAAAATAATCTGTCCTGATTCTCTGAAACTCCAAAGAAAATCATGACCACCCTGGAGTCAGGCTGTTTAATCAGAACAGGAAATTAACTTTCATTTTAAACATCAGCTGCAGATTCTGCCTGAGTTATTTTTAATTCGGTCACTTTAAAGCGGCAGCTTCTCTGATTTATGAGATAATTGGAGGAACTAATTGTGAGCTGCTTGTCTTCAGGACAGAAATCTCATCCTGATGATTATATTTTCCTGAAGCAGCTCTCCTGCTCCGAGCTGAAGCACTGGAAAAGTCTTTTTGCCTGTTTTCTAGTCACCGTCACGCTCCCAGCACCTGAGAATGTTTTTATACAAACAGAAAATGTATTTGTGAGATTATTTTGATATAATTTGTGTATTTGAACCAAATGATGTCATCCTGATATTACCAAATCACCATGTTTGAATGAAGACTTTTTGTATCATCGTCACATTTAGACCCTTCTCAGCTCTGATATTATCCTGACTCTGTGTTCATAACCGTTAGAGCAGCATGCCGACCTTAGATTGTTTGTGGGACTGCAGGACTGAACGCAAATAACCATGAAATAAAAAGCCCTTTTCTGTACAGCTGGTCTCCTGATTTCATCCTGTCTGGTTTTTATTATCCTGCTGAGGACAAAAAACACATTTATGTATCATATCATAAAGAAAATCAGAATATATAGTGATGTTGATTCAGCATTTACACTATTTTGTTTGTTTACTTCTGCAGATACTGTGTATTTTAGCTGTTCATGTAACAAAATGTTTAACTTATTCCAAAGACTTTCAGTTTTTGTAACTATTCTACCACTTATCAAAAGGTAGTATACTGGAAGTTTTTTTAATAAGTATAATTGAGTATAAGTTTAAGTACATCAAGTATACTAGGCACCATGTACTTGTAGTGTACTTGAAAGTATACTGATTTGTTTGTACTAAATTGGGACTTTTTAGTTCATACAAAGTATACTTTAAGTATACTGTTATAATGTCTTTATAAACTTACCAAAAAAAAGTATACTTTAGGTACATGTCATTAGGTATACTAAAGTATATAAATGTGTATTTCCCTAAGTGTACTTTTATTTACCATGTACACTGATATAAGTATACTAGCAGTTTACTAGCAGTTTACTAGCATGTATACTTCTAGAACTAAATTGGCCCACAATACGTTAAAAGTATACTCAGAAGTATACTGCAAGTAATCTTCTAAGTATACTTTCAGTTTAACCTTGAAATATACTACAAATAAACCAGTCTGTGTGAAAATGTACTTTCAGTGTAAAGTTTATCTTGGCCAAAAGTTTAAACATTAGTTTACACTAAGTGTACTTTTTTGTTTATTTCTAGTACAATTCAAGTATAGTGTAATCTCATTTAAGTACATAAAAAGTAAACTGGAAGTATACTCTTTTTTTTGTTTAAAATTATTATACTTAAAGCCTACTTGCATATACTACTTTTTACTAAGGGAATTTAAAAAATCCCTTTATTTACATTCAGATTTTATCAGTCCTCTGAAAAACAAGTTTCTTATTAAAATCAGCTTTAGCTACTGGCTCTTTTAGCTACTTTCAGCTAGCCTTTTGCTATTTGTGTATTCATCCATGCAGAATCAGCTCAGTTCAATCATATTCCAGGGTTATTTCAGAGTTTGAGGTAAACACTCAGATCTGGATGCAGGCCCAGACCAGTCCTCCAGCTCCCGCGAAAGCCGCCATGACTTTCGGCCAATCAGAGCAAAGCAGGAAGTGACGAGGGTTCTAGCGCACGGAAGCATCGGGAGTGGCGCGCCAAATTTCAAAGGACTTCCTCCTGGGAGGAAGAAAGAAAAGCAGCTCGGGGATCGGGCGATCAACGGCGATAAAATACCGTCTGAAAAGTCCGTCCAGCCGGAGTTTGGACCTGCAGTCCCGGTTCTGGAGGACGGACGGAGGTTTTATTTAACGGATTTAATCACAGGAAGTGGGACTGCAGCTGTTTATTTGTTGTAAGTTCCGACTTTCATTTTGTCCTACAGGAACTAGCTGCAAACTTCACCGACCTGATCATGATTCATGGTTTGATTTTCACTTCAACCAGTCGGAAGTGTCTTTAGATCGTTTATTACTCAGATATAGATGCTGTTTGTGTGAAAAAAATAAAGTTTTACAGCAGATGGAGCAAAGTTCTGTGACCTGCTTTGTGTTCTGATCCATCATGGTTTGGCAGCTGACGCACGATGCGACCTGAACTTTCATTTTCTGCACATATTTATACTTATTTAAGCTTCTGATATCATTTTATAACCATTTAATTCATCTTACATCTTTAAATATGTCCTCTGAAGTGTTAAATAATAGTAAAATGTTTGTTTATTTAGGATGAAATTAAATGAAACTATGAAAAAAATCCATAAAAAATAGACTAACCTGAACTATAATGATGAAGAAAGTTTATTTCAAAAGTTTAGAGATGTTTTGCAATTCTGGCATGTGGGTCTGCACTCAGTGTAAACAAAACACTTTCAATCCTAAGATATAAGATAATTCTCACACATTTAGTTAAGTTTATTCATTTCTTTAAAAACAACAACATAAAAAAATCTTATTATATCTGCCCCTTTTTCTCAAATAAATAAATTCAATCCAAAATAATCTTCAATTTATATATAAAAAAAGGAAAATTAACCTTTATCATTCTTTTAAATAATCACATTGATCTGGCATTTTTAATGTCATCTTCTAGTATATTCCATAATCTTATACCCTGGACATGTGTATATGGTACATTATCTGATATGATAAAAATATGCTTGTTTTTTTCTCTTTATGATGATGCAATAAGTATTTTTAATAGTATATGAAGCTAAACTTGTTTTGTTTTCTGTTTCCTTGCAGATCAAACAGCTGTTGCACCCCTGACTAAAGTCTTTTAATCTTCCTTCCTCCCGTAAACACAGACTGATCGCCTGCTTTAACATTTCATTTCAAACCTGAACCTCTTAAATGACAGAACTCAGGCTAAGAGTCGCAGCTGGCAGCAGGTTTGGCTTCGCCCAGCTGTAATTTTTACAGCTCCTGTCTGCATGAGCAGCTCTGTAACACACCTGCCGTCCACATCACAGCTGCTCTTTGTGTTTGAACTTTATCGTCCCCCTCAGTCTGTTTGAGTCAGGGCTCATAAAAGAGGAGCGGCGGCTCGTTTCCACTCTTATACAGTGCTCCTGATCCTCGTTACGTATTCATATATGCGCCGCGGCTCTCCATGCTGATGCAAACACCTGTTGCTCCACCTGCCTGCGACCTTCACTTTCACAGCGTTTCCTTTTAGAGGCTGACACTTCGGCTTTATGTTTTCCCTGCTCTGCTTCTGTCCTTTAGCTCCCAGTTTGAGGCTGAGCATGGATCTGCTGCTGCTGTAAGGCAGGGCCTGTCGTAGATCCTCGGGGGTCCTCGGGGGGGTGGGGGGTCCAGACATTTAGAGGGGTTCAGCCATGCTGTCCGGGGAGCAGCCGTGTTTCCAGCTGCTCCGCTTCGGCTCGTCCACGGGCGACTCGGCGCGGGACCTCTACACGTTTCGGCCCACCCAGAGCCGCTCGGTGTTCCGGCTGGGCCGTGCGGCGGAGCTGTGCGACGTCACGCTGGACTCAGCTGCGGTGTCACGCATCCACGCCGAGCTGCACGCCGAGAGGGAGGCGGGCGAAGAGGAAGAGGAGGAGGAGGAAGAGGAGTGCTGGAAGGTCTACATTAAGGACCGGAGCAGTCATGGTGAGAAAGGGGGCGGAGCCACACACACCTTTAGAGTCACTGGGGGAGAAAAAGAGGGAAACCACACCCACAGGAAATGTTTTACACAATTCACTCCTCAGTTTCTGTTTCTACCTTTAGAGACTCTAAATCAGGGCTCTGCAACCTTTACAATCAAAAGAACAATTTCTGCTCATTGTCTAACTGTTATTGATCAACGTTAATGTTAACAGCTGAGGGTTAAAGCTGTCACACATTTTGTTCATATGTGTGTCACTTATCCACCAGGTGACAATATATGAACCCAAATACAGTTGTAGAATGTCAAGGAGAAGTATTAAGAGAGCAATATGTGTCTCGTGTTATTTTAGTGCTTAGAATTAGCTTTTGCTAAAACTTTCAGTGCATTAGTGCTTTAGAATTAGGGGACCTAAATATTTGAGTTAGTGTTTTAGGGCTAGCTAGTGGAACTAATTTTTAGGTTATTGCTGCCCTTCACTGTTTATTCTGTTATGTTTGGTCACGTTTTCAAAGAGCCACTGCAGAGGGATCAAAAGGCCACATGTGGCCCCAGACCCCTGCTCTAAATAAAAAAAAATTATAAAACTTTAAGTATTATATTATATATCTGATGAGATTAGAAGTGAAAGTTTGGCCTTTAGCTTGAAGGACGGTGACAGACGAGCTCTGAATCTGAACCACGTTCTTATTGTCTAATTTTTTGGTTAATTTCACAGTCTGTTTCCCAGACGAAGGTTTCATATTTCTGTTTTCCTCCTGTGTTCCTGCTGCTGTCGTGGCCGTTTGATTGTCTTGTAGCCTTCCAGCGTCTCAGTTCTGGTTCCGTTTCACAAACTCCTTTTTTTCTTCGGCGCGTTTCGAGCTGTAAACAGATTGATGACTTTATTTCAGGCTTCTCCTTGCTTGATAATTTCCTGCTTTGTTTGTCAGACGTGTGGATATTAAAAACGCAGAGACTCTGTGACCCCAGGTGACCCCTCTCTCTCTCTTTGTCTCGGCTGTAAAACAGTTTGCTTCAGAGGAACTTTATCCTCCTCCTGCTACACTGAACGTCTGAAAAGAGTTTTTGTTTTTGTGCAGAAGCATTTCCTCAGCTCTCTGCTCGGCTCTTTGCAGGGACGTGGGTGAACGACGTGCGCCTGCAGCCGGGCATCCTGTGGGAACTGTCGGACGGCGACACGCTGACCTTCGGGGGGCAAACGGCTCCGGGGAGCCCCGAGTCCTACTTCCTCTTCCAGAAGGTCAAAGTTCGCCCGCTGGACTTTGATGCCATCACCATTCCAAAGGTAAGAGGTCATGTTGAAGCAGAACAAAAAGATTTACATGAACAATCAATATCTAACCTGTTGCAGATGACTAAAAGACTAAATCAGGGGTGTCAAACTCCAGTCCTCGAGGGCCGCTATCCTGCATGTTTCCTGCTCCAACACACCTGACTTTGATGGCTGGGTGATTAACAGGCTTCTGCACAATTTGAAGAGTTAATTCAATCACTGAATCAGGTGTGTTGGAGCTGGAAAACCTCTAAAACATGCAGGATAGCAGCCATCGAGGACTGGAGTTTGACACCCCTGGACTAAATAAAAGAAGTTCTTATGTGACCCATCATTTCAAAATGAGGATTAAGTCAAATTTGGACAAAATAACCTAACTACATTTTCAGATTCCTGCTTTAAAAGCTACATGTTGATACCTGGACCATCCTGATATCATAAGTTTATCCATAGATATGACTTAATTTGTCTTATTGGTTACCATAATGCATTACTGTTTGGTCTGAATCCTAATTTTATGTAAATGTATGAGTAATTTTTTATGTTAATATAAAGAGAAAACCTCAAATATTATTTGTATATTAAGATTTCCCAGTTGGAAAGAAACAAAAGCATTGCTAGCTCACAGTGAAAATGTAAAAATCTTAATGTGCTTTTCCTTAAAATTAGTTTTTTTGATGCTACTGCTAAAAAAAATGCAAATTTCCCCCCAAAATTAAAAAATTCATTATATTTTGACTAATAACAATTTTTGCACATGTTTAAACCCTATATCTGCTTATTTCTCCACTTTTGGACTTGATCCTCTTTTCGATGTGATGGGTCACATATGTGCTTTTATTGTTTTCCAGGCGGGGACCTTCTCCTCCGACTTGAAGAACCGGATCAGGACCAGCTTGGATCGAAAGGTGCCCACCAACCCAGAGCACTCCAAGATGCCCATCAACCGGGCCACGGTCATCCTCAACTCCATCGGCAGCCTGAGCAAGATGAAGGGCAGCGCCTGGACCTTCAAGAGGAGCCACAGCCACGAGGGGGCCGTCTCCGACCCCGGCACCTCCTCCTCCTCCTCGCCTGTGAGCTTCACCGCGCTGCTGCCCAGCTCTGCAACCCCTTCGCTGTCCTCCGCCGCTGCCTCAGTGCCATACGCCAAGCCGCTGCAGGCCGCCTCCAGGAGCAGGAGGAAGTCTGCGCACACGGTGCTGCTGGAGGACGACAGCTCGGACGAGCCCAGAGGGCGAGCAGGTGAAGAGCCGCTCCCTTCAAAAGATGGTTTTTGTTTGTTCGTTTTCTGTCTTTTTTTTTTTTTTTTTAGTTAGGTTAGATAAGGCCTTTTATTGTCATCGTACAGAGCACAATGAAATTACATTTCAGAACACCCATTCAGAAGAAGTTGAGAGAAGAGGTTGAGCTCTAAACCAGAGATTCTTAACCTCTAAGGACTGCATTGATTTTGAATAAGGTGCAATACACTTTCTCACCACTAGTAGCGGTAGTGCACCACTTAGAAGTTTAACCAATTTTTTAATTCGTAGAAGAACTTTAGAAACCTGCCGAGAGTGTAAACCTATTTTAAATGAAAAATAGCAAAAATGAAGGGAATCCATCAAAAAAGACCGTTTGTCACTAATATGAAGAGCAGCTTCTGGTTCTACCATGAAATATTTTAAATGTTCAAAACATTATCAAATACAGTTGCAAATATTGCTATATTTTAATTTGCACTTCATCAAATTAATTTGATTAACAATCAAATATCTGTGATTTGTGTTTTTTCTCCAGCTCTGGTTGGAGACGTGGAGGACGGACAGAGGGTGCGGCCCAAAAAGAGGCGGAGACTCTACAGGTCTGAGTCCGAAGGCTTCAGCCCCCCTCCTCCTCCCCCCCTGCAGCCGAAGCCCCACGCCGACGCGCGCCGCCCACTGGAATCCAAGCCCTTCCCTGTGGGGATCCGCACCATCGGCAGCTTCCACGGCGCCATGACCAACAGCCGCCTGAGCCAGCAGCTGCTCCAGGCCACCTTCGCCGGCGTGGCCCCCCACAAACAGGAGGCAGAGACCCCGCACCGGGTCAAAACCGTGCTCCACGGCAACATCGCCGCGTTCCGCCAGCAGAAACCCGCCTGCGTTTCTCCCACGGCGCAGAGGGGCAGGCGGAGGGCCAACAGCTCGCCGGTATTCTCCCCTCTGGTGGTGGGAGGAGAGAACTACAGCCTGGCGTCGCCCACGGCGAGGGTCGACAGAGGACGGGTCCAGTTCAACCGATTCCATCACCCGACAGTGTAAGATGATTAGAAATCATTAGTTCTGCTGTAGAAAATGAGTCCAAACTTTCATGTTTTATTAAAAACACAACAATAAATGTGTTATTAGGGCTGCAACAACGAAGCGATAAAAATCGAGGCTCAAAGTTATTTAATAAGCAGCAAAAAAGGTTCTGGATGAAGGAAAAAAGAAAGAAAGAAAAAAGAAACACTCGAGCAGATATCTGGTCTGCCTCAGTAGGGGAGGGATGCGGGGGGCTGCTTCAGAACTGCTTACTGGGTCATAGGACACTGTTTTAGCCACAGACAGAACCAACAAGAAGGAGGCAAAAAGTAAGAAATCAGAGAAAAATCATCAATTTTAAATGCAAATAAATTCTCATTAAAAAGGGAAATTAATAATAGTTTTACATCTAAAAATCACATTTTATTATTTTTCTCCGTTTTCCTCATTCAACAAACTATTAAATTTCTGCTCTGTTGCTCTGTTTTATAGCTATAACCAAGTTTATTAATGTATGAGAAATCCACATTTTATGTTTTTTTTTTTCCAGTCAATGTTTAATACGGCTGGAAAAATCAATTGTGAAAATATTTATGATGTGCTTCTTTTTTTAATTTAGCATACTATTAAAAAAAATCCTTAATTTTATTAAAAGACCCCCTTCATATTATTATTATTTAGACAACTTCACATTAATCGATAACTTGCATCCCTAATTTATACAGGAATTAAATTAATTTATATCTACTTATATTTATAATTAAATCATTTAATGATTTGGCCGATTAATCGAAAAAATAATCGACAGATTAATCGATTATTAAAATAATCGTTAGTTGCAGCCCTATGTGTTATTAAATAAAATTGGACGTAAAAACTTGTTTTAATTATTTTACCTAAAAGAGACATCTTTAGACTTTATTAGTTTATTTTTCTGTTTCTAATTGATTGATTGGTCAGACTAAATTCTCATTATTACGGTAAATATAATTAAGTTGTTTTCGCTGTTTCTGGTGTATTTTAGTGGCATCAAGGCGCCACCTACAGGTCAACATAGTTACTGCAACATTTTTGTTTCTGTGTGGATGAAACCATTTTTAAAAACAGTGTTGTGTTTAAAAACGACAAATAAAAACTGTTTTAGGTTTTATTTCCAATTAAAGAACAAAACTGAGCTGTTTGTTTTTATTTTCTGTGTTTATTTGTTAATAAATCTCACGTTGTTTCTTCCTCTTTGTGTTGTTTTTTTTCCTCCTAAAAGTAAACGACGAGGTCGCCCCCGGAAGCACCCACTTCCCCCCCGGCCCTCCCTGCCCTCTCCGTCCTCGTCTTCTTCTTCCTCCACTTCCTCGGCCTCCTCGTCCTCCGGCTCCTCCTCCTCATCCTCCGAGGAGGACGAGGAAGAGGAGGAGGAAGCGGCGGCCGTCGGGGGGATGGAGCCGTGCGCGGCCCCCCGCTGCCGCCTGCCCCAGCAGGACACTGTGCAGTGGATCCAGTGCGATGTGTGCGACTCCTGGTACCACATAGACTGCCTGCATGTGGACCGGAAGAAGCTCCTGAAGGACCCCAACGCAGACTTCCACTGCGGCTGCCGCTGAGGGTCCGACTCTCTCTTAGAGGCGTAAACAGAAGAAACTGGAAGTGAAAGCACAGAATCGAGGAGGGTCTCGGCTGTTTTATGAACCTCAGACCCTCTCACAGACAAACTAATGAAATCCAGTTGGAGACATTTCATTAATGCTCACATCAGGACCAGAAAACCTGATAAAATCTTATAAAAAATAAATGAATAAACTTCCTCACCGCCCCGAGCGCTTCATCTCAGAGTGCCTCAGCGACGGTCGGAGCAATGTGTCTGCAGACTGCGCTGCTCTCAGGATCAGAATCAAACGTTTTGAAAGCACTTGTGCAGCTGCATCATTAAACTGTGTGACTGCAACTCGTTCCACAGATTATCATCCGGATTGGAATGGTTTTAAAATCCTCTCTTCAGGTCTGTTCCCACCTTTAAGAGACTCCTCACACTACTGAAGCTGTACTTCTGGCTGCACATGAATGTAGGCGAAATCTGCTCTGAAGCACATTTTTATATTTGACTCTTCGTTCCAAGTTTCTCTCCTGAGCTGTTCGGGAGGAAAACAGTTCGTAATCCTTTAATTCACTTAAGCAGCTCTTTGTTGAAGCAATTAAGAGAATTCTTCTCTTTTAGAAAAAAAAATCTATGGGTGAGAACTTAAAAAAAATGCAACCTCAGTTTTCAGCTTTTCAGAGAATTTACCTCCTATTTTTCTAAGAGGTTGAAAAATGTAAAAAAAAAAAAAAACAAACTTTAGGGCAATAATTTAAAAGAAAAAAATAGAATATATATATTTTGTGTGTTATCAGATGGAATCAGTTTCATGACATCACTGCCTCAGCTTTAATAGGAAGTAAGCAGTTGTTAATATTACTTTATAAAACAAGCAGAATAACTTTTCTAATCAGTTTCTCTGGACGAATGCAGCATCAGCAGCTCAGAGGCTTCTGTTATAAATCAGTTATTAACACAATGACCTCACAGTTGCGCAGATTTTTTAAATGATTTGTTCTGCAGCTTCACTCTTCATGATCTGTACTGTTTCATATCTTTTGTCTGGATTTGGCATATAAAGATATTTAAACATCTTTTCTCCACGTCGTGTGTTTTTATTTTTGTCGTCACATCAGCTGAGAGTCTGACAACTGCACACTTCTTCTTCCAAATAAGCTTTTTCACCCCCTAAACGGAGCAGCAGACGTGTAAAAACGAGGAGCTGGCTCGGCTCGTTGAGAGCGTCACTTTTTAATTGCTGAGAAGTCGAGGAGAGCAGGAAACAGAACCTGCGATACCCAGAGTTCTTCTGAGAAACAATTTAAATGAAGTCAAATCTTGCAGGTGTTCAGACTGATTCTCTCTGGTTTGGCAGAAAGAATTGAACCTAATTAAAATCTTTTTCTTCACTGGTTGTAAAATCTCTGATGTTTGAACAAAACCCAACATTTATTTTTTAATTGCATCTTGATTTTTCACTCAGTGACTCCATGATCGATGCTGCATTGTTTATATTCAACAAACAGAACTTTAGGGTTTGTTTTTAAAGAAAGAAAGAAAGATTTAGTAAAGAGAACTTTGCCTTTAAATAATCATTAAGAGAAACTAATGTTTGTCATTTACCAGACCTGAAGAAACCTGCTGCTTCACTTTTATTTAAAAAAAAACCTCTTTTGCAGAAAAAACTAAAGTAATAAAAGTACTTAATTAAATTAAATTGAACTAAAACCATTTCCAATTAACTATCC
Organism: Anablepsoides rubrolineatus; assembly: GCA_031762495.1. Classification (NCBI taxonomy): domain Eukaryota; kingdom Metazoa; phylum Chordata; class Actinopteri; order Cyprinodontiformes; family Rivulidae; genus Anablepsoides; species Anablepsoides rubrolineatus. The sequence goes on from JARVGW010000309.1 coordinate 18,749,324, forward strand.
AGAATGCTTTTCTTTGTGCCCCCCGTAAAAAAGCCTAGCTCTGGCCCTGTGAGCCGTGTGTGTGGCAGGGGCGGAGCCAGGGGGTGGCCAGGGGTGGCCATGGCCACCATAGACAAATCCTTGGCCACCCCATTGGCCACCATGCTGTACACCTCCCTTACAGAGTGAAACAACCTTTAGGAGTGTAATAATCCTCCTGAACAGTTGGTGGCAGTGTTTAACACCACTGTTGAAGAGTAACGACAAGGAAGTGATGGTTTTCTTTATATACAGAACATATGCTTATGTAATCTGACTTGTGATGTCAACTTTTGGACTTATGGTG
>JARVGW010000309.1:18749748-18773505 GCA_031762495.1 Anablepsoides rubrolineatus
TACCATCTTCTATCCATCCCTTTATGACCACAGTGTACCATCTTCTATCCATCCCTTTATGACCACAGTGTACCATCGTCTGTCCATCCCTTTATGACCACAGTGTACCATCTTCTTTATGACATGGAGGATAACGCTCCATGTCATAAAGTAAATCATCTCAGACTGGTTTCTTGAACACAATGAGTTCTCTGTACTCGCCTCCGCAGTCACCAGATCTCAATCCAATAGACCTTTGGGATGTGGTGGAACAGGAGATTCACATCATGGATGTACAGTCAACAAATCTGCAGCAACTGTGTGATGCTATCATGTCAACATGGACCAGACTCTCTGAGGAATGTTTCCAGTATCTTGTTGAATCTATGCCCCAAAGGATTAATGCAGTTCTGAAGGCAAAAGGGGGTCCAACCTGGTACTAGCAAGATGTACCTAATAAAGTGGCTGGTGAGTGTATGTAAAAACACAGTGAAATACAGGTACAAGAGATATTTAGATTAGATTTAACCACACACTTTGCACACTTTATACGGCCACAAAAACTCATTTTATAAATTTATGAAACGTCCCATGAGCCTTCGTATGGCAGACTTTCTCCAAGTGTAGACTAAAAAACAAAAGCAGGCCACTGCTAGCCTAATTGTTAAAAATAAAGGACTTTACTTAAAAAGTATTTATATTTACTGCATTTGGCCTGCGGCCCGGATAGATTTTCATTTTGGACCTAAAGTTTGGGCACCCCTTGTTTAGATGCTGTGCAGCTTTTTTTTATTTATTTATAAAGTTATTTAGACAAAGTTGTCATTAAGTCACAAAGAAAGAAAGTTTTAGTATGTTGCTCCTCGAGTTACGATGGTAACCTGAACTCCCAGCTGATCGATACCTGTTCACTCAAACTGGGATTTAGTTTAGAGGTTTTAGTTATTACCTAAAGAACTGTGTCAAAAATTCACGTTTTTTAAATTCTTTTCATCTTCTTTCATCCTCCTCCTCCTGGTTTCACTCCTTCATCTTCCTCTCCTCTCCTCTTTCCCTCCTTTCTTCATCTCTGTGGTTCTTTATTCTTCTTCCTCACAAGCAGATCAATGACATTCTTCCGTCACTCCTCCTCCTCCTCCTCATTCTCCCCTTCGCATCGAACTTTCACTCCTTCACCCCTCCAGCTTACAGGAAATGAGATTCGAGCTTATTGGCTTATTTCCACCTGTCCCCGGTTTGACCTTTTCATGTTTCACAAAAACACACATTTTACTCTGTTTTTTTTTTCAACAGGTTCGAGTCTCTGCTTGGAAAAAATGCACATTCAGGAAAGTCTCTTCTCCTCCTGCTTTTCATGCAGAAAGTGACAAACACTCTGAAACACTTTCCTCCCACGTTCACACACGTCCTCCAGTTTAATGTGTCACCTCACAAATCACCTGCAATTGGCTCCATGCTGCAGGACCTCACCTCTCTGAAGTGTTTAAAAATGCCATAAATCATCGAGCCGTGACTCTGCGTTGGCACTGGCACCTCTGGAAGTGGCCTCAGTGTGGGTTCCAAAAAAAAAATCCTGTTTTACCTGGTTTTATGTTTTCCTTTTAATAAAAACAGCAGAGAGGCATCTGTTTCTAATTTTATTTCTCAATTTTAATGTGTAAAAGGTTCAAAATGGCAACAGAAACCAAACACAGAGCATTAGCATCATCTCACCACAGTTTAACCCTTTATCAGTCTTTGTTCCATCACTGGGTTGGTGCAGTTTAAATGTTTCTGGATGCTACTGAGGGCTTTTATTTTGAAACCTAGGTTGTCAGACTACTGCCTCCTGTTCTTACCTTTGACACCTTTACAAAGATAATGTCAAAAAGAATTTAAAGAATTTCATGGGTGACTATTAAGGGGTTAAACATTTCCAGATGCTACTAACTAACTAACTAACTAACTAACTAACTAACTAACTAACTAACTAACTAACTAACTAACTAACTAACTAACTAACTAAATTTAAATGTCAAAAGGAATTTAAGGAATTTAAGGGTGACTGTTAAGGGTTTAAACGTTTCCAGATGCTACTAACTAACTAACTAACTAACTAACTAACTAACTAACTAACTAACTAACTAACTAACTAACTAAATTTAAATGTCAAAAGGAATTTAAGGGTGACTGTTAAGGGTTTAAAAGTTTCCAGATGCTACTGGGGCTTTTATTTTGAAAACCAGGATGTCAGACATCTTCCTCTGGTTCTTACCTTTAGTTTGACACCCTTACAAAAAATAATGTCAAAATGTTTTTAAGGAATTTCAGAGGCGACTGTTAAGGGGTCAAATGAAGTTTAATAAATTCAGATTAAACAGTTTTGCAACAAATGTCACATCTGAATTCTTTAAGGAAAACAAGCAACAATGAGACAGTATAGATACTTTTGATGCATTTAAAAGCTAACTTTTGTATTTGTCTTAGTATAATAAGGTTTTTCTGCAGTTTCAACTCATTGCAGGAACTTCATTGTTGCAGAAAACCTCCAGATTTCTGACAGATCAACACTTAAAGCAACACATATTTATATTTTTATAAACAGAGAACTCGTCTGAGTGTTTCTGCTCAGATATCTGTTAATGTTTGGGGGGTGGTTGGAGGCACACAACACAATCAGCTGACAAACATTTGACCAAAAACCACAAAGTGTCATTTTCTGAGCGCAGAGAGTTTATGTTACTTAAATAGAAGCAGATGTGAGACGTGAGGCAGACCAGACAAAAACCCATAGAGCGGAGTCAAGAAGTCATCGGGTTTTCTCATAAAAAGACATTTAATGCTTTTACTCTGAATAACTCCACAACTTCCAGCCTTTAGAATGAGTTTCACCTCATGAAGCGACAGGCTGAGAAAGGTAGAATTTAATTTCCTACATGGTTTTAAAAAGTAATCTTGTCTCTGACTGACAGCTGCGGCCCGCCTCGTTTGAATTTTAAGACTCCAAACTAATTAACGAGCCGGAAAGGTTGAAGCTTTCAGAGAAGCAACAATAAATTCAGAAAATTTCACTAGAAATAATTGAATTCACATTACTGACAGCAGTGCTGCTGGTTAGGATGAGATGACAGCCAGATTTAAACTAATCAAATAACGCAGCAGCTGATTGGCTGCAGCTCTTCACCTAACTCTAAGTGGAGGTTCATCTTGATGCAAATCAACATTCAGCCTTTTTGTATCCTTGAAAGTGACGCTCTGTTTAATTCGAGGGTGTTTAGACTTGATTGGAAGAAGGTTTTAGCAGTTACGGCTTTTTAATGTGCAGTTTTCAACTCCTCAGATGGAATCAGTCGATTTAAAAGCTGTTTCATGCTCAGGTGGAGACTATTTCTCTCTTGTTTCTTCATCCGTCGGCTCTGAAATTGATTCAGAATGTGGAATTTTACATTTGGAAGCCGTTTCCGCGAAACCCAAAAAAGCTATCATTAGGCCGCGACATCAAAACAAATCACAACATTCGAGGCGGTCTAATCAACAGTTTGCTAGATTCTGAGAAACAGAGCGAAACAAACTGGTGAGCAGAAAACATGGATGATGGCAGGATCATTTTTCTTTCATGGACTCTGGGCTTCTTGCTTTTTCCTCTTCTGCTTCTTTTGTTTCAGGACACACATTTTATAATAATCTTCTAATAAAAACAGAAGAATAGGACAAAAAACCTCAAATGACACATTTTAAAGAGCAACAGATGTGGAAAAAATCTGTTTATTGGACAAAGATCAACCAAATAACAACAAAAACAATCTTGTAAATTCTGAAAAATAATTTAAAGGTCAAATGAAGGCTACTTTAGTTTGTCAAATAACTGCAGAATTTGATAGTATATGTTATATACAATGTGAATATCCATATAATGCCTAAATATAGTTGTAATTGTGACCAAAACATGTAATAAAAAAAATTGCATGAAAATCAAAATTTGAATTCAGAGTTCCTGCAGGAGGCGGAGCTTGTGTGACATCACAGTAGTTCTCGCTCCTCATAAGGAGAACTTGTAGAAAGTTTTACATCATTTTGTGGACTTGAAATGAAATATTGTGTAAAGTTTGGGTTCACAAATGGTGCAGGGTCAGCTGCCGGCTTTTTAAAATTTTGCTTAAGATCCACAAGAGCAAAAGATTTGTGCTGATGTGGTGCGGAGGAAAGACTGGAAACCAACAAGCAAGCTCTGCTCAGACCATTTAAAGGCTCAAAAGTCACAAGTCTGATTGTTTGGCATCTGTGCAGAGTTGTAAGTACAAATACAACTTAAGTAGAATTTATGTGTATCAGTACTTTACTTGAGTAATTCTTTATCAGCCTACTTTTTACTTCTAATTCTTACATTTGTTTAAAAAAAGGCAAGAAGTAGAAAGTTGTTACTTTTATTTCATTTTTGCTTGTTTTCATTCCAGTCATTTCTGCCTTTTTTGGCTTTTACTCAAGTATCACTTTGTGGTACTTCATACAACACTGCATCTGTGTTGTCACATAGTAACTGTTTACCTTAGAAACTAAAATTTTAAATTTTGGTTTAGTTCAGCAGGTGAAAAATCATAATTTTTCATATTTTTTCATTATAGTTGTGAACAATTTAAATCACAATTTTGAAAAAAACATTGTATTAATGCAAAATATGCAAAATACACATTTTTGTTGGATTTCCTTCATTTGACCTTTAAATTCTGGGATCAGAAAGTTTAAGATGCTTTTCTGACATTTTGCTAACAAACCAAAGCATCAGAGTTGACGCTCATCATTAACGATTCTTCAGATTAAACCGAACATGACGCTGAATTAAATCAAATGTCCAGACTGAAAGAGTTTATTCTAGTCCAGATACCCATCCTTTCATATCATTCTTTTTGTCATTTTTAATGTTCTCAAATAAAAGCAGAATATTTACTAAGTGTGTGAGACAGACGTTTGTATCAGGAAGCCTCAGCCTCTGCAGATCCTTCAGATATTAACTGTTTCTCACAACATTTCCCGGGAGACTCCGGCTCCATGCTCTGATTTACAAAGTGTCTTCTCCTGCGAGGCAGAAACGTGCCTCTCCAGCACAAAGAGGGGGACATCAGCAAATTAACAAGACAAAGAAAACCCACGGCTAAACAGGCTGAAAATAATGATTTATTAAAAGGCCATGTCCTCCCTCAGCAGGCGGTGATGTTCACATCGGCCCACAGGATTCTGTTTTGAGAGGGAATTCTGTTGACGAGCAGAGAAATGAGTTGAAATGAATCAAAGTGAAAAACGTGACGGAGCGGTGGGTGTCCAGTCCCCCCCGACCTGACCCGACCTGACCCGGTTGCTCTGTCGAGGTGCAGCTGATACCTGCGAGACGCACGAGTCTCAGTGGCAATTACATGTCGGAATTCTGCAGTGAAGTGTCGGAGCTGCAGACTGAAACAAAGCAGTCTGCAGAGACAACGTGCACTTAGTGTGCACGACATCATCCACTCAGCTTCAACTCGTCTCCCAGAAAAACATGCAGATATGAATATACTTTATTATACTTTATATACTTCTGTTCATTTCTGTTCATTCTGCTCTCTAATCCCACCGTACTGAGCTTTGTGTATCTTATTGTTACCAGACATTTTGTTTCACTTCTGGAAGCTCTAAAAGTGTTATTTTGATTTTAGACAGCTAACATAATAATAGACTGTCTACTCTTAGCTATATTCATGTCATATAGTGTGACTGGTCACATGACCACAAACCCCTGACTTCCTGCCTGCCATGCTGGAACTATCTACCTCAAACTGGTACAAAATGGAATAAAATACCTTAATAAACATATATAACTGAAATATTTTGAACATATATTCTCTAAAGAGTTTTCTATTGATATATCATGAGATGGGTTGACCCCACTTTGAAAAACACAAAACATCACAGTCATTCCTTTTGTTGAACTTGTACCTTGTTATAATATGTTATGTATGTTATTGTTATTTATGTTTTCCATGTGTGTAAACAGGTCAGAATAAAGGATTTGTGTCAGTTCAGATGCTGTTTCCTACAGCAACACTTGTTGCCAAGTACAAAACCTACATTTTTACTAACATAATCAACATAAAATGAAAAAAGATATGATAGGGAGGCCTAACAAATGAAATGCATGCACTTATTTTGCAGAGGAAAATAGTTTTGATGGTGACTTTAGAGCTTTAACTGTTTTTCTTTGAGGGGAGGGAATGAAGATTCACATCATGATCTGAGTTTTTACTCAAACTGAGCTGAGTCAGCAGGATTTCACATCTTTAGTCAAAGGATGAGTGATTTTTCTGAAGGAAAAAAGCAGAGTTTGCCAAATGTTTAATAAAAGCATAAAAACTAAAAGCTAAGAGCCGAAGGTTGAAGTTTCAGCAGATAAAAACTTTAAGAAGCAGAAATAACAAAATCAGATCCTGCAGCTCCAACACAAGAAAGCAGAAGGAAAGTTTTTGATGATCAGCTCAGATAATCAGTCTCTTTATTCTGACTTGGATCAGAACTTCTTTTTTTTTCACGTTTCAACAGGTTTTTATCACTTCTGACCCCAGAGATAAGAAAAAAATCAAGGCGACAACGAGACAGACAGGCTTTTTTATTTTCAAATAAAACCAGACGATAACATCTTTTCAAGGAACTGCTCGGCTGATTTAGTCAGGAAAAATCTGATGGAGACGACAATATGACATACAAAAGTATTTTTGTGTTGCGGAGCGGAGCTGCAGGAGGTAATATATCAGATAGAAAATAGAATAATACAGTTAGATGCTCCACTTTGCTGTTTTTGGAGGCAGAGAATGGAGGAGGAGGGAAGAGCTGCAGGAAGAATAAGGACCTTTCAACAACACTTGACTATTTTCTTCAAATAATTCACGAGGGGATGTTTAAGCGCAGAAGAGTTCCTCCTTAATGATTTGTAATTTCAGGAGGAAAACAAAAGCAGAGCCGGAGCTTTGTTGGGGCGCAGCTTTGTTAAAGCATCAATTACTGTCAGACAGATTCCAGCTGAAGGTGAGCAGCAGCGTCTGTGATCGGCCCGCTGCACGCTCAGACCGCCTCTGCTGTGATGATGGTGAGGAGAAATGCTGAGGGAGGAAATCAAGCACAGGAATACGAGGAAAAAGGCAAAAGAAACGAGGAGCGCGGAGCTAATTGATTTGTTTCCATTTTCAAAGATGAAGCTGAAGGAGAGAGATTACCACAGGAGAGGAGAGGAAGGAAGCAGGGAGGAGAGAGAAAATGAAAGGATGAAGGAGGAGAACTGATCTGAGCCTCATTTTAGATTAAAATTATCAATAAAAATATCAAAAACAAGGACTTTTCTACAATCAAGAGCACTCCTTTACTGTAGTTTTCTTAGCAGCACATTTAAACTGTTATTCTCAAAGTATTTTTCTGTCCTTTTTAGGAGAGAAATCCTGCGTCATCCTCCATCAAACATCTATTTTTATCAAACAAAGATGGAAAAAACAGATAATCTGAGACACAAACTCATTGGTTCAATTTTTGATGTGATTAAGTCTTAAAGAGCTCCTCTTTGTGCTCATCTTGACCTTCACTAAAATAGAAGCTTTTATGTTGAAAATCCTCATATTGTGAACAGGCGCTGCAGCAGATCTTTGTCTCTGATTTCTTTAAAAGATTTAAGACTTGCTTTTTTTCTTTTTAAAGAACCTCTCAGGAGCAGCTCCGTTTTTATATTTGACACCTAATTGGAGGGGGAAATGCTGTGATATGAGTCAGCTGCTCCTCGTTGGTTTGAGTTATCACCGAATAAAATATCCTAAAACATCTGGACTAACAAGGCAGCTCGGTGTGAATGTTAAAGTGCCTGTGACATCAAACATTTTGTAATAAACATGAATGCATTTTTGGAAAGAGGACATTTATAACATACTGCAAAACAAATTTCACAAATTTGTGCTCCGTGATAGGAAGCTCGGTTCGGAGACACCGCCCTGAGGCGTTTCGGGTACCAAAAGGCGTTACTAGTACCACCCTGTCGTTTCACTTCTCAGTTTGGAAGTTTAAACATGCTGCAGGAATACTCAAACATGCATGAATGAAGCAAAGTAAGACTCTGGGCATGTTTTTGATGAGAGGATAACATTATAACATGATATAAAGCTCCAAAAAGTTGATTTTACATGATATAGCCCCTTTAAGTATAAAGATGCTTTCTTTGACTTTTTGTATTTGAAGAATAGGCATATCACAGGCACTTTAAGGTTTAGGTTTTACTGCTGAAGATACCACGCCGCACCAGCAGGGGGCGATAACAAAAAAACTTTACACTATAGATGTTTATTTTTTTATTTTATTTTGACTGTTTATCATTTTATTTTTGCTAACTTTTGCAGCAGCTCCAATTATAATTAAAAGTAATTTATTCCTGCACTTGGGCTCAGTCAGGTTATCTGTAAAACGTTGTTAAATGAGCCTGAACCAACCTGAGCGATGAGCTGAGACTAACTGCAGACACAAACTGAGACAAAGATGTAAGAAACTGTGATGAAACCAGGAGGCTGACAGGACCGAGCTAATAGCTCCACTCGGGGTCATTCCGTGGCTCTCGCTCCATTTTACATGGCGGTTAGACGGAGGCGGGGGGAGGCTTGAGAGGGACATTAAAGTTTTATGATGGCTCGTGGAGAGGCAGAATCACTGTGAATTAACAGATCACAGACCAACTGTCTGCTGCGGCTGAATATGGCCGAGCGCGGCGGATGAAGTGCCTCGGTAATTGGACACGACGGTTTAATGGCTTCGTTTTGAGCCATTATGAGGTCAGCCGGCGAGGAGGAAGGGGGGGTGGGGGTCAGCTGCAGTTCCTGCAGGTAGAGGCGAGACGACGTGACCTGCAAAGACCCTGCAGCCGAGCGGCCCCCGATGCACAAATTCAATTTCAGGCCCGTCGGCTGCGAACGCTCTCCGGTTATTGTTTCTGTCGCCTCGTGTTTTTGAAGTCTGTTTCCATCTCGTCCTCGCCCACTTTGCTGTGACCAACACACACACACACACACACACACATACACACATACACACACACACACACACACACACACACACACACACCTACACACACGCAGTTACACACACACTTTTACACAGTTACACACCTGCACAAATCAAACAGCTTCATGCTCTCTGAATGCATTTTTGTCGACTTAAACTCCAACTGCTGTATGATGCAAATATGTACAGCACACACACACCTACACACCTGCACACACCTGCACACAGTTACACACCTACATGCCTGCACACACTCAGTTGCACACCTGCACACACACACCTACACACCTGCACACAGTTACACACTTGCACATGCACATACTTACACACAGTTACACACTTGCACACACACATACTTACACACAGTTACACACTTGCACACACACATACTTACACACAGTTACACACTTGCACACACACATAATTACACACAGTTACACACCTGCACAAATCAAACAGCTTCATGCTCTCTGAACACGCTTTCTTGTCGACCTAAACTCCAACTGCTATATGATGCAAATATGTACAGCACACACACACACTGTTACACACACACACAAACCGTGACGCACACACTCAGAGCCATCAGTCAGTCTGCAGCACTCCACCACAGTTGGATAGCAATCTTCTCCAGGCTTCTGACTGCAGGTGGTAAAGCAAACAATCAGCAGTTCCCACCATGGTGTCAGAGAAAATAAAAAAAAGTCAAAGTCCTCACGCAGCCCAGCTGACGCTCAGTGACAGCAAGAGGAATAAAAACACTTTCTGTTTCCTACACAAGTGACAGCTTCAAAATGTAATAATGATGACAACATCAGCTGTCAGCTTCATCCAGACGCTGGGAGAGTTTTTCCTGTCTTCAGATTTGATGAGTGACAAACTGAATGATGTCTCACTGAGACGGAGCGTCTTCTCTTACTCGTGTGGAAAAACTAAAAGTTTTTTTTTTTTTAATAATTGGTAAATGTTTCACTCAGAGCAACAATCAACACACAGTTTGGGCCAAAATCAATGTAAACATCAGCTTTATAAATCTTTCTGAAGCATGAATGAGAAGAAAAATAATGGTGGAAAACAGATGATTACATTTGCTTTGACATTTATTCAACTGGAGACCAGCAGTGTGAAGAGACACTTATTGAATGAGAGGAGAATCTTTTTTTTAATTTATTTTTATTTATTTTATTTATTTAGGAATTCATACATTTCACTTGTAACAAGTAAAATGAAAGGCAGCAGAAGAAGAATAAATTTTATATCTGCCCCTTTTTCCCCCCAGAATATGTTCAAACTGAAAGTAAATTATTACAAAAATCAAAACAACTGAAAATATACAAAACTTAAAACACTAACTCAAACAACAATTATTATTATATTTGTTATTGTTATTATTTTGTTTATAATTTCAAGAAGCACGAGTACAAGTAGTTCTCTTTTTTACAAGCATTTTTCAGCCCTTTGGTCATCTATTATTTGTCAACATCTTGCTTTGTGTCATTTTTTTCACACAATTCTTTTCATACAAACATCCTAAAATATTCCTGAAAGCATCATATGCTTTGTTTACATCGCTAACATACACATCCTTCCAGTTTTGTTTTGACAAACTCTGCAGACGGACGTCTCTCCACAGGGTGGTCTTCATCACATTTTAGTTTCTTTTATTTTCACAGCTGCCTCCTCTCCCTCAGCCTTTGGACAAATCGTGGACCTTTCTGGGAGAAAGTGCTCCTGAAGCTGCAAGCTCTCCATGGATCATCGCTTTTCAAAAGAAAAACCTAATGTCGCCCAAGCTTTAGACAAACATCTTTGTTTACAATTCAAAACAGACGTGTCTGTAAATATTATGACATATTTTTTTAACAAAAGGCTTTATTTTTTTGTTTCCTGGAGATGTGCAGCGTAAATACCTGCTGCCTGACACTCGTCTGCAGTCCGGAGCGTGAAGAGATCCTGTTGTGACAGCAGAGCCAGGTAAAAATAGCTCCTCTGCAAACACAATCATCACTGTTTCCTGACAACCATGAGAGACAAAAACAGCTGCTTCACGTCTCCGAAATGAACTGTAAATAAACCAGTTCCAGTGTTTTAATGAATAAAGTTGTTTAATTGAAACCAACCATTTCAGGTTTATTTAGAAAAGAGAAATAAAGAGACCCCATCAGACTGACAAGCAGCACAAACCTGCTGTTTTTATTCCAGTTCAGCAGTGAGGAACCCACTTTTCTCCAAATGGATTCAGTGATTTTACAGACTTTTCTTTTTTTCTTTTCTTCTTTTTTTGCTGTTGAAGGAATCAGAAATAGAAAAAATAAATAAAGTAAAAAGGGTTTCGATGTTTGCCAGAAAAGAAAAGACCTTTTCTGTTGGCTGCTTTCAAACAATTTGAGATCAGATGTTTTTTTCTCCAAGATATTTGGAGTTGAAGGAAAAACCCAAACAGAACCTGCAGATTATTAGAAAGATGCTTTAAACCAAAGTTTAGGTTCAAATCTTATGATGCTTCATGTTAAAATAAACTTTCCAAACATAATTTAATTCAATTTGAACCTGAACCTGACTTCACACCTTCACATTTTTCTTTTTTTTAATTGTGTAAAAAAAAGTGAAAAATAATTTCTGCACTTCTGTTTTTATAAAAATCTTGAAATCGGAAATTCTTTCTGTTAACTGTTAATTGGAGCAAAGTGCGAAGTTCTGATTAATAACTGATGTGTTTTGTTGCAGAGCTGAGGTCTCACACTTCAGCTTTTATACAAATAAACAAATAAACAAATAAAACTGTAAAGTTGTGTTTAACATCATCCACAAATTGTTGCTCTGTTAGTAAAATATCCCATGAGTCAGATTCTATAAAACCAAACAGAAACCCACACTAAAAGGTCTGCAGAGGCATTTATTCTGTCTCTGAATTCAGTTTTTCAGAAATTTTGTGAGGATCAACAGCTCGTTATCTCTTCTCAGTATTAATGTGTGTTTACACCGTAAACAACAACAGCTCCAGTGCTGCTGGAAACCAGAACAATACGACTCAGCTGCTCTTTTCTTTGTTCTGTGCACAAAAACACACAAAACTAAATTTAGTTTGAGACAAACTGAATAAGAAAAAAGTCAAAAATATCACTTTTTAGTGCTGAATTCTGTATTTTTAATTCATAAACAATTTAAAAAATAAAGAGTTTTGGACCGTTTTTACCCAGTTGATCAATATTTTGATGTGTGTCACAAAAACTTGCACTTGTGTTTTTAATAATAATGAAATGATGAGAAACAGAACTAGTAAACTTATTTACGGTTTCAGGAGCTTCTCCTGGACGTCGAGCAGCTTTTTCAGTTGTTTTAGCTGCTGTTCATCTCTCTGCTCGCTCTGTGAGAGAGAGAATCAGCTCGGCTGAGTGTTTTCAACAAGTTTCTTTCTCTTCTGTAACTTCACCAGTTTAAAAACCGGACCACTGGACTCAGTCTGGGGGGGACTCGGGCAGATCCTCTCTTGTTTTTAAAAAGCAGATGTGTTGCTGATGTTCAGCTCTGTCAGGTGTTTGTGTTCAGATCAAACCAACATGATGGAAGGATGGATTTGATCTTTAAACCTCATCAAAATTAATGTTAAACATCAACAACAAGCATCACTGAGGACTTAATGAGACATTTTTAAAAGTAAAAAACAGTTCTTATCCTATCTTATCTTATCTTATCTTATCTTAAATCAATCAGAAACATAATTATTAGCAGAAAGGCTAACTGTTTATTTAAATAAAAATAAAACGTAACCTTCATCTTATTTAATAGACGTAATAAATTTGTCATAAAATGATAAGACCTTTGAGTTCCAGTGTAAAGTGAGCTGAGAGCACAGCCAGGACTAATAAAGAAAATATTAATATTATTAAAGTGAAGTCAGTGATGGAGAAACGAGGCAGCTGCTCTCAGCCTCTTTAGCTTCGATTTTTAGCGAAGGTCAAACCTTTTATTTTTGTTTAATTACCCCGAGAAGACCACCGGTGCATTTATGAGCTCTGCACTGATTCTTTGTGATTTCTCACGTTAGAATAAAGCAGACGTTCATTTAATGACTGCAAAGAGGCTTTGAACTGCAGGAAATAGGAAGTTCTGATCTCAGCTTTCTGATTCATCTGAGATGTTTCTGCAGGTCACTCCATCAGCTGCTTTCACACAAACAACTCATTGTTTGCTTTTAAATCACAACTAAAAGGTTCCTAATTAGATTTTTCTGTTTGATGTGTTTTTAATCATCTTCATTTGTTCTAATCAGAAGAAGTAATTAGAATTTCCTGAAATATTTGTGACGAATGAAAAGAACAAATCAGTTTTTATTTGTGTGCTTGTTTCAGTTTTTATTATAAGCTTTGTTTTTTTATTTATTTATTATCATTTTATGGAAGAATTTGGGTTTTATGGATGAATAAAGCATCCAGATGTGCTCAGCCCCACTTTGTTCTCAGAATAAAATGTTTTTTTATTATTATTATTCAGTTCCTTTACTGTTAAATGTTTCTTCAATATGTAAAAAACTAAAAAATATATTTATATTTTCAGGGTTTTTCTTTGTTTTGGAAAACCAGAACCTAAAACTTTTAACTTTTATAAATATTTCATCCTGTTTGTTAACTTAAATCCGTTTTCTATTCATTCCCCTTGAGGTTATTTCAATAAATTTAAGTTTATAAAGCAGAATAATTAGAGAATATTCTGGTTTCAAACTCTGCAGTTTCTCACTGATAACATTTGTTGAATCAAAATGAAGCTAAAAGTCAGATTTAAAGAGCAAACTGTCGAAGTGAGACTCTGACATTTCAGTTCTTGCTGGGTTTTCTTTTCGGTTCTGTCGCTGAGACCCGACCCGTTGAAGCGGGTCTTGAGTGGTTCAGGTTTGTGTTTCTGAGTGGACGTCCTGTCAGCTCTGGGATCGTCACAGGAAGAGGAAAGTGTTTCTCCTGGAGTGATGGCGTGTGAACGACTGCAGGAATTCCTGCTAATTGGCGCTGCCTCACCTGCTGCAGGAGGAGCATCATGTTTGATCTGTTTGACTCCTGGTTCCTCTCATCAGCTGCTCCTCTTCTTGTTTCATCCAATCCTCACTCAAAACACAAGCCAGCTTCTGTGCAAATAACTACAAATCATGAAAATCCAGAATGTATTTGTACATTTAAAAACTAGATGTTTCTGATTTCTGCTCCTGACTGATGTACAAAAAAAAAGCCAACATGTTGACAACCTGAGTGTTTCTGTAGAAAGCAGCGTCTGCCACAGAAAGTGTTGCATTAGGAGCTGTTAGCCTCCTCTGCAGCTCTAATTTGTCCCACAGCAGTGAAGGATTACTGAAGGAGACGGGCTGCACTTGTTACTGCGGCTGCAGAGGCTCATGGGTAATAAAGCTGCTGCTGGTGTCACGCCTGCGACACGTTAGTTCATGGTGTGTGGAGAGAGAGGAAGCTCCCGACTTTGGTTTTGATGAGGTTTAAATCACCCAACTCTGCTTCGACACACATCTGTGAGGTTTTATTGAGGCAGGTTTATGTTTGTCAGGATGCTTTAAGTTTCATCAGCAACATTTTGCTCCTAATGATCCATTATTACAGTTTTCATTGATTGCTTTGACCTGTTTGAAGAAACTGCAAAGCAGCATTGTGAGGTAATGCAAAAAAAAAATCCCCCCATGTCCCCTTGCAGGTTCCATAGAAACCTGAGTTCCCAACATTTGTTTAATAAGAAAGATTAATAAAATGTTTGGTTGTGAGGATTCCAGTTAAGCCTCTCTGCTCTCTGGAACTGGTGGAAGCTTGTTGACGTCAGGCGTCTGTTAGGACCACCTATGAGTGGAGAGATGTTTAGTATCCTTTAGGACCCACAGATGATCAGTTTCTGATACTATAAAGGCAGGAAGAACCCCCCCGTCTTTTATTTTCTTTATGACAGCTTCTCTTAAAGCCCTGATGACATATTCAAGAAAAAAGTCATTTTCAAACTTTTATCTGAAACAAATAAAAACTGCCAGGATGTCAGATTTTATTGATGGAATATTTATTATGTAGATTAGAAAATAGGAAGGAAGAATATTAATAAAAATAATTAATATTAAAGCTTCACCTCATGTAGACTTATTAGAAAAATAAAACCTGATTCTCCAGCTGATGTTTTGGGCTCACACAGAACCTGATCTTGAAATCAGGACATTATTAGAGTCTTCTGTTCTGAAAGCGCGAGCCGACAGAAGTCTGCTCACCCACAGAATGAGACACGTTTAAACTAACACCCAAATCCTCCCTCAAACCGAGGCGCGCTGTTCTAAAATCTAATATTTGACACTTATTTTCAGCTCCATCCCTGCAGAGACGGAGCAGAAATACCTGCGCAGGTCGTGGAGGGAGCAGCAGTGACTCAGCAGACTGAATCACCCTGAGCTGCTGCCTCCTGTTCAGCTTTTAACGCTCTGCACAGCTGCACGCTGCAGCAGAAAGCCTGGATTCTCAGAGATAAGAACTTCTTTATTAAATCACAACTCTTATATTCACATATTGCCTCTTAATGAATGGACAGCAGCAGGAATAAATCACTCCTGGAGCTTAATTTGTATCTTTCTGCAGCACATCTTTACATTTAATGAAACGCTGCGACTCAGAGTCAGAACTTATGATGCTATTAGGACATAATGTGTCCAATCTGCTCATTTATCTTATTTGCTTCGATCTTTCAGCTGCAGACGGAGAATAAATCTCATTTATGCCTCTCTTGTTTTGTTACATCAAATATCTTAAAGAATACAAATGAGTGTTGGAACGACACGTGACGGCTTCTTAAAGGACTGAACCCTTTATGTTAATCACTAATCTGACACATTTATTAAACTCACCTGATGGGATCATTAATTCTCATTTTCTGAATTATTTCCCGCCTTCTGAGAAGCAAGTTTGCAGCCAGGTTTTGTTTGAAGCAAGAAAATATAAAAACATTTTCAATAAATTAAAAAAGGATGAATTTAATAGAATAATTTCATCTTTGCTGGATAAACAGTTAAAAAATAGACATGAAATTGAATAAAAACAGCTGATATAGTCCATGAAAACACATCCAAATATGTTGTAATTAAAAGTATTTCATTAGCACCTGTAGCTGCTGCAGGTAAAAACCCACAGCTTAAATATTCCTGCAGTTTTTCTGCACAAAGCCTCCGAGTTCCCTTATTAATGCAGAACAGATCAGGAAGCATGTAGCTGCCATCTGCAGGGAATATTCTATTAATTATGGATATTGGTTTATAGAGAACACTACTGCACCTGGTTCTGAGCCGGCGGCCCCATGTTCTGGACTTCAGCTGACTGCAGGATTTATTTATTTATGGGGAAAAAACTGAGAGGAAACAGGAGCGAAATGGGGAAATGTGTAAAACTGCAAAAATACAAAGAAAATAAAAGGATAAATAATAGAATAAAAACATGCAGAAATATGTGCAGAAATATAAACATATTGCTACTTTTAGTTTTTGGGAAGTTTTGCAGCAGTTATTTTGCACATTCCAGCATCCACTTTGGATTTTTTTTGCAGAAAATCCCGTTCTTTTAGAAGTGTTTTAACTGCTTTTAGCTTTTAGCTTGTTTTTAGCTGTGTCTGCCTTTAAAAGAGGAAGTGGCAGGTTGGGTAGCAGACACTTCAGCTGCAGGTTTCAGCCTTATGAGTTTCTAACGGAGGTGGGTTTCCAGCAGCAGAGGGTCCTGACCTCAGCCTGGGAGGTTTTAACTCCAGGTGACACGGTGACGACAGGAAGTCAGGACGATTTCTACCCAGCATGCATTGTTTCAGGCCCATCACACAGAGCGGAGCTGGTGCTGTGCAGAGAGTAATCAGGCTGAAAACCATGTTAGTCCTTTTCTGTTCACTCTGGACGTTTGCTTTCATGGTTTAGCTTCCTGTGGTGGAAGTTACCTGCTCTGGTTTATTTAGTCTTTTTTAGTGTTTCTTCTGTTCTCCATGAATATTTCACTTTAAATAATTTTTTTAACCAATGTTTCAGTTTCTAGGTGAAATTAAAGTTTCTGCTTCTGATAACTCTGCTCATTGCATTAGCAAAATAAATGACTGTAACTCTTCTATTTTCCCAGATAATTTGCTAACACTTGGAGTGGTAGTAGCTGAGGGTCATGCCCAACACATCCTCTGAACACTAACAGATCACACACATCAGCAGGTGATATGCACTCCGTCAAGGAATGCTACTTTCATTGATAATGAAGATTAAATCAAAGTGTAAACCCTGACTTGGTGTTTTTGCAAACATTGGATTATTTTTCATAAAAAAAATTTTGTGGAATTAAATCAACATTATAAGCTTAAGGTTTTGCACTAAATAAGTTCAGAACTGGAATCAGCTCAGTCAGTCAGATGCAGACACCTCTGTGTTCTCATTTGCTGCTGATAAATAAAGCGAGTGTTTATAATTACCCTGACATTGATGTATTGATGCATAAAACACACCTACCTAATGTAAATCATCAGGGAACAATCTTCAAGCTGTTTCCCGCTCATTCACACCTGCAGCCGCTCTGTGGGCCGGACCCGCTGCACAACGCTGCTCAGGGAGACGGTGACCTTGATACGTCTCCTCGCATTACTCTTCTGCTGCATTACCAGCAAGGCGTGTTGTAACTCCATTACAGAATCACACCTGTTTACAAGTCTCTGCAGCCGTGGAGCTAAATGAAATCAATACTCCGGCTCCCGAGCAATTTCACCGTCAGCCTCAAGTTTACATCGTCTCAGGACTTTACAGTCCCGGACCGAATATGAAGCCCGGAGCAGAGGATGAGTAATTACGGGTAACAGAGTGCGGATAATGTAAGCTGTTAACTGTCTTCTGAAAACTGTTCCGGTAAACACACGGGGAAGCACCAGGGCTCGCAATCGATGCTCGTCGTAAAAAAGCTGGTAATGGCAGAGAGGAGGTTCACAGAAACAAACTCATGGCTCTCCACCAACATTAAAAATAAAACATGTTTTTATTTAAATCCTCACAAAGAGGAGAGGCTTTGGTTTGGCAACCTCAGGCTCTTATTTCTGCTTTTTTTGCAGATGATGTGATTGGATTCATCTTTAAACCATGACCCTCAGAGTTCTGTGGAGGAGTTCACAGCAGCTCAGCTCATATCTTACATCATAGCTCTCAATCAGAAAGAGGTAAAAAAACAAACCCCTCTGGACTAGAGGTATCTGAGTGTTGCTCAGGTTGGAACAGAGGTGGGAAATCCTGGTCCTGCATGTTTTATTTGTTTCTCTGCTCCATGTGTTCATTCACTGAATGAATTACTTCTTCTGCAGATGCTCGGTAATCAACCACTTATTCAAGCCAGGTGTGTTGGAGCAGAGAGACAAGTAAAACATGCAGGAGGACCAGGACTGAGTGTCAGGATGGAGCAACAGATCGGTCCTCATCTGCAGTAATGAGTGAGTTACTCCAGTCTGTTGTGGTGAAAAAGGAGCTGAATCTCTTTATTTACTCATTTAATATTTAGTGAAACTGAAGCAGATTATTCACCTGCTCTTGTCTTCAACAGTGAAAGAGCAGCCAGGTCAAATAGTAGAGACTTTAATAAATGCGCTGCCAGGTTTTTGTGATTTCTTTCTCTCGTTTTCACGCTCAACCTCCGCTTAGCATTTTGAAATTTATCTTAAGGTTTTATCTAGTTTGTTTTCTGCTTTGGTTTGAAAAATTGTTGCAAAATTGTGATGTGCACTATGTCTACGGAGCTCCCCACTTTTTTATGTTATATTGAAAGTCAATAGAGCACTAGCTTCCAAAGTTTCAGTCTTTAAAGACCTCTAAATCCTTAATGGGGGGTCCGATTTTAAAAACTAAATAGTTTTGGAATCTGTACATAGAGCCTTACAAGTACAAAAAGGAAAAACAGCTTTAAAATAAGTTAAAAAAAATTTGATCAAAGTCCCTACAAATAGCAACTTTTTTTATTGCAACATTTTATTCTGTGTTAGTTAGGTTAGTCTTTATTTCATTGCATTTACAGTTTTACTTTACTCTCCATGCTGTCCTCAACTCAGGGGTGGAGCCACAGCCATCTTTAATTTTATATAAAAAACCAGATTGTAAACCATTGTTTCTTGGCTACAACTACACTAATTTTCAGATGTGTGATTTTAAATTGACTAAATTATAGCCTTTATATTAAATCAGCAATAGCATTTGTTGGGACTAAAAATCGGCATGTTTTTTGAATCATTCTTGGATACAATCACACACAAAATTTCAGCTGAATATTTTCTAAAACAGCTTAATTAGAGCCATTTGAAGTTATTTGAGGAAGCCATCTTGAATTTTTAAATCCAGAGATTTTTTATTTATTTGTATTTGTATTTATATTTGCTGTAAATTTGTATCTTTCTTCACAGTAACTTGCTTTTTCTTTCCTTTTTATCTATTTCTCATGTTGATAGTCCGGTACGGTAATTATTATTCTTATTTTTATTCTTTTGATCTATGTTTGTTTTTATTATTACTATTTTTAATTCTACTATTATTGCTATAATTATATATTGTTTTGTGGATTGATGTATGTATCTTCTGCTGCTTCTACACCTGAATTTCCCAGCGCGGGACAATAAAGGCTGTTTCTATCCTATTCTATACCCCTAAAAACCCCTTGTGCCCCCCCGATGCAACACTGTTTAGCTCCGCCCCTGCCTCACCTTCGGCTGTGCTGATGATGTCGGTGCAAAGGAACATTTAATGATGTGATCATGTAGAACATGTCTGACCACAGTGTGACTCCAGGTCAAACAGCTCTTTCCTCTCACCCTGACTCCGGCTGCTGCTTTTGTCTGACAGCTGTGCTGAGAAGCGATTGAGACCATAAATCTTGTACTCATTATCGTTCCAGCAGATATTTTGTGCTGTCAGGCTGCAGCAGCAGGAACCGTCTCATCCCAGGGGATTTCTCTCTAATAGAAAATTCATAAAATCACCAAGTTAGGTTTTATCGGTCTCTCAGCTGCTGTTTTTTTTTTTTTCTCGGAGAGAACTGAGTTTATGACATGTCCTCACCAATCCCATCACCATCTTGTTGTTGAACTCAGGGAAGCACCACAGATTCAGGTTCTGCAGCGGAGCTCTAATTTCCTGTCTGCACACAGAGACGGCGGCTCATTCAGATGGATTACTGAGTCAGAGACGGTGTTCCTGTGTAACGTTTCAGTCAAAACAAAAACACAGCAGCGTCTGAAGACTTACAACCGTAAACCAGAAAAATGACATTTTCTGCTAAAATTCAGTGTGACGGCTCAACGACAGCCGACATTTACTGAAGGAGAAAAGAAAAGGCTTCTTAAAGTTCAAAGAAATTAGTTGAAAAGTATAAGGCAAAGACGGTAGCTAAAGAAAATGTTACACTAAAAGCAAAAGCAAAATGCTATAGCTAAAAGCTACAATAATATAACACTAGATAAAATCTTGCTCTAGATAAAAGCTAAACTAAAATAAAGGGACTAGCTAAAACAAATGTGAGTTGTAAAGTAAAGGAGTACAAATATTTGTTACTGTACTTTTTGGGTATCTACTTTACTTGAGTAATTATTTTTCAGCCTACTTTTTAATTCTACTCCTTACATTAAAAAAAGGCAAAAAGTAGAAAGTTGTTACTTTTATTTCATTTTTGCTTGCTTTCATTCCAGCTTGTTATTGTTAAAAATAAATACTATCCATATAAATTGTGCCTTCTAGACAGAGTGAGTTTAACTGTGGTTGAATGAGAAGTATAAATATATATGTAAAGTTCTGATACCGTATTATTTTGTACACAAACAAATCATGTCACACTCCAGCAGGACATAATCATTAAAGTAGTATTTGTATTTCATGAATTATATTATTGTCAGATAGATTTTCATTTTGGAGAAAAGCTTTGTTCAGCCTTGATATATGTATATAAACTGAAACAGCTAGACTAGTGCATCCTAAATTTAACATCCATTCATTATTTTAATACAACAGTCATTTCTGCATTGTTTTAAGGAGGTCACCTCCTAAATGTCATTACAGAAAATCTATCTGCTCATTTTAAATCAATATTTTTACTTTTAATACACAAGTACAAAAAATATCAGATACTTTTACTCAAGTAATATTCCCAAAGGAGACTTTAACTTTAAATGTTTAACTTTTTTTTTTTTACTTCAAAGTCATTTTTTGGTAAGATACTTGTACTTTTACTCAATTATCATTTTGTGGTACTTTATACAACACAGCTAAAAGCTTAACTAAACCAAACACCAGCTAAAATAAATGTGACACTGGCTACAAGGTAAAAATGATAAACAAAATGCTGGCTAAAATTCGGCGGCTCAGTGACTCAGTTGGTAAAGCTGATGCCTCTCAGCAAGAAGGTTGCTGGATCAAATCCCGGCCCGGGGACCTTTCTGGATAGAGTTTGCATGTTCTCTCCATGCATGCATGGGTTTTCTCCAGGTACTCCAGTTTCCTCCCACAGACCAAAAACATGACTGTTGGGTAAATTGCCTCAGGTGTGAGAGAGTGAATGGTTGTTTGTCTCTATTTGATCTGTAGCTAACGTAGCAACATGGTAGCTAAAAGTAGCAGAACACTAGCTAAATGTAGCATTCATTCCTGTATCTTGTAGCTGACTGTGTTCAGCTGAAGTTTGTTTTAAAGTTTAAACACGACAAACAGAAAACAGACTCCTGGCAGCAGCTCTAAGGAACCAGAACCAACAAAGTCACAGTAAAATTCTTTGGTTGGGGTTCAGTGTTTATCTTGTTGACTCGTCTTTAGTTTCAAAGCGCTCTTTAAATGTAAACTCTGTCAGTTTAATGATGTAATTGATCACTGATAACCAACACGCCTGCAGTGACGCAGAGCGCGGAGCTTTTATTAAAGAAAACAACATAAATCATCACACCGCTCATATCCACATCTATAATTATGGTGATGATGATACTGCAGGAGAACTGAAACTCTAAATGGGACACAGATGCACGAGGCGAAGCAGCCTAATGAGACAACTAACAGCAGCTGAAGCTCATCAGCTCTTCTCTCATGTTGCATGTTCCTCTGATATCTGCAGCAGGAAGATGCAACTCTGCAACCAACTCTGCTGGGAGATGATTTTAGCCTTTCTTTCTGTGCTCAGGGTTTAGATGATGTTGTTCCAGCGCTGTGGGAAAACGTAAAGACGTCAGGTTTGTGTGCAGATCTGCAGCTTGTAATTCTGAATGTTCCTCCTGAGAGTCGACACGGCTGCCAACCTGCTGGATAACACAATTAATCCGTCCTGCAGCGCTGCTTTCTGACACGCCGCCTTTAGAAAACTGGACACACTTTGATGGTAATTTGTTAAAGATAAAAGGATCCAAATTAGCCGCCAGACTGCATCCTCTGACAGGTGGTTCTGACTTAAAGGACGGTTTAAACTGACTCCCAGCTGAAAAACATCATTTATAAATACAGTTTGATGCCTTAAATATTATATTTAACAACCTGCTTAAACACCTCCCATGCTGGTTTATTTTATAAACAAGCCTGGAGAAAAAAACATTGCATCAGGGGGTCTGCTTTTTACGCCAAGACCCTAAAAATCAAATATCCAACAGCTTTTTCAGCCGATACTCTTAAAAACATATCAACATTATTGATTTAAAGTTTTTATTTCATTTATTTATATGAAAAGTTTAAACTCAAGTCCAAGATTTTTCATTTGATTTATTTCTAACAATAGTTTTTTTGAGGATGAAGTTATTTTGAAGTGTTTTACAGTCTGGTTGTTGAAAAGAAAACAACACTGTTCCTTAAATGAAATCAGGAAACTGTTAAAAGCGGTGAAAGAGGAAAAAAAAAACTGGGATTATGTTTTGAAAAACAAGCCAAGTTGCTGCGAGGAAACGTTCTGTGAGAAGATACTTCTGTAAAAGAGGATTAAAGGATTTCCAACTCAAA
The DNA here is from genome assembly GCA_031762495.1 of Anablepsoides rubrolineatus. Taxonomy (NCBI): domain Eukaryota; kingdom Metazoa; phylum Chordata; class Actinopteri; order Cyprinodontiformes; family Rivulidae; genus Anablepsoides; species Anablepsoides rubrolineatus. The sequence goes on from JARVGW010000309.1 coordinate 18,772,733, forward strand.
GAGTTTTTGAACAGAAAAGCAGGAATTTATTGTCAAACGTTGCTCCGAGGAGCCGAGGATCTGTTTGTTGCTCATATCGAGTTAAAGACCAAAAAAAAAAGATGTTTAAATCTGCTGCCCAGAACTCTGACAGCTTCACACAAACATCTGAAATACTCAAATATCTGAGTGAATATTACTGTTGTTTTATTGGAATAATGGAAATATTTGATGATTTCAGGATTTGTTCTACTTTAAATAAACCAAAAATAAGAAATGATGCATCAAGAGAACAAATCTATTTAAGTTTGATGCGTTTTGTTTAAGGTTTGCAGAAAATATGAAGTTAAATAATCTTATTTTATCAGTTTTATTTGTGTTTTATAATAAATACAGTGAAGCCTTCAGTTTGTCTTGTTTTTTTGTTTTTTTGCTCTAACATATATTTAAAAACTTAAAATGTACTTTTTCTACACAGCATAATGTTTCGTGCTGTTTCTTTTTTTTTTTTTTGTTCATGTATTTATCTTTTTCAGTGATTTTTGTTCAACTATATCACATTATTATATTATATCAGGACTGTAGATGTGTCCGACCTACACTTCACTAATAGTTTTATGATAGACCCCATATTGGAGGAGGGGGCTCAGTTTTTTGGATGCCCAGATAATAAAGAATTACAGTAATCCAGCCTACACATGATAAATGCATGGATCTGTTTTTCTGCATCATTTTTGGACAAAATGTTTCTAATTTTAGTGATATTACGCAGGTGGAAGAAGGCGGTCCTGGTA
>JARVGW010000309.1:18797719-18809210 GCA_031762495.1 Anablepsoides rubrolineatus
GCTGTGTGGGAGGAGCTTAACAGAGAGCAAGGGTGGGGGCCTGAGGGTTGTATCTCTTCAAAATTTTTCTAAGTCCAGAGTTTACTAGAAACTACATACAGCAGCTTTAAACCTCTCTCGCAGCAGGCTCAGACTGCAGATTTGGACACATTAGTTTTTTGTTTTTTTCCTGTGAGTCTGTTAGCAGGTTGTTTTCACCCTGGTGCAGCTCGTCTCATCTGTCAGAGCTGTCCCCAAATTGTCACGGAGGGAAAATAAAGGTGGGTCATATTGGAGCTGAGAGATGTGTCATCCTGGTGCGTTAGCGCTCCTCGGAGACGCGCCTGGCATCAGAGCTGGAAAAGGGGAGGGCTCGGAGCCACACAAACACCTGGGAGGTTTGTAAATTTGACCTTGATGGGGGAGTGAGCTCCATTATGTCTCTTCCTATGCAGAAACCTGGAACTGTCTGTGTGTGTGTGTGTGTGGGGGGGCTCAGGACCCCACAGCTCAGGTCGGTGAGAGGATGACAGCCACTCAGCTCAGACTGGTCCTGCATTTGCTCTGCATTGTTAGAAAGCTGTCAGATTGTGCTGACAGTTTCCCCCCACACAGGTTATGATTTAATTTGAACACGCAACAACACAACTGTCTCACACAGAAAAACTGACACATTTCTGCACTTTGTCCTGATGTGAAACCAGGATGGATGAGTTGTTACACTTATCATAAACTCTGAACCAGGCTGAACCGGAGCAGCTGAGTGACTAAATGACCAAACTGAACTGTGTTTGCTTTGTGGAATTACTCCTCTTCATATTTCCACAGCTTCAGACATAAATTGTGAAATCTTTGTGCAAATGTGCCTCAAAACCCAAACACAGTTGTTGAGTCAGTGAGTCAGTAAATGTTGGTTTAGTTCCTCCAGTTTTTGACCCCAGCTGGTGGGAAAACATTCAGAGCATAGCTGTGTGTTGGTTGGGACCATTTCCTGAAACTATCTCCATGTGAGCTGAATGATTTAATGTGTTTATTCAGTTTTATTCTCCTTTTATACCCTCTGTTTCACATCTTTCTGTATATTTTTACATTTTGCTCTGCAGCAGCTTCTGGTTTCCATCCTGTCAGTGTATAAACTCAGAACTGAATTAGATGGATTATTTCTCTGTTGGAACAGTGTTTTTGGGAATAAATCTTATAATGTTTGAAAGCCTGTTAAAGTGTCTGTGACATCAAATTTTTGCAATAAACATAAATGCATTTTTGAAAAGATAACATGTTGCAAAACAAATTTCATGCCTCTGAGATGAACAGTTGTTTAGATATTTGCATGTGAAGAAACAGGAAGTGATGTCAAAGGGGAATGTCTGCATGTGAACAGAGCATTATTACAACAGACTGTAGAGAAGAATCACATGTTTAATTATTTTGAGTTGCCATCAAAGAGACGAAGAAGAGTTAAAGTCTAAATTTTGTTTTACTAAACAAAAACCAGAGTTTATTTTATTAGAGTTCCTCTTTGATGTCACTTCCTGTTTCACTTTCCAAAAGAAAATACACCAGTTATGTGAAAAAATGTGTAAAATAATCTGTACTATGCCAATGTCCTTCAGCATAAAGATGTTTTCTTTGACCTTTTGTATTTGAAGGATAGGCACATCATAGGAACTTTAATTTCTCTTTTAAATACAGCCACATTTGTAAGGAACATGCATGTGTGGGCTGAGCAGTAGAGCTGGGTATGTGGGTTGCACTACCTCCAGTCAGGTGGCCAATGTAAGTTTTATTGTGAAGGAGCCTTGTTAAAACCAGGAAATAAACCATTTGTGCTGAGTAGTTAAAAGTTTGCTTGTGTAAACAATGTGATGAACTCTGCTGTCAGTCTGGACTGGTCTTTGGATTGTTGGAGCATATTTATCATCTATTTGCAGAGTTTTGATGTCTTTAAACTAAATTTTAGTCATGTGACGTTCAAGTGGACTCTTTTGAACGGCTCCTTAACGAGTGATAGGAGCTGAGTCGCGGGCAGTAAAGAACAGTTTCTAGTTTTATTTTTTTTATCCTCGTATAATCTTTATTATTTACTCCCATTTTGCTATTTCACAAAAAACAAAAAACAGCAGTGCGGTGGAGTACATTAGCTCAGAGGGAAGGGAGAGGGTTTCTGTGACATGATGATGTCATCACGTACGACATATGTGATGATGTAAGTCGTTCAAAACTGAACGGCTTTATGAAACAAACGGCTCCTCAAGATCCCTTCAAAGAGCCATTTATCCCATCTCTACTAAAGTTTAGATGTTGTGGTCTAATTTCCTGTTGGCTGTCATTACATCACTCTTAAATATGAGTCAATAATTATTATGTTTGAACAGAAAAATGCACTTGTTAAAATCTGAAATGACCATTTTTAAAATGCACAGACTGTACGAACCACTGCTCATGATCCACTCTTCTCATGAAATAACTTGTGATTTTATTGGTTCAGGCAGCAGAAGTGAATTTATCTCAGCGTGTTTGGCTCTTATGTGGAGGAGAATCCCACTGTTCATGTAAATTCACTTTATATGGAGTCTCCGTTGTGCAACGCTGGGATACAAAACAAACCATTTGAATGATTGATGTAGAAATCCAAACTTCTGAGCATCAGTTTGGTTTCTCTTTATGGGCAGAAAGTTTTGATTTTTGTCTAAGTTATTTCATAAAACTTAATCAATTTGAGGCAGAACATCCAGATCTTTACATCTATTTTCTGAGTTTAGAAACTCCACTTTATATCAATAAGTTGTAGTGCTTTTAATCTAACTTTTTACAAACTTTAAACAGTTTACAGCTCGTCTCTTAGTTCTCTTCAGTGTATTTACGTTACACCGGTGGTCTCAGACTGGAAGCGTGCTCAGAGGAGAAACGATGACGGCCCACTCGTTCAGTAAATTAACCAGCACTTCTGCAGCAGATGTTAACAGCAGCAGAGGAGAGAGGTGCGTTCAAAGAACCGGGTTCACCTTGAGTTAGAAAAAGGCAGAATAGGGTTGAGTGGCTATCATTCTGCAGCAATGATAATTAAGTCACTTCAGGTGCCCCCCTCTCCTCAGAGACTGGGCTCTATAGGCTCGATCCGGAGCTGAAATGTCAATGATGATGAGTCCCCTTGACGGCTCGGTGGAGACGAACGGCTGATTAGCTTATCGCTCGGAGAGCAGGCGGCCGATGATAATCGTCCTCGCAGCGCCGTGGCCTGATTATCCACAGCTCTTATTAACCACTCCGTGCTAGCTTCTGCTCCTGTTCCTGTTGCTATTTTACAGATTTGCGGAGCAACGCGTTCGTTATTGATCTGTGATGGAAACATTAGCCTCAGCTCGCTTTTCTGATTCCACCAACCAGAGATGGGAGGAAGAGTTTAGTTTTCCTTCTGTCCTGTCTGTTGGCTCTGGTAGTGGAGCCAGTCCAGGGGTTAGTCCTGCTGCAGCTGCAGGAGGAAATTGGTTGAACTGGATTGAAACTTTGTGTACGAGAGGTTTCATTTGAAGCTTTGAGGTTCACTCTGTTTTGGGTCGGCTGCCTTCAGACCTGTGTTCATCAGGTGCTGACTTGATGTAGTGGATCAGTTCATGTACCTCGGTGTTCTGGTTGAGACACATCTTACTTTTAAGCAACACATTAAGAAAACTGCTAATGTAATAAAATTTAACTTAGCCAGTTTTTGTCACATTAGACCTTTTCTCACTACACAAGCAGCTAAAATTGATTTCTTATTGTCTTACAACTTGTTCCCATACAACAGCAAATGTGTTAAAACCCATCAAAAAGACAATTAAAGTTCTTGACAGACAGCCTTATGTTCATTACTGTAAAATCATTGATAAATACAAGATCTTAGACTTCAAAAATGTTCAAAGATTCAGTGATTTAAGTCTTGTTTTTAGGGTCTTAAATGGTCATGATCCTGCATCTTTAAACAATTTTATCCACAAATGTGACCCATCACATCAAAATAAGACTTGTCAAATTTGGTCAAAATGACCTAATTATATTTTCAGATTCCTGCTTTAAAAGCTACATTTTGATACTTGGATCATCCTGATATCATTAGTAGATCCAGAGATTTTATTTAGTTTGTCTTGTTGGTTACAATAATACATAAATATTTGGTCTAAATCCTAATTTTGTCATTTTAATGAGGATTTTTTTATGTTATTTGAAAAAAGAAACCTCATAGTGTTTGAATATTGAGATTTCCCAGCTGGAAAAAAACAAAGCTTTGATAGCTCACAGGAAAAATCTCAGTATTTTAAGGCGTTTTCCCTCAAAATCGGGTTTTTGTTTGTCACCGATCAGAAAAGTGCTTCAAAAACTTTTTTCAGGATAATATTTTATTGAAATGATACATTGATAACACATTTATTTGTTTTATTTTGACAAAATGTATTTTTTTCAAGCATCTTAATCAAAACACTATATGCTTATTTCTCCATATACAACTTTTAGATTTAATCCTCATTTCAATGTGATGGGTCACAAATATGCATCCAGAATGAATTAGGTGTCAAATTACAGGGGACTGTGTTGTCGCAAAATAAAGAACAGAGTTTGGTCAAAAGTGACGTCTGTCAGAGGAACTCTTATGGAATGACCTACAAATAGAGACTGTGACAGTTGTTCCATTTTTAAAAAAGAAACTTAAAGTTTGGCTGAAAGAAAATCAGTCATGCATTCATCTGTAACATAATTTAACTGTGTACCTTGTAGACTGAGGAGTTTGTGTTTATTGGGCAGTGTTGAATTTTGTCTGCCTTACTTGTTTTATGAACTGTTACTTTTTTATCTGCACAGGACTACAGATGAAATTTAACTGTGCTAACTCCAGCACATTTATATTTACAGAATATTGATTAATGTGCATTGTCCTTTTAAATAAATAATAAATAAAATACCTGACTCCAGTCAGTGCCGAACAGAAAAGCAGACTGTTTAATTAAAATTCATCAGCAGGTATGACCTGTGAGCTGCCCGCTCCACCTGACTGACTTCTGTTTCCTTTGAGTTCATGGAGAAAAATTCAGAAATGAAACATTAGTTGGACTGAAGATTCAGGTGATGAGCTCATGTTTTTCATTAAGGCTGTTTGAATCTCATCTGACCCTGAAGTTTAAGGATTTTTGAGTCTGAATGTTTGAAAAACTCGACTCAATTGAGATTCTTGAGGGTTTAAAACTCTGCTGGGCGATATGCATTGCTTTAGCAGTGCGTACGACGTTGCCAATAATCTGACAACCTTTGTGGAAATTAAAGCAATATAAACAAAGCATTTTTGGTTTAAAATGATTAGTGTTGTAGTTCTAATGCAGTGAACGTGTTCGGCTTCATGTTAGAAGTATTAATTTCTTAAACATTGTGATTTATCACAGTTCGTTTTATGGATTTGGCTACATTTCTGTGAGTTTCTCCTTGTAATTCCTGTTTTTGTGCACTCATTGATCACGGATTAACATGTTAATGACTTCCCATAAATCTCTGTGAGCTAATGAACCAATAACTGTAGCAGAGTCCTGCGTGATGCTGTTTGTTGCTCATTAAAATAGTTATTTATTTTTTTGCAGCTTTTATTTTGGCCAGGAGTCTGAGTATTGTTTGCAGGCCGCTCTCAGATATTAAGAAGTGGTTGTCATGGATACAGCTCGTGAGGCTCAGGCCGTTTTTGATCCTTTTTGTTTGGTCCATCTGTAATTGTTAGCAGGAAACAGGGTTTGGTTTTAATAAGAAGCTCCATCATTACAACAGGTTTTAATCCAGCACGAGTCTGCAGCTGGTCAGAAATTGGTTTTTAAGCAAATTCTACGTCTCACTTGTGAAAATAAGCTGTATCATGGCTAACACCTTGGCATTCCTTTGTGGTTCTTCAGCTAACAGGTGTCAGTGGGACGAGGGATTACTGAGCCACTGGAGGAGGTGGGGGGGGGGGGGGGCGTCGGGGTCAGAGGAAGGCCTTTCCTCTCTGCATTGTCACCTCTTTTTAAGAATAAACGCTCGATCAACGAGGCCAACTCTTTTCATCATCTCTTTTTATTCCTCCATTCTTTCCTTCTCAGTCTCACTCTCTCCTACATTCTCCTGCTCCCGACCCGTTTCCAGCCAGCTGGGCTGGCGGCGGCTTCGTGCCGCTCCCGAGTGGAGGCTCTTTTTGTTGGAACAGCTTTTGGTGGAATAAAAAAAAAAAAATGGGTGCCAGCCTCATCCCCTCTCTCCTCTTCCTCCTCTGATCCACTCCTCTGCTCCCGGTTCTTTCCAGCTTCCATTGTTTGGGAAGGAAAAGGAGGAAAATGTTGCTGTATCTGCTATGAGCTCAGACCACAGGACCCCCGCCCCCCCTTCCTTACCAGATAGAGTTTGCTGGTGACAAAATGGGAATCACTTGAACCGGCTGTGTGGGAGTGCAGCAGTGGATCAGGCTGCGAAGTGACTCTGTGACATTTCCTGTTGTACCCATGTGGGCGATTTAATAAGCGCAGCAGCATTTGTTTGCTTCACTTGCATCATTATGAAGCCTTTAGGCAGGGCTTTCTCCCGCTGAGACGACGGGAGAGCTTTGCTTAAACTCCTGCAACAGCAACTAAAATTAACCCGTCTTGGCAGATCTATGAAAAATATATTTGCATCATTGCTGAAGAAAAAGTAAGCAGACGGCATGCTGGTCATTTAAAACGTCTGACATCACTAATATGATCCAGTAGAACTGACACACAATCCCTGCTGCTTCTCTCTTTTCCCTCCGTTACTGTTTGCTTCTGCAATCAGCTGCATGTTGCAATAAAATGTTCCAGTAGGTGGAATAAATTTGACTCCAAAATATTACAATCAAACACTACAACAGTATGATTAGAGAGAAAAACACTTGAAGCAGGTCTCCTTCAGAGAAAAGAGCAAAAATCAAACGGATTAGCCTCTAAAGACTGCAGAACCTTTTTTTTATTTAGTTTGATTCTGTTGAAGGATGCTTCAAATACAGTTAAAACATTTTATTTTAATTGTCTAATATTTATTTTAATTAAATCTGAGGTTTTAGTCAACCTTGTTTCAGAAAAAGTTGGGAAGTTCTGCAAAATATCAAAACAAATATGAACTAATGTAGTGTTTTAGGGAAAATAAGGTTCTTTTGAGTTTTATGGCCATGCATCTTAGTTGTGACAAAATCAACAAAACGAGGTGATTTGAATAAAAAGCAGCCGGAGGAGCTTTTTGCAGCAAATGAGGTCATTTAATCATATTAATGTTTATATTTTTGCTCCTTAAATATAATAAATTTGCTCCCACAGATGAGATAATGGAACCTCTTCACATCATTTATCAGAGTTCTGGCATCATTTTTCACAACTTTAACAACTCGTCTTGTGTGAATGAAGTGATTATTAAAGCACTTTTGTTTTGTGAGGAAGTTCTGATCCCAGAGGCCTGAGTGATTTGAAAAGTCAATTTCCTGTTCAGGCTGAAGTGTGAGCCCGTAGAAAGGCCGGGCTATTGTTAATTGTCTTAGAAATGTGAAACGTTATTTTTAAACCTTTTTCATTCTTTAACGTTTCGTGGCAGAATTTCAAAGTGACGTGAGAAAAGATTTGAACACAACTTGAACTTTTTCCATCTCGTTTCTTCTATTTGTAACGTTTTGTTTTGGCATCATGCAGAGATAAATCCATATTTAGAACCTTTAACGACTGAATGCATTAAAATTCTTTAACAGTTTTGCCTTCTAGTGAAATTTAAATTTGTTTTAGTTGTTTTTAGGAGGTTGCTACAGCAGCCAAGTTTTAACCCCGACTGCTTTGTGAAAAAGTCAAGAATCAAATGTTTGGGTTCAGGAGTCAAATTTCTTTATTTTTTTCCAACCAGACCGGAGAAACTCTGCACCTCGGTGAAGAAATGCAAATGGAATGTGGAGAGAATAGACATGAAATTGATTTGTCCCTGCTTCAGGGTCCATAAATAGTCTGCACTGTCCGTCTCTGCAGCCTGGAGTCCGTTAGCAACAAGTGGTCCAGGTCAGAGGCTGCTCAGCCACCAGGGACGGATCCTGCTGCTGAAATGTTGCAGCAGAACAGAACAAAGAATTTGTGTCTGGTTTTTCTCTCTCTCCGCCTCCTCGGCTGCTTTTAAGAGCTCGATCTGAGTCGACTGAATTACCTGAGCTTTGCGTGTTGATGTTGATGTCCTCTGTCGAGTGGCTCCACGGCGGCGCTTCTTCTTTACGCGGCACAAGTCTTTTCTTTGTGCTCGCTGGCGTCGACCCGTTCGCAACATCTTTATTCCAGTCACACAGTAAAAGAGAATATCAGTGTCGTTTAAAGTTCCAGCCCATTTACCCACACAATGCGTGTCGTAAGTAATTACATCAATTTTATTTTTTGTCATTTTTGAGGGTTATTTCAAACCTGGCTGCCAGTGAACGGTTCCTCTGGCAAACAAAGCAGCTGCATGTTTAAAAAAAAAAAAGACATAGATGTGACAATTAAGTTTGTCAGGCTTCGTGTTTCTGGAGTATTTCCTGGCACACATTCACACGTCTTTGGCGCCTGTCAGATAAGTGACAGGAAACAGTCCACATTTTTATATTAACAATAGGACATGGCTTCCTGTCAGCCTTCATTAACTGAGGTGGGATTATTTCCAGCTGAAGTGACACCAGTCCAGAAACAGGCCTGCTAGAAGGGTCTATAATGGTCCTACTGGTGTCACAGCTCTGCTAGTCACCTGAACAGGTGTGTTTCTGCTGAAAGGACCAAAAACAGTTACACAATGATGCAAAGAATGATTTAAAATGACCTGAGAGGACTTCTGACCAACATTACTGAGTGCAGAACGTAGTTGATTCTTATTACGCCAGCATGGTGGTATGGACATGTTAAAGCTTTCAGCAATAAAAGCTTTAAATGCCTCAACAGGCCTTTGAGTACAAACAAATATAAATGAATGCAGTCAGACCTCCAGGGTTACATCTGTTTTTTCTTTTTTAGAAAAAGGGGTTCTGTTGGCATCTTCAAGCTCTGGAGTGGAAGCAACTAAAACTGGAGAAACAACATTTTGTGCAAAAATGCTGGTGTGGATACTTATTTCTGATAGCTGCTGAAAAGGAGCTGAAAATGTTTAATAGCAAAACAGTTCATGAAAGTTCAATTTGAAAAGTTGAAAGAAGCATGAATGTTGAAGTTACCAGAAAAATAGCTGAAAGGAGCAGAAAGATGGCTGAAAAAAGCTAAAGTTGGCTTAAAAACAAGCTAAAGCTAGCAGACAAAAGTTTAAATTAGCGCCCAGATAGTAAAGGGGTATAAAAAGTCTAATTAGTAGAAGGAATGCATAAAAGTACAAAAATATAGATACAACAGCCAAGATGTGCAGTAAAACAGCTAAAATGAAGCTGTAAATTCCTAAATTAGCATAAGGAGCACAAGTTTGCTGAACTAAACAGAGGCTGAAATAGCCCCCAACATGTGAAATTAGCTTAAAGCTAAATTTAGCTAATAAAAGCTAAACATTAGCTAAAATGGCTGAATATAGCAGAAAGCAACTGTAAGAAGCAGAAATGGCTCAAATTAGCAGAAAGCAGCACAAAAAGTAGACAATAGCAGAAAATAGCAGAAAGAAGCTGCATTATAGCTGAAATGGCAGAAAAAAGGCTAAAATTGGCAAAAAAAAGAAACTAAAATTAGCACTAGGAAGTTAAAAAAGTAGAAACAGAACAAAGTTTAAGGTTCTGTAAAGATTTAGAAACATTTTGTTGAAAACAATTCCATTCATTTTTAATGGCAAAAATGCAGCTGGAAAAGTGAAATAGCTAAAAAATGTATAAACAGCTGAAATACTAAAAAGCATAGCCAGAATGTCCTGAAGGAGCTGAACATTTTGATATAGGAATTGTTGAAATGGCACAAAAATTGCAGAATGAGATGAGATGGATGAACATCGGTTTGGTCTGCTTTGTGGAGTAAATACGCTGAGAGCTGAAGCTCTAGTTCATCTGAAAGAATCCCATCCAAGCAGCTAAAAAGAGCTGCTTTCAGTCGCTCCCAGATTCAGATAGAAGGTGAGAAGCTCACTGAGAGGAGACCCTGAGGGGAACCCCAGGAACCTCAGAGGGTCTTGGTTTTCCTCAGGAGGAGCAGAGTGGTGTCATCGGGGGGCGGGGGGGATATTGTGGTTTCTTTTCCGAACTCCAAAAAAGTGAACAAAATGGAGTCCTGCCTCAAACATGAGCCTCAGATGATGTGTCTGAATCTCCCACATGATTTATATCAGTTTAAGCAATCATTAAAGAAGGTTTTCCTCTTGGCCTTCACCTCCACTGCATCAGTTACGGCGCGTTTGGCAGCGTGGAGCTGCAGAGCAGTTAGCCGAGAGTCAGGAAGTGATGAAGTGGTGCAGTGCGTAAGAACTGAAGCAAAAGGCTGTCAGATTTGTGACAAATTGGGAGTAAGAATGTTTCGGTGCTCGTGAAGAAGATGGACCTAACCACCCAATTCCTCTTCCCACCGAGGAGAGCCCGCTGCAGAGGGCTGAGACCAACTATATGTTGCATCATATAAAGAAACACATAGCTGCTGAGCTTTGTTCAGCAAATCGTTCTTTACAGCGTTTTTTTTCTCCAGTTTTCTAATTTCACTCAGTCTATTCACAGCCTGCGTGTCACTTAGCAAATCGTGTAAATAAAACGGGGGGTAAAAAAAGCAGTCGGGGTACTCAAGAAGCCATAAATCTGAGTTAATTATGTCACATCAAACACATCTCTCTGGTGGATTAGTCATGGGAAATGAGAACAGAGTGGGTTTTTCTGGAAAAACTTCCGTCATGATCTGTTTGAGTTAATTTGCTCGACTCGACATCAGAAGACTTGTGATGTGTCGATGCTGCTGAGTCTAATTTACAGGGGGGCTTAAATAAAAAGGGAAGACCTGATGAACTGAGAAAAGTGGTCATTAAAAGGTCGCTCCTCTGGAGCTTGGTGCTGATGTCAGAGGACAGTGAGGCGAATGTGTTTTTAGGCTCTGCCTCCTTATTTAGAAGTTTCTCTAACTCTGATTCCATGAAGTTCCTCTTTTTCCTGTATGCAGACAGTTTTTGGTCTATTAGATATCATACCAGCTACTTCTTTGCCAATATTTACTATTTTAGCTACATTTTTTCACATCTTTGCAATTTTTCTACTGATTTTTCACTTTTGTTTTCCTGCTTTCAGCAACAGTTTATTCACATTTAACTTTAATAGTTTTGCTTACACTTCTCATCCAATCACAATCAGATTCACTCTATCTTCCCAGCAGAAAAAATCTAAAATTTTTAACCAGATTAAAAGGTGGAAGGCAGATGTTGTTTTACTGCAAGAAATTCATAAATCATCTTCAACTGCAGATGATCTTAAATCTCCTGAGTATCCTGATGCATTCTATGCCTGTTATAATTCAAGACAGAGGGGAGTAGCAATACTAATACACAAAAATATTAGTTACACAGTATTGGACACGGT
>JARVGW010000309.1:18810505-18822699 GCA_031762495.1 Anablepsoides rubrolineatus
AATGTATAAATCCCCCCACTCTGAAACATGTAAGGGGGGATTTCCCCCTCAGTTTCAAAAGTGAATTTCAGGCACTGCGGAATTACAGAACTCATTGAAAGGCAGGGTTTTCTATTTTCTCCTTTAATAGTGTATCATTGTCAAATGACTGGAGATATAGGCCGGTGCTTCTCCACGGGCCCCCGTGGGCTCTCGTCTCCGACTGTTTCATTATTTCTCCCTCCTGCTGCTTCTGATGGAAACACTTTCTTACCTGTCAGTCAGCGAGGAGCATCAGGAGATGATCTGATGCTCCTCCTCAATTAGACCGAAGAAAAAGTGTGAAACAGATTAGGGAGTCCGACGCTGCCGAACATCTGTCATCCTCTTCGATCCTCGCCTGACGTCATCGACACGCCGAGGTTCACGCCTCTGTTTAAAACTCTGCATTTTGTCTGTTTGCTAATTAAAACGGTTTAAAAAGTATCCTTGGAATGAGCCTCAGAAGCGTAATCAACGAGTCGTTTTCAGTAATGAGCTCCAGCGTTTCTCTGGACTCACGGGGAGCGCTCTGAGGACCAGTTTCAGGAGGTAATTTGAAAGTGCTGACCCAGATCAGGCTGCAGCTATTAACTGTTATTTTGACTAATCTAATGTCTAATTTATCAATTTATCTAAACGACTCATTTTCCACAAAGATCATTATCCTCAATTTTATAACAATTCATTTTACTTTTAAAAGTCCAGCCTGGAAAATAAATGAAATGAATAATAAATTTATTATAATATCAGATGAACAAAAACCCAATCTGCACAATATTATTTAAACTTACATTTATTTTATAGCCTGAACTTGGGAATCAACTGTATGACTGAAATAGAGTGAACCATTTGCAAAACAAATTCATGGTTTTCTTAGTTTTTGCTTTGATTTTTACTTTTTGTTCTGGTCTTTGTGAAATGAGGCAGAAATGAACTAATTGGCTCTTTTAAATAATTTAAAACCAATCTTTTTCTGCACTCAGAATAGATTTGAACATATTGGATATTTTCCGTGAGTGTTTGTTGTCACTGAGAGAACGTTGTCACCTGTAACATGTTAGTTCTTGTTGTTTATTACAAACGGTTGAAAAGAGAAACTTGTTTCTTGTTTCAGACGAGTCGTGACTGGTTATCAGGCTGCCGATCGACACAACAAACTCTTTAGTTTTGCTTTCGGCTTCTTGCTGCAGCTTGAAGGGGAAGGTTTTGATTGGTCCATCGGTTTCTCATTAAGCAGCTTTTAACGGCTGTTTGCTGAGCGTCGTTTCAACCCAAACATTTAAGAAATTACAAGATGGATCATAAAAAAATCAAAACCCTGACATAAACAAACTATAATAATGAATTACACTAACTATTTGCAGCCATTAGAACCAGTTTCTCCTTTGTTTGAGTTGGGTTTAGTCGGTTTTAATCATCGTAACACAAAGTGATGAATCCCAGACTCACACACTGAACCATCATTTCCTCTTGTATCCATAACATAAATAACTTCTTCTCCTCTCTCATACATTAATAATGGAACAGAGCCAAGCAGCACGCAGGATTAAATAGCTCCAATGTCAAAACCCAAGAAGTCATTAAGGACTTAAAGTTCTTCTCCGACACTCAAAAATCCATTTAGATGACAGCCGCAGCGCCACCAGACTTATTAACTGCGGCTGCGCTTTTACTGAGCAGAAAACAATTATTTCTCACTTTATTTTCCTGTTTTGAAAATGACAGGAAGTGCTCTGGTTTAGTCTTTAAAGCTTCTGACACGACTTCAGAGGTAACCGTTCCAAAGACAAAGAAACACTTTGCTTTTTCTGCTGGAAAAACAAGGCGTCAGCGTTCTGAACAGAACAAGTTTGGAGACGAAACAATCCAATCTAATCACAAGTTTCCACATTATTACCAGCAGTGATGAGCTCTTTGCTTCACGCTTCAATAACGTCGCTAAATCTCTACCCAGAAGTTGATTTTCAGCGCAGAACGGTTCCCAAAGTGCTCGTAAATATGAAATGGAGAAAAAAAAAGGCACAAATGTGACAGAGCATCAAATGAGAAATGTTTTAATTATTTAATAAATGAAACAAAATATAATAAAACAACTAATTACCACTTATTACCCTCAGTAAATAACTTTTCCACTCTAAAAATCAAAGTAATTCAGTAACGTTTTAAAGTGAAGTATTCAGTTTTATCACACCAACTCATTTAGAAAACATTTCTTGTTTTAATTATTCTGACAAAAAGACATTTATTACTAAAATGGATTTGGAGTTTCAGCTAAATGTTGTATAAACCTGAAGCTATCTTGTATAAATGTTTATTAAAATGCTGCAAAACAGTTTTATTAATTCTGTTCTGTGTTGAACTAAAACCTAAAATCTGACCCTTCATCCTGTTTAACATTGATTCTGTTCAGAGATTCATCAGAAAGTCAAAGGATACAAAGAAACCAGGTCCTGATAGAGTTTCCTGAGTCAAAGGTTGTGTAAAGATGAAATCATGGACGCTCCAAACTGCTTCCACAGTAAACACTTCCTGCTGCTTGGTTTCTGTTTATCAGGAGGAATCCTGCAGAGAACAGCTTTAAAAGATTAAACTGAACTCGAGGACATGTTTAGGGCTCCAAAATCTTTCTTACTAAGTCGGGTTTGCGTCACTTTTTCCTCTGAAATCACACATTAGGGTCCAATAAGCTGCTTTATGTTCCTTTTTAAAATAAAACAGGTTTATGATGATTTTCTGCTGTTTTTTCAAACTGTTGATGAAAAGAAACACATTAAAGGGACCCACGTTTGTGTTTCTCAGGGATGTATTTAAATTTTATACATAAAGTATCTGTCACCTTCAGTTATTAAAATGCTGTTTTTATATTCAAATAAAAAATAAACTTGACTTCACATCTGTTTCTAAATGCCTTGAAAATGGCCTCTGTCTTTTCATAAACCTTCTACTCCCATTTCTGCAGTCATCACAACAGCTTCATGCTGTTTACAACCTGGAGCGTCGTATCAGAGTTTGTTGTAATGATAATAAAAAAGCAGCAACAAAATACAATATTTGTTTTGGAAAATAGCAACTCAGGATCAAACTGAGCCTTACCATCAGACCAGAAAGTTTCTGAAGAACCAGAGCAGATAGAGAGACGACGTTTCAGCAGGTAAGAGATCTCCAGTCATCCTCACATGTCAATGTTAAGCTAATTTATTTATTACAAAAATGTGGTGTAAGCCAACTAAAGAGCACCGATCATAATATAAGTTATAAATGGTAACAGTAGATCACAGACCAAACTAAACAATGAGTTTCCAGCTTACCTGGACAGGTGACAACAGTGTTCATGTCCTTCTGACTGCTGGATTTGCATCTTTTAGTGAAAATCTTATTCATCCACTGTTAGCTTTCTGAACTAGAGCAATTTATCAGTAAAATGGTTCAAACTTGATTAACTTTTTTTTTTTTGTTGGAGGGTTACTTCCAAAACTAAAGTCCAACCATGTTTTTAAGAACCGTGTCATCCTTGGCATCTGAAAATCCTTTTCCTCAAAGGTATTTTTTAATCTGAAAAAGACTAAACTGAGAAGCATTACAAACTCTGCAGTTTCACCAGGTGTTTGTTGTTGCTGCTGTCAGCCTGCAGGAGGAGAAGCTCAGCTTGGAGACACGGCTCAGAGGAGGAGCTGGTCCCAAAAGGCGGTTCTGGTCCTAACCGGTGGTTTCTGCTCCCCTGCCTGCTGCCTCAGGACACTACAGGATTTCACAATGAGAGGATAACATAACATAAAATAAAACGCATATATATATATATCAAATTGTGAATCAGACTTTGTTATATCGAAACATCAAATCATCATTCAAACAAATTGTATATCATATCATTATAAAGCTTATTTCTACACTAAACCTACGCTTTGCAATCCTTACATCTGATGAACCAAACTTCCAAATAAGACCAAAAAACCACTAAATGAATAAAATGTTCATGTTCTGAACATTGGACCCTAATGTTGCTGCTAAAAGAAGAAACTTCTGCTTTTGTTCACAAAATCCAATCTGGACCAAAATGACGGTCATTATGTCTCTCCAACACGAGCGTCTCTGACTCAGAGCTTTTCCTTCAGATTTACAGACATGACAGCCGACTCGTGAGTCCAAAGCTGAATTTTGGGAGCAGAAAAAAGCAATTTTAGCATTTATCACATGTCTGCTAAAAGCTTTAAAAAAAACCATAATTTTATAATTTTTGAAGTTTTATTTTCACCAGCAGGTAATTTGGAGCTGCGGCTATTGTTAAAAAAAAAAAAACTGAGTCAAAAATTAGGATTGAGAAAAAAGGAAAGTGCTTCAGTGGTTAGTTTTTTTATTTTTTAATCCTCAGGGATGCATTTGAGGATAAAACAGTTTTAACGGTCATCTCTAAGCTTCCCCGTTAGCCGAGTGGACAAAGAGAAAAGGATGTTTGTGAGGAGAGCGCCGCTCTTTCATCTGCAGCTTCTCCTTTTTCCCAGCATGCTCTCTGCTGGCTCTGTGGGTGTCTAAGCTACGAGCCTCTAGGTTTTCAGCTGCTAATGTACAAAGTGTGTCTGAACTGGAAAGTTAAAGAGGTTTGGAATTGAATTAGACAGTTTTTGTGGGGGGTTTGAAAGAAACTGAAGGGAAGCGTGCTAATGAGAGTTTGCAACATCACTCATTTCCTGCGGTCACCAGCAGCGTGAAACCTGTCCAGCAGGGAGGGAAGCAGGAAAAAAAACAACAAAAAAACGAGCTAAAACGGCTTCAATAAAATCAACAAACGAGCAGAGGAACTGAGGAGCTTCCAGAACGTGTCTTTTTACAGAGTTACTGTAAATCTTTTTAAACAGAACCACTTGAATCACACTCTGTTTGAACGTATAAAGACATTTTAAAAAAACAATTTGACTGAAATGTTTTATTTTCAGCCAGCTAAAAAAAAAACCCATATTTAAAGGATCGATGCTTGCAGCATCCACTTCCTGTCTTTCTAATTGACCGTTTTACTTCAAATACACATTTCTTCACAGATTAAGAACTTTCCTCAACATCTAATGTGATTGGTGGGTAAATAAAGACTTATTTACTTGATTCTTCTCATCTGAAAGTTGGCAGCTTCCTCGGTCTAATTCTGGTGAGTTATTTAGAGGAGGCGGGTTGTTTCTGTGATTAGCTTTGGTGATGATGTGGAGTGGAATATCATCCACGTAGGAGGAACCAACCTCTGCGTAGATGGAGGACATCTTACTCCTTAAAGGGGGGGGATTATGCAACATTTATAGCTTTATATATTATGTCACTCCATCAGAAACATACCCAGTGTTGCTTTGACTCATTCATGCATGTTTGCTGATGCAAAGCTCCGCCTATTTACCCAAAGCTCCTCCCTGCAGAGCTCAGTCTCTAGCTTTGCTTAAGAATGGTGGATTTTCTTCATTTCATAGTGAGTTATATTTATAATTCCTTTACAAAAAGTAGCTTAACGCTGGCGTATGTATGAGATTATGATTACCAAGCTGAAACGTCTGTAAGACCCCTGCACTCGCTCTGATTCTTCAGAAAACCTATTTTCTGTTCTGACACAAGGTTAGAATGGTTTTACTTTATAGTTTAGTTTTATTTCATTGTGACTTGTTTTCTTTTAATTCAGTTTTAATTAGTTTTACAGTGGATTTGCTAGTTTTTATTGCATTTTTAAGGCTTAGTTTTCATTAGTTCTAGTATTAGTTTTTTATGGTTTGAATAAACATATTTGCTAATACATCCTTCAGCTTGTGATGTGAGTTAACTAACCAGCAGTTATTTAGTCACTAGTTAAAGCATCCATTATAGCAACACCTTCCTAACATAATTGTGTAACTCTATTTTGCCAACTAAGGACTTGGTGATTATTTTAGGATGATGACAATAGTTGTCTTCAACCTGGTTCTACCTGTTTGTTTTTCACAGGAGCTACTGAGAGAAGCTATAACAAGATGGTCATAGTCCGCCATCTTGTGTGAGTGTTTCCCTTCAAGTATTCCACCTGTTTTTTCACCTGTTTCCACTACATGACACTTGCTTTGATTTTGCTTTCAGTCATATTCAAAAAAATCCCAAAGTGGATGTTGCTGCTTTCTCCCAACTTTTGTTGTCATTTGGCAGACTGTAAACAAGTGTTACAGACCACAGCTAATGTGAAACTACTAGATTTGGAAAAAAAATAATAATTCACATGGCTTCAAATAAATAGACAAACACTAAAACTAAGGATATTTTATCTATAATTTTAATTAGCTTTTTTTAATTTTGTAAAAATTAGTTTTAGTTTATTGTTTTTATATTTTATTTATTTATTTTAGTTTAATATTTTTTTTTCAATTTCAGTTTTCATTAATTAGTTAGTTTTAGTTAACTATAATAACCCTGGTCTGACATGGGATCATTTGAGTAAGATTCAACTGTATCCTGAGCTGCCATTTTCCAAAATCAATAGGTTGTAAAGCTGTGCTGAAGTGGGAGTGTCAGCAATGGTAGGAGGTTCTTAGAGATGGGAGGTTCATTTTACAGTTAAATTTATTTTTAATATTATCAATTTTATAATAACTGAAGGGAACATGAACTATAAGAGGCGACACCTCTCATCTGTTTGCATTAGTTTCCATTATTATTCTGCTTTAGAAGTAAAAGGAGCAGCCTGTGTGGTCAGAGCAGGATTTTATTCCGAGCTCATAAATGCATACATATCTGAGGCTTTTCTTTTGGCTGCCAAGCAACAGTTTAATCTGCAGCCAGCTCCAGGAAGGTTATTATCTTGCATGTTTCATATCTGATTCCTTTTTTCTGTTTGGTTTGCACCTCCAAGATTCTTCGATAAAAACTAATGGAAAAAAATTTATCCTGTAATTTAAAGTTAATGGACTAAAGTACCGTCTTGTTCGTTTTTATTTCTTGGTTTGTCGTCCGTGGAGGGGGAGTGCGCGAGCTGCACTCGGCTCGTCTCTGTGGCCTTTCAAGGGAAATAAATACGGCGATTAGTGTTTTTAACTTGCTGCGCTGAAATAAATGTGCGTGTACAGAGGAGCTTTTGGTGTTTGCGTGACTGAGTGAGACGAAATAAAATGCAAAACAGAGTGAGAAATTAGCATACAAACGTTGTAAACAAGTTTTATCTGGCTGTTGAACTGTTCTCGTGCAGAAGGCGCTCGCAGCAGAGAGTTTATCGCCGCCGCTCGCTTGGTTTGAGATGATGGAGGACGCGGCGTAATTGCTTGTTAGATGCAAAATACGCAATGAGCGTGATGGGTTAAATGACAATTAGCGCTTTTTTGTTGGAGGGTCATGATGCAGGCAGGGGGCTCGGGGGGGAGAAACAACAGGGTTCACTCTGACAGGTCTGACTAAACTGTCATCCTGTTGCTTTTATTCCTGCTTCTTTACTTTTTCATCTCTGGGAGGTGAGAGCGCCGCCGCAACTCCCACCCTCCCTGATGAGTGTCAGTTCACTGGCCCCTTTCTTCACAAAATGACAGAGACAGAGAGGATGGGAGGGGGAAGTGTTGGAACGTCTCAGAGAGAGAAGTGCGAGGGTCCTAACCTTCCCCCCAGCCAGTCCTCGTCCTCCTCGACGTCTTCTGGCTCTCCTTCACTTTTCGTCTTGTGTTTAATTCTCGGAGCGTAACTGCTGGTGGGCTTAGAGTGGCTGATGGAAGGCAGTCACACTTGAATTTACTCTGACACACACACACACACACACACACACACCCCGTGCTGATCCCGGTGCTGTGTGTTCAGTTTCTGCCACATATATGAAATGATTGCTGCACGGCCACAGAAACAGTCACTCTCAGTCTGCTGGAAGCACTCAGTAGCAACCCTCTGACAGCTCTCCAGACGCACTCTCCTCGCTCACAGAACAGATAAAAGCAGTTTTTTTAGTCTTTTTTTCCCAATGTCGTCTTTTTCAAGTCCTGTGTTTCTACCCCCTCACCCCCACCCCCTCGCTGTGAGCGGTGGGCGTTGGCAGGATCTGTTGTTAGGCTGTGTTTGCAGGAAATGTTTCTCTGCGTGTGTTTTTGCGTGCACGCCGGGTGTCGTCGCTTTGTGCAGACGTGGGGGTGATTTTATTTTATTTTCACAACCATGAAGGTGCGTAGCGTACTGTACGAGAATAGAACCGACGACGTTTTGATGCTAAAGAGGGTTAAAAATGTTTTCACCACAAAGTGTTTTAGCTGCTCCTTGAAGAAATGCATATCACCCACAGTTTAACACGTTAAAGCTACAACCACATTTCATCTGTAACAACATGGAGCCAGAGCTTCCCAGGTCACACATCAAACAGTTTAAAGACTCAGTGTATTTTCCACTTGTTGTGTGTCGATGCGTCATAAAAAAAAAACATGAATCCATTTCCAACCTCGACTGTGAAAATGGCTCAGCTGTGAAGATGAAATTTCTCTCCTTCAAGTTGATTTAATGAAACGATTCCAGGAGATTTTTTTTTTTTTGACAAATAATTTTGATTGTTAAAGAACCTGCTGTTGCTCCTTTTAGTGCCAAACTGCAGCATCTTCACTGGTTTAAGTTTAAAGAACCAATCAGAATTTAGCAGGACTTTCACATCCCTCATTTGAGTTTTACAAACTCAGTTGACTCAACTTCAGTTTAAACCTTTGCATCATCTTTAAGATGAGGACTGATTTATTCTGCTCTGGTAGTTTATCCCTGCTGTCTCCACTCTGAGATGTTGCTTTATTGTTGGCTTCGTGATGATGTATCGACGTCATGAAATGCAGACAAGGGCAGGAAGTAAACGCAGTCCCTTTTCCTTCTGTTGATTCAGCCTCAAAATGCCTAAATTCTGTGCAGAGTACGTTTCAATCAGGAGACACTTTTTATGTGTTCTGGAAGTAGAGTGTCAGAAAAAACAATCTACGGCTAAAAACAGGAGGTGAGGAAACTGAAGAGTTTGCAGCAACCACTTTCTAACAGGTAAGGATCGTATCGTTTGAATCAAATTTTCAGATATTTTATTAGACAGTTTTTGGAATTTGGGTTCACAAAAGCTAAATAAATTACAAGTAGATCCAAGCCCTTAGAAATAGCAGGGGTTAGCTTGTTGTTAGCATTAGCAATATCATTGACTTAAAATAGCACAAGTCACTGCTCACCTGGGCAGAAACAAGTTTATTAAGACAATATGGATCAGATCCTAAATGCACGTGGATTTTTTAGCAATATCTCTTCTGCACCAGAACAGTTAGCATACTCGCTTTACTTTAAATTACAAAACCAATTTTCAAACATTGAATTAATTGTTCTAAAAATCCAAATAAAACCCTAAAATTCCCAATTAAAATGGTAAATAAATATCTATTAATGCTGGTGAAAACTTCTGACACAAACTAATTTCTAATAAACGAGTTGAGAAGTCCAACATTAAATGTGGATTCAAGATGCAGTATTTGTTTGCTGTAAACTGTGATTAGTTCATTAAAGAGCCTTCATCAGGAGGTAATTATCCACAGATGTGTTGGCTACTTTAATCTGTTTTAATCAATCTGCTTTCACCATAAATCTGTAAACCATAATTTAGTAACTTCATCACACTCTGGTGTAAAATAAAACCTCCAAACTTTAAATCTCCACTGAAAATTAAACGAGTTTAATCAAATTTGTGAAAAACCAATTAACCAAAACAGAACACAGAGGTTCAGTTTTAGTTCTTTATCGGGTTCATAAAAACTGGAACTGCTCTCCAGAACATGAGATCGGGACGATAAAAAGCTGAACTGGTTCCCTGCAGGATGTGCAGCAGGATGAAGGAGCGGCTGCGTTTGGATCGGTCTGCTCCGAGAGGCGTTCACATTCAGACTGAATTATTCTGCTGCAGTGTTTAAAGCAAGAAAAGGGACAAATGGGAAGACTGAAACAAGAATGGCAGCGACAGCAGCTGCTACCTAATCCAGTAAATGATGTGTGCGTTAATAAAAGCCCACAACAGCAGAGACACTGAAGCCAGAACCAGCAGTCAGTTTTGATTAACGTGAAGCGTGATTAATCAAGTCTGCCCACATTTACTCATTTAGAAAGCAATTAATTTTTAAATTAAATAGAGAACATTTTCATTCCACAGATTTTTTTTTTTTGTTTGCACGTATATAAATGACTTTGATTTCCGTGACATTAGCGTGTGGAAGTGGGTCATCAGCTGCAGCTAACGGCTTCACCTGAGATTTGAACCGTTCCAGTTTCTGCTTTATGTCGACGACGTTTCCCTCGAGTGTTTTCTCTCATTTTAACTTTCTGAATGAGACGATTTGAATTTTAACTTCAGTGTATTACTTTGGTTTTATTGGTAAAATCAAAAGGTAACATTTTGGTTTTATAACAAATCTTAAAGCAGTTTGTTGTTTTGGTAATCTTTTAAAGTGGTCTTGATCAACAGTTTTGCAGGTTTTTCTAAGCTTTTTTTGGACTTCAGCTGCTTTTTATTTGGTTAGCTCGTTTTATGAACTCTACCTAGAATTTCCTGTTCTGAACCTGAAAATCAACCCTCTCTGACAGAGATGCATCATCCAACAGCTGCTTGGGAATCTCCTCCCTGGAGCTAAAATCATATTTTCTGTCTGTAAAACTTATTTTTTTGTGTGTTTTTATGAAAACCATCGTCTTTGTCCTGGAAAACAAAAAGCTTAAAGAACAAATGTGAACTAATTGTGTTAAGTTGTCAATGTGATGACATACCAACATGCTTTTTATGCCTGAATAACTCAGGTTGAGTAAAGTGGCTTCATTTTAAAATAAAAAGATGGCTGAGAACAAAAAGTGGAGAAAGAAAACCTCCTGGAGAACTGTTGATCCAGAACCACTTTAAAGACTAGAAGAAGTCTGGCTGCTTGATGAAAGAAACAAGGGATGACTCAAGACTTTTGCACAGTCCTGTCCCCTTGATTTAATGTGTGTGTGTGTGTGTGTGTGGGGGGGGGGTCTGTGTGTTTTGCTGCAGACCTGGTTTAGGTCTGATCTCAGGTCAACACATTCCATCACCATAAACGGTGATCAGCCTGCAGCTCCTGCTCTTCATCCCTCCTCCTCCTCCTCCTCCTTCATCCCTCCTCCTCCCTGATTCACATCCTTTCTTCCTCACCTCCTTTTCTCTCTCCTTTCATTGCTCCTCCTGCTCCCTCTTTGACCTCACTTGTTTTCAATTAAATCCACTTCTTTATTGTTCTCAATTCAATTTTCAGTTGTTTTTCTGTTTATTTTTATTTTTTTATTCAACCAGTGGATGAAAATAAAACAAATTTTTGGCATTTACCTTTTTACAAAAGTACTAAGAGCATGTTAATGTGAGTAATAAACTGAATGATTGTCATTTAGCAACAATTGATCCAAGTTGTGTTTTCTATTCCTCAGATCTGTGTGCAGAGGTCAGTTTGTTGTTAAATATTAGTTTTCTGTTTATCAGGTTTGAGTTTATTTTCCTGTGTGGTTCAGGATCTGAGCTGAGACCGGAGCAGATCTGTCTCTCCCTGCTTCCTGAAGCGTTTATGAGAAAAAGACGAGCTGGGAGAAATGAGTAATAAAATTAAAAGACAAGTTCAGGGTTTTTAAACAGCCTTTTTCTGCTGCCTCTTCAGCTCAACAATAATCTGACAAATTAAACCTTTTAACATAATTAGATGCTTAAACTTTCTACTCCTTTTATGTAACGTCTTGTTCTGCAGCTGCAACCTGATGAACAGAGTTTCATTCTAGTTTAATATTAGATAAAGTCGATATAAATGTTTGTTTTCAGCACGTTAAAGCTTTTATTTTGGGCCTTCCTTTTTGTTAGATCCTTTTTTTTTCCCTGAACATTGAGGTCAGTTAAATGATCTTTTAAAGAAGCAATCTGGGATTTCTGCTCTAAGATATGCAGATTTATTTTCACTGAACATGTTTTCTTTTTAAATGGATTCTGTGAATCTGACAAACACAAAAGCATAACTTGTGTTTTTCACTTCAGAGCTGCTACGGTGAGTTTTTCCCAGCAAAGATTCTGGTGAAATATTTTCTGAGCGTCAGATGATGCAGAGCTCAACATTAAGACTGAGCTGAAGGACAGCGTGGAGTTTAATGTGGAGCAGGTTGAGCTGGAACAAGATGGAGCTTAAAACAAAGCAGTTCAAAGAAATGAATCAATG
>JARVGW010000309.1:19101299-19113197 GCA_031762495.1 Anablepsoides rubrolineatus
GCTTTACACTAACATTACTTCTGTAGAGGTCAGAGGTCAAAGCAGCCAGCACAGTCCATGTGATCAAACTGTTTTATACAAACTAATGACTTTAAATTTGTTTATTCTTTCAAACACAAACATTTAAAATTTTTGTTTTGATTATACAGTTCAAAATGTTATTTTTCTAAAAAAAAAAAAAAGTAATGAGGTTTTAAATGTTACACATTGTGCTTCTTAAGGATGAAGTTGTTTAGAGCAGAAATCTTTTTTTAATTAGAGAAATTTTGTTTTCTGTGATTTAAAATGTGATGCTGAAAGCTGAATAAACTATACTGGAACAGCTAAAACAAGCAAAAAGCTAGTCTAGATAAAGGGGAAAAGTAGAATAAGTTTAACAAAAAGGCTAATGTAGCATTAGACTAAATGAAAGCTAAAACAACTAAAAACCTGAAATAATCAAAGGTCAAGCTAAAAGTAGCAAACTCAGGCTAAAGGCTAACAGTAGCAAACCCAAGCTTAAGGCTAAGAGTAGCAAACCCAAGCTTAAGGCTAAGAGTAGCAAACCCAAGCTTAAGGCTAACAGTAGCAAAGCCAGGCTTAAGGCTAACAGTAGCAAAGCCAGGCTTAAGGCTAACAGTAGCAAAGCCAGGCTTAAGGCCAACAGTAGCAAAGCCAGGCTTAAGGCCAACAGTAGCAAAGCCAGGCTTAAGGCCAACAGTAGCAAACCCAGGCTAAAAGCTAACAGTAACAAACCCAGGCTGTAATAAAGAATAAACTGTATTTCCTATCCGATAATACATTTTGAGTTTTGACAGTAAATTAGTTTTATTTTGAGAAATGATGCATTTTGTTTGTTTAGCCTCGGCTCAAACATGCAGAAAGTAAATGTATGCTGAAACATGCGAGTCACCTTCAGGCGCTCTGTGCTGGCATCTTCATCAATACGTGTGTGTGTGTGTCAGAGCCAAGTGTCGTATCGATAGGTTAATAGCTGCGGTGTCAGATTCAGGAACTCTCTGATTAGTTGACAGTTCACTAATCCACACACCAGCCTGAGTTATTGGCCCGGACCATTGATTTCCAGCCTGCCAGCCAAGCCAGCAGGAACTTAGGGGTCGTAAGAGAGCCTGCCGCTATTGATTGGCCCCGGTTCAAACCCCCCCCCCCCCCCCACCATAAACGCAGCCACGATCGTGGCCGACTGAGACGTTACGAGAGACATCAGGAAACCACTGCGTCTGTTCTTTCCATCTGTCTTGTTTTTAAACCTTCAGCAGTTCGTCTGCCATCGCCGTCTGTAGTCTTTCAAGCTTTCACTGTGGGCGGAGCTTGTTTCTTCCAAGAAAGAGAGAGAGAGAGAGAGAACGTTAATTAGGCAAAGAAGTCATTCATAAAATGACACGGGTGTAACAACTTCACTTTGTGGCTTATTGATTAAAAACTGACTTGATTCTGATTCAGTGTGACTTCCTGTTTCATGTTCCTTTAAATCTCAGCTTCCTGTTTCCACCCATGAATCTGAGGGGCGAATATGAGGTTCATAAATGACTGTTAAAGGGATTTTTATAATGTTTAAATCCATTTTGTTTTTCTTCTGTGGTGGATAAAAAGCCGACCTGCAGCTTTACAAACAGATTCTGATGGACGGACACGTGGAAGCGTTGCTTATCCTCCTCTTTCCGTTCTCAGCATCCCGTCTCGTTGTCCTTTTCCTCGCTCCGCTCCTCGGCCCCCCACCACCACGTGTAAACATCGGGATGAGGCGGGGCCGAGGGGTTGTTAAACATTTTTCTTCCCTCTTAATTGTTTTGACTTGTGCCATCGGCATCCCGATTAGGCCCCATTGATTTCCCACCGCTAAGTGCATTGATTTCTACATTTCTCATTGATCCTCACTTCTAAATCTCCACACACACACACACACACTGTGTCTGTCTACCCTCTGTATGACGGTGAGTCTGTGAACAAGTGAATGACATTGAGATAAAAAGATACGAGAGCGTCTTTACGTCAAAAAAGAAAAGGTTTTTTTTGGACTAAAATGAGTCATTTTTACAGTTTAAATGAATATTTACTCACAGTCAGTTCTAAATGTTAAATATGTTTCACACAGGTTTCCATTGTGTGATTTGTTAGATTAAATGGACCAGAGGAAAATGAGCATCTGGACTGGAAAAGCTTGGTTCTGTGATGGTTCAGATCAAGGTTATAAATAGTCCGGAATTTTTCATTATAATTTAGTTTTATTTCATTGTGAATTTTTAAATTTTAATTCAGTTAATTTTAATTAGTTTTTATAGTAGGTTTGCTAGTTTTTATTAGTTATTGCTTTTTTTATTTCTTAACTATAATAACTGGCTCAGATCAGTGTTTATTTTTTCATGAGCCGTCTGAGAATTTATTTTTTTACCATTTTGGTTTGAGGTCATCATACCTGCTGCTGTGTCACCTTCTGTTTCAAAATCTAGACTTTTCACGTCTTCCTTTTTAATGCTATCACTGAACAGACACACACTCCTTCCTCTTGATCGTATTCCACGGGGTCCAGGAGAGCCGGGTCTGATCCCCTCAGTGTTTAAGGCTCTCATCTCCTCACATTTCTGCAGCGAGTGCACACGGACACACACACACACACACACAGGCAGGAAAGCTCCATCCATGTCATGGCATTACCTCAAGCCTTGATGCTGCATTTGTGCTAAACTAAGCTGTTTGAGCTAGAGAACCAAAGTGTGTGTGTGTTTGTTTTGCTTCGTGTGTTTGCATGTGTGAGCCACTAAGAGTGTATTTACATTTGTGTGTGGATTTTCTGTGAACTTGTTAGAGAATAAAAGCACCAAAAAAAAAAAGTCAATACTCCCCCACCTCCCCAGCCCCACCTCCTCAGTCCTCCCCTCTCCTCCTGCTTTTTCACATCTTAAATCCATTACAACCCATCCAGGATGAAACAGGATGCAGAACATGAGTGAAATACAAACACCGGCAAATTCAGGGGAGGAAAAAAAAAATCTTCAAAGCCCGAATAAACCCACCGAACATCCACGAAGAGAAGCCGCGGCCCGTCCAGATAATGGCGACAGAGATTTTCACACTCCTCGTGATTTCCTGTGCCCCGGCCCGCTCGCTCCGAGCTCGTGAGCTGTAAGCAAGAGCATCGACCCGCCTCGATGATCGTATCAAGGCGGCGTATCGATGGCGTTTGACTCTTTTTGTTTGGCCCCTCCACGCCCCCGAGAGGAATAATGGACACGTAGGAGAGGTATTGGCAGGACCTGGACGGGCCCATTGACAATCTGTCAGAATTGATTACTTAGTTGGAGTGCGCAACGACAAGGAGCAGAAAGAATAAGAGCAAAAAGAAAGAAAATGTTTTGGTTATTGGAACACAAAGAATCCATCAGATGGTGTGACGGAAGCACAAATTTAATCTTTTGTCTGCTTCAGAGTTAATATTTTATAATGTAACAACCCTCATTCAGTGTCTCCTGTTCAGTGTGTGTGTGTGTGTGTGTGTGTGTGTGTGTGTGTGGTTACAGCAGTAGCGAAGAGGTTTGTGGTGATATAATTGTAAGCTGGTATTGATTGTCCCCCCCTTCCTTGTTATTGATGAGGGAGAATTTAATTCAACCAACTCGTTTGTCAACGTGACACTGCCATTTAACAATGAACTCTCTCTCACTTCCACACAAACACCCCCCTTCCCCAATAAGATCTGTTCCTGCTGGATTAGAAAGGACACAATATTATTTATATTTGAGTAAAACTGATGCAGAACGATTAAAGTCTGGTAAAATAAAAAACAACATAAAATAGGAAACAAAATCTGCACAATATTCAAGATTTAAAGTGTTGTCATATACACAGATGGAAACATGTTTCCCTGAGCAATGAATTTCTTACTTTGCCGACCACTCTGAAGGCCAGAAGACAACCAGACAAAAAGAATAAGCACTTAAAGGACACTAACAAAGTAATAAGTGATAAAAAAAGACCACAGCTGGAACAAAAAGATAATAACATCAGAAGGGAACAATACAATCAGTGTTTAAAGTGTAAATGTGCAACAGATAACAGTCTAATATTATTATATTGTATAAATTATAAATATTTTTAGATTAAGACTTGATAAGGCTTTTAGATTCAAATGTGAAGCAAAACATGATCATATAACCGCTACATACAGAATCAGCCGATATGGCTGAAAATAGGTCAGCAATGGTGACATCCATAAAGGTGTTGAAAATACAAATTTATGCTCAGATTTTTACATAACTGTACGTTAGACTTGTGTGAAACTAGAGTAAACTCATCATAATATAGATTGAGATAATATTTTTATCTTTAGTTGTACTTTTAATATATTTACGTTTATTTGAAATAGTCTAGATCCTCATCAGATCTTTGTTCACTAACAAACCTCAACACAAACTCCTGCGCCGTCAGACGACCCTCAGCAGGTTGTAGTTTTTAAAGTGGACGTATTCACCGAGGGGGGAGAAGCAACATATTTCTATTGATGAGACCCGCCGTGCGCCATATTCTCCACCTCTCCTTCAAATCCACACACACCTCCCTCCGCCTGCCTGCGACGGACGCACAAAACACACTATATTCTGCAAGAAATAATTGCTTTTGTCTGGAAGGAGTTTGTATCGGGGCTCCTCTGTGCTCGCCCTCTCCTGGAGGAGGGGAGCTCACGAGGGACGACCGGTCGTTTCTTTATTCTGCTTCTCCCCCCTCCTCCTCCTGCTCTTCCTGCTGCTTCTTTTCTCTTTGCTCCCTCTGTGTCTCGTTGGGCACGCGAATGTCATCTGTCAAAGGGGAACACTTTTTTTTTTTAATAGAGGGGCCTCTCTTTTGTAATGTGACGTGTCTATATGCATATATGACATCAAAAGCTGCAGCTTGTAACGGAAACACTCCAGATTAAGGAGTGCTGTGCAGAATTGTAACTTACAAGATGGGATTATAGTGCAGAACAGAGGTGAAGAAGTAAAGCCTGTTGCTCTAAAATTACAAATTAATTTAGCTTAAAGAGGTGGGAGGACATTGTGATAATCTGCAGTTTTCATTAAAAGGCATGCCTTTCAGTTTTCTGTACTCTGAGACACCGTGGACAGGTCTCAGTCCACCAAGAGTTCACGACACGTACAGAGAAACCAGCATTCACACTCACACCTCGTCAATCTATGTTAAACCTAACATGAATTGTTTTGGACTGGAGGAAACAGAAAATGTAGAAACACGTCTGTTTAGTTGCAAACCGTCTTGTCAAGAAGCAACTGCTCTCACCCATCCATCCATCTGAAGAAATTTATTGGGGTTTGCTTATATACTGATTTAATATTTTTTATTGTGTGACTATTTTGCTTAAATTGATGATTTTATGATTCATGCCTGAACACAGATTCAACACATAACTGAATCGTTGGTCTTCATTAAGCCAGAGAATATTGTGTGAGGACATGATTCCTTAATGGTAGGGGCCCATCCTGATGATGCAATAAAATAGGCGGAGTCACGGCCTGAACACACACTGAATAAACACTGCCTTCAGCCAGAGCTGCTCTGTGGTGTTGTATGAACTCTTTGACATTCAATATCCATGTATTGATGTATTTACTTGTTCGGTTCAAACACGTAAAACGGTTCACCTGCTTCTCCATGCAGGGTCACTTTTCTTTGTTTCCAGCATCATTGGGTGTGATGCAAGTACAGCCTGAACAGCTCACCAGTTCATCACAAGGAGTCATAAATTGTGTCCCAATGCATGGGTTGCAGCCCATGTAGACCACACCCTACATGGGTCGTAGGCCGCCCGTGTAGGCTACATAAGAGACGGTTTAGTCTAAGGATGACGTATGTCTGCGTGACCACCCGCTGCCCCACCATATGTTTTATATTCAATACCTTCAAATTCACAAAATTCATTATTGTTAAAAAACGTTACACATAAATAAAAGAAACAATAAGAATTACATTTTATTTAACAGCTCACAAATAAAGATTTTCACAAGCTCAAAGTTTTTAAGCATCTAAAGATTCTAAAATCTGTGATGGACTTGCGACCTGTCCAGGGTGTAGCCCACCCCTCGCACAGTGATTGTTGGATGTGGGCACCAGTGACCCTGAAAGGAAAAAAAACAAAACAAAAACCTCTGCCGTCTTTGTTTTTCTGTTTAGTTTGCTGACGAAGCAATGAATCATGGGATATCGATGGCAGCATACACAGATGTAGCCTACGTTTTCAGGGTTTTGTCGGCCTCAGGGGCTATTGGGACGGCGCGGTGATGTAAGCAGCCGCCTCAACCTTTGAATTGACCAGAGCAGCAAACATGTAACAGAAATTGGGTTTGAACCTGCAACCTTCTTGCTCCAGCTGCTTCTCTTGAACCACCCTTCTGTCTTTAACCAAAAAAATAAGTTCCTCTTTACGTTAATATAGACGAGCACAAAGCTTGTTGTTGGATGTTTGTTGGAGATGTGTATGGTTCCCCTGCTGCTTCTGGTTCTTCACATGTTGCAGAAACTGCTTCTTGTTGGTGTTTTTACAGTAAACCAGACTTTTACCATCTCCACCGGTTGTTGTGATTCACAGACATGAAGTTGAAAAGGCTCCTGATGATGTTTTCATTCATGTAGCAGGTGGTTTATAGGCTCCCCTTCCTCTCCCCGCGTGCACATTAGCATTGGCACGGAGCCCGAGGCCTTTGTAAGTATATGAGCGCCATAATTGATCGATAACTTATTAACAGCTCAGTCTCACCTCGGAGTGGATGGAGAGGCGTGCGCGCGCGCCTCCCGGTCGATTTCCCGGCATTGACCGCGATATTTAGCGCATGGATTTTTCTATTTAAAAAAATCCATGTTGGTGATAATCTGGAGTGTAAACGCAGCGCGTCAGAGAGGAGGAAGAGGAGGAGGAGGCCGGGAGGCACCTTCTCCTCGGGACACAGCTTTAATGGAAGGGGGGAAAAACATGCAATTTAAATGCAACTCAGCTGACATTTTACGCACATTTTACGCACGGGGCCTTCCCGGATCACAGCGTAATTACTAATTTACCACCGGCACGTGACCGGGCGTGCTTCTGACCACCCGCCTCTCCCGCAGAGAACAAATAACTGAGATCTGCAGGTGACCTTGTGCGGCCCGGAGCCACGTAAATCTATAGGAGAGAGATCCACCTGCTGAAATATTCATTAAAGATCCCCCCAACACACACACACACACACACACACACACTCTGAATTCATATCCACACATTGTGAAGAGGGGATCGATTTTTTTCTGTGGCCGGCCATGATGTGACTATTGGCTTCATTATAATGAAATAATCAGATGATCAATATCTGAGTCTTGTTCAGGATTAAAGAAGTGTGTCCGTCGTGTGCGCGTCTTTAAACACGACCAGAGAGAAATGTTCCAAAGTGTGCAAAAAAAAAAAGAGAAATGTTGCGCAGAGGATGGGGGTGGGTGATGGGGGTAGAAAGGGGAGGGAAGAGGGGGGTAAAAGAAGAAGAAAGGGGGAGGAGGTGGTGTGGAAGGAGGGGGGTGGGGGGTATCTTTCAGTCTGCCTCCCGGTCCGCGCGCTCCTCCAAGCCAGAGTGCGTTCAGGCTGCGCCGCGTCGGACCGAAAGCACCGGGGTTCCCAGAGCAACCCGCAGCAGGCAGAGAGGAGAGGCTGAGACAGAACCAGCCCCGGCGGATGGAGAGCCACAGAACAGACCCCTCCGCCTAAAACAAACCGACTTTTCCTGGTTTCATGCTCCCTCCAAGCCCGACAGGAAGCCGCAGGGATGATCCGCTGATTGATATGGATTCTTTCCTTTATTTTTCCATCGATTCGCCTCTAATTAGTGACCCCCGCTAGAGAAAGACAGGAAAGAGAGGGAGACTGAGAGGAGGAGAGGGAGGAGCGAGAGGTGCCGGCGTAGCCTTACTTTATTATTTAATTTATTCTTTTTTTTTTTTACCTAAATATTCTTTATGCGTTTCATTATCGCGTTGCTTTGTGCGCGCGGACCCTCCAGCAGACCAGCCAGCTACAAACCAAATCTTTAGGAGAAACCAAAAAAAAAAAAGGAGCAACTCCAGATTTTTACCTACATTTTTTATTTTCCATGGGTGGACTGTGTGTATTTGAGACTTTTCATGTCAGATCAGGAGGAGAAATCCTCGTTTTATCAAACCAAAGCAAAGCCCACACCTGAGCAGACACGGACACGCTGACATCTTTACGCACAGCCGCGTGGACGCGATCATTTGAATCTAATTGTTGTATCCAGCGGAGTGGATCAGCTGTTCACATGGGCGAAATGATAACAGAACCCGTCCAGCACCCCTCCAGCCGCTTCAGCCTGTATGGATAAACGCTGGTAGCTTTTTTAAATTATTCTCCTCAAGCCAAATAAGTAATCCTGTCCGCGCGCCTCTCAACCGGACCCCCAGAAGACTCCAGGGACCACCGGATCCATCTGTCTTAGAAGTAGAGACATGTAAATCTGTAGAGGCAGAGTCCAAATTCACAGAAGAACCAAAAATAAACTTTGTCTCCTGATTTTTAAAGCATCTCAGCGTCTCCAGCGGCTGTCCACAAACCTGGAAACCAAACTGTAGGCCGGAAGAACAGCAGCAGGGTGATAAGAGGAGAAGAAAGTGAGACTAAACCAAAAATAAAAATCCAACGACCCCCAGGTCGACAGAGGACCATGTTTGTCCCCCTGCCGGTCCCCTTCGTCTTTCAGAGAACAGCGTCCGACTTCAGCGCCTGGAGACTCAAGTCCTCGCTGGCTCCTCGGTCCAGCCCCGGTAAGCTGCTCCTCTCCCGGCCAGGTTCTGCTCCTGCACACAGAACCAGCCCCACTCACAGCTGGATAGCTTTTCTTTTTATTACCCAGCTGCTCCTCAAATTAAAAACACACAAATCTAAATAAATAAAACATGTAAAAACATTTTCACTAAAACCACTTTCAATATTTCTCACACAGGAAAACAAAATGGAATCTGCCATGCTCTTTAAATCAAACATTAAATGTGTATTTTTTTCAATTGGTCTACAATTTAAATTAACTTCTCTGAATTTCTAATAATTAAAATATGTCATTGGATAATTTAAAATGTAATTTTTAAGCTTTTTAAAAAATCAGTTCAACACTTACTTGCATAAAAAAATCCAACTTGTAAAAAAATATTCACGAATGTTTTTGGCTCATTAGCATCCATCAGGTTCTCCCTCCTTCATCCCTCTTATCCCATCCATCTATCCGTCACCGTCTCCTCTCCTCTCCTCCAGTCTTTCTGGTTCGGGTTCTGGTTCTGGGGGTGATATTCATGGTCATCTATCGATCAGGACGTATTGATCCCAGACTGTTGGGAAAACAGGAGAGCAGCCGACTTGGAGAAAGTTTGGCGACGCAGAAAAGAGACGGAAATTCAAAATTCCTGTCAACAGAAGCTAAAAAGAGTTTGACTGTCTGATTTATAGAAATGAATCTGTCAATCAATACTTGTCAATAATCACCTCGTTTTCCTCTTCCATTATTACTTCACATTTAGTCGATTGTATCAAAGATCAATATTATTATTGTCTGCGCTGAAATGCACAAAATATCTTATTAGATGTTTTCATAAATGAAGTTTTTATCTCCCGTTGTGTTGTTTTTGTTTGTGGAACTGTTTATTCAATGATTCCACCCGACAGAGCGGACGTTTAAAAAGACAAAAAGTCAGGAGTGTGCATGTGTACCATGCCGTGCCGATCCAGGCTATCGCTTTAAGTAGGTGTCGAGGAGAAAAACGGTTGAGGTTTTTAATGAGAGCTGCTCCTGGTGGCTTTGACAGGCGACATATAACCTTCTGGTTTTTTTTAAGGGGGGTGGGGTCAGTTTTCTCCGCTGGGTGTCTAAGAAATTAAAGTAAAAGGAGAGGCGGACGCCCGGGGAATGAGTGATTGGACGAGTAACAGAATGAAAGAGTGAATAAATGAATAATGAATGAATGAACAAGAGCAAATTAACAGGGATGAATAGAAGTGCTCGAGAGGAGAAAGAAGAAGCTGAAGGGTTTAAAGAAATAAATAAACGAAGGAGAGTAAATTAAAGATTCTGAGAAAATCTAAAAGATGAAGCGAGCTGGATTTTTAATAAAGAAAATCAGAGTAAATGTAATAAATGGTGTTTGTGAGCGAGCCGTGTGAGAAAATGAAAGGGTCAGAGTTCCTGCACCGCCTTCTTCTTTTCTTTATTTAAACACATCACTGTGATAAGAAGCCAAACCACACGAGAGAAATAAACTGTACAACAGTGCAAACACTCATCCCTCCTTTCCCCCCTCGCTTGTTTCTTCTCCTCTTCTCTTCCTTTCATCGATGCTCTCCGGGGAGGCAAACAGAGAAACTACTGTTTCCTGTTTTTTTTTTTCCTTTCTCATTTCTGTGAAGTATTCACTTGACACGGAAATGCAAACTCTCCCGTCTTCCTTCTGTCCGCCTCTCGTCCCCCAGCGGACGACGAGGTCGTTCAATTGGATTTGCTTTTTGCTCTTTGGTTGGGCCTCATAAGCCACTTTAGCTAAATCTGTTCCCCACAATTCTCTGTCCTCCTTAGATCTGAGGAGAACAGACAGATCTATGTATGACTGAAGGGGGTTCAGGGCTAAACAGCTGATGCTAGCAGACAGTGGATCTAAACAGGGTTTATTTTTGTTTTTTTAATTCATGGACTCACTTCAGTGTTGAACCCACAGCTGCTCTGAAACACTTGAGTTTGGATTGAATTAGTAATGAGATGCTGCAGATATTTCCTTTGATTTGCATTTCTGTGAAAAAGGGTTTTCTGATTGTGATTCACATCAAACATGTTGATAGGTTGAGGTGCCAGTCTGGAAATGAATGAACAGAGAGAGCAGAATTCAAGTCGTCCAGGCAGACCCAGACCATGACACCACCACCTCCGTGTTGGACTGTGATAGTAGTCTTTTGTGTTCTCTTTGTTCATCTGGTTTTGGCTTCAGAACTTTCTCATTCGGCTCTTTTCTTTTGTTGAATCATGAACCTGAACTGATGCAGGTGAGGCCTGCAGGGCTTCAAGTGTTCTAGGTCTTCTGGGACCTCCTGGATTTCTGGTTTCTGAGCTCTCACGTATAGTTTTGGTTGGGCAGGTTCATATTTGGTGGATAAATGTGTGTGAAGGAAACTGATCAATTACTTTTTCACATTGGTTTGAATGTTTTTTTTTATTTTTAAATGAATGAAATCCATTGTTTGAAAACCGTTTTGTTTATTTTCTGATTATCTTAGTCTGATATTTTTGTTTAGTTGAGCTGAAACATTTTCCTGCATTAACCTGATTCAAGATGGCCGCTACCGCAAACACAAAAATGTTGACAACGCAGTCAGTTTCACAAACATTGAGCTAAAATAGTAGCCGAGAGTTATCCCAAATTAATATTTCAAGCTCTCCTCTCAGCTTAGTTTGCATTTAATGTTATGAATATTTAACAAAAAACTAAAACTCTGCCATTTTAAACTGTAAAATCAAAGAACTTTATTTATTTATTTAATCAGGACAGTGCACATTAATGAACAATCTTATACTTCTGTATAGCCTGTAAATGAGCCGGATTATAAAATAGTTGCTAATTTACATCTGTAGATAAAATATCAAGCAAAACACATAGAAACATGTTCATACAAACAAAATTACAACAATAAAATTAATCAGTGACTACATGACTGATAGGTTTTAAGTGATTAAGGTGCTTTTTAAATGTGCAACAATTGGGGCATTCCCTTATGTTTGTTGGGAGACTGTCTTTAAACTATTCTGTTAAGATTTAAATGAACTGAGCTCAGTGGTTTTCTTTGTTTGTGTCAGAACAGAACCAACTTATGAGGCAACGATAAGAATAAACTGA
>JARVGW010000309.1:19113858-19130168 GCA_031762495.1 Anablepsoides rubrolineatus
ATGAACTGAGCTCAGTGGTTTTCTTTGTTTGTGTCAGAACAGAACCAACTTATGAGGCAACGATAAGAATAAACTGATTTCTCCTTGTTGATTATGATCACAAACCAAACAAAATGCACAGGAAACAGGAGAAAATGTAATCTTCACCCCCAAACACGGCAGCTCATTGAATTCTTTGTTGGCTGTAGTAATAATACACCCTGGCAGCTAAACATTCAGACATACAGGATCAGTCTAAGAGTTAAATCCTCCCATTCTGTGCAGCTGGGAGATGTGATCAGAGAGTTTCTTTCTGCTGTGTGGTGTTTTAGAGGCCAGGCAGGGTGGAGAGGGACCTGTAGCTGCCTCTGCTTTGTCCCCGCGACGCCGTGTGCCACAACAAAGGAAATCTAAATGCTCTTTTTATTTTATGTACACTGCTGTAAAATCCTCCAGGGCCGCCGTGGCCCATATAAAAACTGAGAGCTGTCAAATTCTGGATTGAGAGCGATGCTTTTATTTATGTCGGCCACTCCGAGAGGCCTTTTTATTCAGGCTGCACTTGTTCATCTCAACCTCTGCTCCAGCGTCTTCTCTCCAATCGACTGATTACTGTTAAACACGCAGCCGTAAAACTGCAGCCGAGTGATGAAAAGTCCTGATCCTGCATGATCCAAACAAACCCTAAACACAACAGAAAGAGGGAAACTGCTCTCTGCAACAGTAATGGCAGCAGCAGAAAGTTTTCACTGCAGAGTTCAAAGCTCAGACCTCCTGCCCACACATGCACAAACCTCCACACGTGCACGCACATTCATATTTATATAAAAGTGCTCGCTCGGTGCAGCTTGATAACTACCCCTCGCACCCCAGATCTTCACCTCGCGGCGCCCAGGAGGGGGTCGTGGTGTCTGAGATGCACCAAAGCAGAGGTTCAGGTCTGGATTAATTGCCTTTGTGTGTGTGTGTGTGTTTTTGTTTGTGCATGAAGAAACACTTTTTGTGCACGGGAAATGGGCGAAGGAGTAGTTTGTGACAAACAGGGAGGAGGAGGTTCATATGGATGTTGCACATTTGATGAGCTGGTCTGGATCAGAAATAAACCACAGAAACTAAAATCTTTCTTTTTTGTGTGTTTGAAGCGTGTGTGTGTGTGTGTGTGTGTGTGTGTGTGTGTGTGTGTGTGTGTGTGTGTGTGGGACCAGACAGGTAGACGATTCAATAATTGCACGTTGAGGTCAGTTATGGATCTTTCCGGCATGTGTGGTAAACCACAAGAAGCTCGTAGCGGCCCATTGTGTGAGTGGTTTTAACCTTCCACCAGTATCGATTAGCCGGCATTGACTTCCCTCCCGCCGCCATGTTTCTGTGTGAAACTGTTGATGTGCGCGCACAGGAGAGTTTGCGTTTGTGGGTGGATATACGTGTGGCGACACGAACAATTGTTCCAAATGTGTAGGAATGTGAAGACACCAGTGTGTGTGTGTTTGTGTGTCAGATTTTAAAAGGGGCAGCGTAGTCGGTGAGTCCCGGTGTTAACGTGATTGCGAATGACAAAGCGTCCTGGCGGGTTTGTTAGCTCCATAATGGGGAATCAATAGACACAACACAGATGTCAATACAACATGCTTTATTGCGTTAAGCTGCCTCACTCCCACCCTGAGCTCTGAAAACACAACACACACACTCACACACACACAAGTATATATCTGTAGCTGCACTTATGCAAATATTAAAGTCGAAGATAACTTTGCTATCAAGCGTTCACCTGCACTTGTTACCATTCTGGTGAATATTCTTCATTTTGTTAAATTTTTTCTGTAATTTCCTTAAACTTCACTAAGATTAAATTAATAAAAGAATTTCAGGAGGAATTATCTTTTTAATTCTTTACATAAAATGCATCATTAGAACAAACCTGCAGCGTTCTCTACACTCATTATCTTTGATAGTTGTTTTATAAATTTTAATTTCAGTTAAATTTAGTTTAAATGTCTATTTGTCTGCAGAACATCACCTTAAAATGTGGTATATCAGTAAGAAAGAAATGCAAAAACATGTAAACGTGAAATATTTAAAGATAAACAGGGTTCCTGCGGATCCTTAAAAACTCTTTAAAAGGCATTGAATTTGTCAATAAGGTTTTAATTTGTCTTAAAATGTCTTAAATCAGTCTTTCAGGGGTCTTAAAAACACTTTGTATGTAGGATGATTTTAATTCATTTCAAATATTAAAATAACTGTGAACATTTAAATATATTTATAATAACTTACTGAATGCAGTTAGTTATATTGTGTTAAAATAAACATTTGGGTAAAATTTTCACTGAGGTTTTTTTTTTTCATTTGTGTTTTATTGGGAAGTTTATCTTGAATTTCATTTAAAGTGGCATTAATTTAATAAAAATTTATTGTATAACTAGATGCATGACAGATATTGGAGGCTAACGCATATCACCCATCTTTAATGTCCGATTTAAAACTAAAAGGTTGTTTCAGCAACAAAATGAGTCCTTTTAATCAAACCTTGAAATAATAGAGATAGCATTTTATATCTCAGCTACTATTAGATAAATATCTTTAAAATTGACTAAGTTAAAGCCAAACATTGTTTAATGTTCTGCAGCTTGACTCTAAATAATATAATTGTTTCAGCTTCTTGTAGCATCAGATCACTTCACTGTTATAAAAACTAACAGGTCTGTGGTCGTCGAATAATTATAAATAGACAAACGTGAATTATTTTCAGTCAAACACACACAGACACACAAACAGATGTAGTTTTTTGTTTTCAGAGATAATAATAAAAAGCATTTCCCTCCACGGACACCTCCTGCTGTGCAGCTATGAAGCAGTAGCCCCCTCCACCCCCACGACAGAATACGGTCGCCTGAACTCTTCTTCCCCTCACTGATGTCCACGTGTCGGTCCATCCAACCAGCTCAAACTCCCATTGTTACCGTGGTAACATTCATAGGCCATTAG
Source organism: Anablepsoides rubrolineatus (assembly GCA_031762495.1). Classification (NCBI taxonomy): domain Eukaryota; kingdom Metazoa; phylum Chordata; class Actinopteri; order Cyprinodontiformes; family Rivulidae; genus Anablepsoides; species Anablepsoides rubrolineatus. The sequence continues at coordinate 19,116,823 of JARVGW010000309.1, forward strand.
ACACACATATAGGAGCAGAAGAGTCCAGGTAGACACACGCATGCTGCGTTGGACAGTCAACTTGATGGCTGCCCTTAATGGTCCCAAAGACCATTAGGGGCTAAATTGGCTGTACTCAGAGTATGTCTGACTGCCCCGTGTGTCCTGCTCTTTTTGGTCATGTAATCAGCAATCATACATCAGTCGGTGTGTGTGTTCGCAGCTGTTTGTGAGTGTGTTGTACACATCTTTGCATGGACACACCAGTACTGTTTGTACTTCCTCGGTACTCGTGGTAAATTTCCCTAATGGCTTGTTGCCTGTGTGTGTTTTCAAAGCTGGTGTCCATTTTACACTTCTGCTAAATAATGAATCGCGGCCACAGCGGGGGACCTTTTTTTTATTTTTTTGGTTTAACACTAATGCGCACTCTTAATCGAACGCACTCAGCGTGCACGGCCCTTTTGTCGGACAAGGTGTCCATCGATAGGCTTTCTCGTCCGTGCTCATAAATGCCATAAAGGGCCCCGCGCTTTATTCACTCCCCTCACACGGCTCGCATTCCTTCCCTCCTCGCTCCTCGTCCTTCTTCTTTCCGGTCCGGGAGAACGTTTGACGCACTCACTGCTGTTCTGAGGTCAGGACCGCTGCTCAACCTTCTGATTAGACAGAAGAATTACATTCAACACCGTGCACGTGAGCCGGAAGTCGGGTTAAATGCTTAACAACAATAAATTTGATCAATTAAAAGTTCAAAGGTGCCTTAAACTGGATGAAACAAACACTTTTCATTTAGATGTATGATCTTAAAGCTGGCCTGACACGATGTATAAACTCCATCATTTAGTATTTTCCTTCTAACGCCTTCACTGGATTTTTTTTCCTTATTCTTGTCTCATTTTTAGAATGTTTGAAGTGCCTTTGTTCCTTCTGTGGAAGGTGAGCCAGTTTTAAATCATTTTTAGCTTCTTTTTTGACTAAAATGACACAATCATCATGTAAAAATGTTAACCTTACAGAGTGCTTCACCACAGATCTACATCACAAACCCTCAAAGAAAAAATACATAAAGCATGTGCCGTAGATGTCCTTGATTTTAAGAATACTTCAGTTTTGAGCTCAAAGAACATTCAAATTGTGGTGGAATGAAGTAAAGACTCATGTGTCTCCTATTTTGACCAAAACTTCATTTATTTTTCACTTAATGCTAGTGTTTTCTTACATTTTACTTTCAAATAGACTACTTGACCAGGTTTAGGCTTTTAAACAGGCTGGTTAGGTTTAAAAACAAGTTTAGAAATGTCCATATTTCAGTTGAATCCCACAAAATATGGTGCAGATACTAGTAAACAACCACTCAAAAGTCAAGTTTGTTTAGAAACTCCTGACGAAACAACAAAAAACAAATAAAATGAATAAATAAAAGCACACAAAATAAAAACAATGGCAGTAAAAGATGAGTAGATGTCCAGTCAGATAGATGTTACCAAAAATAATAAAATCCCAACACTTGTACCCAACTGCACACACAAATTGATTTTTGTCTTTTGGCTGTTGCAAAATTTACCATGAAACCAGTCTGCAATGACTGTGTTTCCAATCTTTTTTTTTTTTTTTTTTTGGCCCAAGCTCCGACGGTTACATCTTCTGCAGAAATCAGCTGATTTGTTTTTCTGCCGCTCACGAGCCGAACTCATCTGAACGTGGGAATTTATTTTCAGACTCGTATCGATTTGTAAATTTGTAACGGTTTTACCTCCAGTCCTGTTCTTTTCCATGCATCCTGTAAACATCTGTATGTGTTTGGTGTTAAATGTCGGTCACTCCCTGCTGCCGGTGTGTGTCTGTCTGTCTGTGTGCGTGTGTGTGTGTGTGTGTGTGTGTGTGTCACACAGACGTGTCGGTCTTTTTGTGCCAACATGAAGGCAGCGATCTTGTCCCCCTACTTGCATGAATAGATGGAACAGGGCTTAAGAAAGGCTCCTGTCCTCCTTTCACGGCTTTCTGACATAATGAAGCCAGTGTGTGATCACACACAAAACCCTTTCTGTGTGTGTGTGTTGCGAGAGCGCGCCCGCTGGACGTTTATAGAGATTAAAGTGACAGGGCTGTTGATTCCTGCCCGTCTGTGTTTGCATGTTTATGTGCAGTCTGGAAAACCACCAGGATGTTTGATGACAAAGTTTGAGCTGCTCAGAAAACCGGCGTTTGGCTCCTCCCACTGCAAATATATTAAACAAAAATATCGTTTTTTACAGTAAAACTCGTATTGAAGGAAATTTACTCTGTTTATTACTGATTTTTAATGCATCACACTGTTTTATTCGTAGAACTAAGCTATGTTTTAATATCTATTTTTTATGGTTAAACTGATTTAGTTGAGGTGCAGTCTAGTTTGAGTGACATCTTAGTCAATCACAACACCTAACTTTGTTCCCACTAGTAATCAGAATTGTTACTGAACCCAGTCCTCCGTCAGTTCCGCCCCAGATGTGACGTATTGCTGAGAGAGGGGCTGGCTTCAACAAGACTGGTTTGACTGATAGTTTGATTCACCACCAAAGCTGAGGACAATAAACCCTCTGTATTTTGGTCCAGCTGGGTTTTCTATGACTTCAGTTCTTACATTTAACAATAACATCTAAATACTGTATTTGTTTCCTTGTTCTCGACACGCACCGGAGGGACTGAACACTACGCCTCCTTTGGTTCCACGATGCTTGCTTCCTTTCTGAAAGTTCAGGTCTGCATGATTAGCTTCACCTGTGATTAATCAATGATCAGAGGAAGACTAGGGATGCACCGATTCCACTGATCTTTAAAATGTCGGACCTGCTGATTCCGAATTTGGCCAATATAAAGTTTTTGAAACATCTGACACTGTCGGGTGCTATAATGTCACAATCCACTTTCAATGTTGTACACAATGAACAATATCCTTGAAATAATACAGACTTGTTTGAACTGGACAACAGTAGAGCAAAAGGAGACCGTGGCTGATTTTCAGAGCTTTGCAGATATGGATAAGATTGGCTTTTCTTGTGCTTATCGGCCAATCACAGATCTCCCAAAATGAAGGAAATCAGGGCCGATAAGCCGATTTATTGGTGCGAGATGGTCTGATCTCTCAGCTTCAGTGGATCGTCAACATTCTAATCCTTCACCACCGCTCATCCTCTCACCCAGATTTGATTCAGGCCAGGCAATTTATTATTCAGCTAATAAAAAGTGGGGTCAGTTAGATTGGATTCCACCTCCTTTGTGTCCCCTCCCAGCCCCATTGGCTGGTGGTCAGTGCCGTTTTTCGGGGGCAGATCTAAATTTGCCCCCGAATTTAATTTAACAGACAGGAGTTATGGTAATGAAGCTGGGGCAAGAAGATGGGGGCTCCTCTTTATCTAGGAGGAGAGAAGGGTCGGGGTCCCCCCCCCACCATTTACCTCAGAAACACCATGTCCTTCCTGTCCCCGAACCCCTCCTTCCTTTGAGCGTATCTTATTGAGGCAGCAGCAGTGACTGCGAGGGGTTTGTAGTGAATATCATGCAGGGGGGGGGGGTGTATGTATGCACAGAGACAGAAGTAAAGTGACAACAATAGAGAATGGGGAGTGAAAGGAATTGTTGGGGGGGCGGACAGGCGGTCGGTCCGGCCCTTTTTAATAAATCTGAGTGCTCTGGTTAGTGCCTCAATCTCCTGTACTCAACTAACCCCCTGCTCATACACACACACACCAAATCACATGCACTTACTCCCTCTGACTCATTTTCACCCACATTTGCTTTCACCAGACTACAAGCTCAAGGGCTTTTAGAAGGTGTTTTTACCAGATTGTACAGCTGATGCTGCTCCTAATTGGACTATCCTCCAGATGTGCTCACAAAAGAAGCAAAAACAATTCCAAGCTTTCTTGCATTTAACACTAATTTGAACCCTTCTCTTTCTTAGTAGTTTTTGAACTTTTTGCTTTGTCGACAGTCTTCCTTAATTGCCACACCTGTCAGCAAACTGCTGGCAGAGAGGTATAAACTAGATGTGCGCAATTTCCACAAGCGTTAAATGAAGAAAAAAGAAAAAAAAACTGAATCCGAGCGGTGGAGGACAGTGAGCCACTCCCCTCAAGTACCTGAATGAGACGCTGCATCAAGTGATGCTTGAAGTGAACCCAGTTTGGAAGCTTTTTAAGTGCCTGTTTCATTAAAGCAGAAAGAAAAACTCCTGGGCTGTATACGTTACATCTCTGGGTCCATTTTGTTGTTTGAAGGTGTAATTTTCCTATTCGTCAAAGATAACTGGCGAAGCAGCTACAGTTGAGTTTAATAGCAGAAAATCTTTCGCCTGTCAGAGGCATCAACCGTAAACAGCAGGTTTTGGTCTCAGCCACTCAAATGGAAAGAGCAGCAACCTCTTCATAGACCCTCCGTTTTGCACCATTGTTTAACGTCCAGAGTGCTGCGAGCCGCCATAATGTGCAGTCAAAGAGTTTTGTACATAACAGATCCATCGTTCCCGGTGTTTCTGCTGAGACGCTTCTGTCAGTTCAGGCCAAACAAGCTCAGGGTCGAGAAACAAACAAGAGTTCACAAAGAAAATCAGAAGGCTTTAGAACCACTTCATCACCATCTGCATCATTTTATAAATCAAGTTGGAGTGCCTATGAAACCAAACAGGAAAACGGTGCCATTTGAAGGGGTTTACCCCAATAGTTTTCACAGTTAAAGTGATGTGCAATTGTGAAACGTGGTCCACGCGTAATGTCAACAAACTGAAAACCACATGGAAGCTTGAGGCACATGATCCACCTAAGCTGGCTGTAATCTGTGGAGATAAACAAATGTGGCGAAATCAGCTCGTTTGGGTGGAAATGGAGTGAATCTGTTGGTAAACACCAAAGAAAAGAGGAAGTTTAAGTAGGAGAACTGTCGAGAATAAATGTTCAATGTCAAACTAAACCCATCTTTTTATGCGTATACTTAACAAATCTGAGCATAAATAGATACCAACTCATCAGAGCTGCTCTGGATCCCTGTCAGGTCTTCCATGGATGTTGTTCTTGTTGAACTATTTTCATCCACTTTGGCTGTTTCTGTAGGTAAACAAACTCACCTGGTACTAATTGTGCTTATGAATTTATAGTTAAAGGAAACCTAAACCAATAATATGTGACCCATCACATCGAAATGAGGATTAAGTCTAAAAGTGGAATATGGAGAAATAGACAAATATAGTGTTTTGATTCAAATGTTTGCAAAAATTACATTGCAAACAAAATTTTGAAGCACTTTTTTGGGCAGTACCAACCAAAAACCTGATTTTTAGGAAAAATGCATTATAATTATTGTAACCAACAGGACAAATTAAGTCATAAATATATATGGATTTACTTATGATATCAGCATGATCCAGATATCAAAATATAGCATTTAAAGCCAGGAATCTAAAAATGCATTTAGGTCATTTTGACCAAATTTGACTTCATCCTCATTTCAATGTGATGGGTCACATATGTGGGGATAAATTGTGCAGATGTTCTTCATTACTTCTTTTTTTTTTTTTTTTTTGACCAATCTTCATGACTTTCCAACTGGAAAGTTGGGAAGATTGGTCCAAAGCAGCGATTCCTGCAAGAGGTCCTTTTCTTTTTCCTTCCGGGCTTTAAATAATTTAAAATCAGCGTATTTAGGCGGTAAACTTATATCTTCTTCCTGCTGAAAACACACAGACTTAGTTTTATAATGGTCTTCATATGTTATGGATCTAATCTCCAACCCATACAGTACACCACATTTACTACATCAGATAAAAAAGAAAAAGCATCTTTTTTTAATTTCTCCCCTCCCAAACCACATCCTTATCGCTCCCCTCTTTTTTTATCCTCTTTTATCATCCTGTTTTTTCTCCCTGAAGCAGAGGAGTGTTCAGTCCAGAAATGAAATTAATCTGTTGTACTACACCCCTCCTCCCTCCTCTCCATTTTACCCTCCCTTTGCTCTGCAGGAAGGATTGGACTCGTCACTTTAACCTCTTCGTGTTGGATATGAATCTGTTAGCCTCCCCTCTCCCCCCTCAAAGTTCAAACACACACGCGTAAAGATACTGTCACACATATTTAAGCGCTCACACACTTCATTCCACATGGGTATCTAAACAAATCTTTTGGCAAATCCGAGCCTCACAAACACACATGTTGACATCCGTCGGGTTTCTCTCAGTGCTTCAATCAAAGGCGGCGATATGAATCTGGGATTTATTTATTTATTTTTATTTTTTCTCTTCTCTCAATGCTGGCTGCAGCAACAGCAGCTGTACTTTTTAGCATCAACAAATCTTTCATTAGGGCCTGTGCCTGGAAAATGGCTCTTTTACAGCTGCCCCCTCGCTCGTTTTATCCCAGCCACTTCCACACACCGGCAGGCAATATTGCTGGATTTTAGCTTTGGCCTTGGCTGAACCATCCCGCCTTATTAGCTGAATGGAATGAATGAGAGAGGCCTCATACTTCATATGAGGGAAGAAGACAGGGAGATGCATGGAGGGAGAAATGGGGGATGAAGAAGAGAAATGTAGGGAGTGAGCGAGGTTCTCCTTAATGGTCCCCCCTAGGGGTTTTAGCAGCTATACCAGCCTGTGCAGCCACATGCAGTCATAGCAGTGAAATGGTGAAGATGCTCTCCCTCCTCTTCCTCCTCTCTAAAGAGTGGTATGAATATGGTAAATCCGCTGTCCGCTCGGCAGCACGATTCTCTGATTCCAGAAAATGGCCCTGTGTCTGCCTCCCTGGAGGGTAGAAGCTAAGGAGATCTGCATTTAGGCTCGGCACTCACTGCCTTCCTGCTCTCTCGGGGGGGGTCAGACCGGCTTCCAGAAAACCACAGGAACAGCAACGGCGATCACACTCACAACACAGCAGCTACAGCTTAAACATGGTGGCTGGAGACCCACAGTGCTCGGCCACGTAGCCGTGTGGGCGTCTCTGTGACTGGGCGGCGGAGCCTTTCGCCGTTGTACGCCTCAGGCATCAAGGACTCACTGACAGAACCGCCGTGTACAAACACAGTTCCAGCCTTGTCGAGGGATGGAGCTCAGTCAGTCATTTTTTGCAAAACTTTCAGATATTTTCTACCAAATAACTCTATTCTGACTTAATATGTGACCCATCATATCGAAACAAGGATTAAGTCTAAAAGTGATATGGAGAAATAGGCAAATAGTGTTTTGATTAAAATGTTAACAAAAATTGGATTTTTTCAAAACATAATGAATAAATGCTTTATCAATGTATCATTTGAATGAACTGCCTGAAATATAATCATAAAACAAAATTCTGAAGCACTTTTTTGAGCAGTAGCATCTAATAACCTGATTTTGAGCAAAAACGCCTTAAAATTTTGAGATTTTCCCTGTGAGCTAGAAATGTTTTTGTCTTTCTAGCTGGGAAATGTCAATATTCAAATACTATTTTAAGGAAAAAAATCCTCATTAAATTACATGCAATTAGAATTCAGACCAAATATTTTTGTATTGTTGTAACCAACAGGACAAATTAAATCATATATCTGGATCCATTTATATCATCAGAATGATCCAAGTATCAAAATGGAGCTTTTACAGCCAGGAATCTGAAAATGTAATTTGGTCATTTTGACCAAATTTATGATGAGTCACATATGAGTGACAAGATGAGCTGCTGGCTTTAAGGAGGATTTGGTTTAAACTTTTATTTGATGCAGTCAGATTTCAGAGCTGAATGTCTTCAGTTTGTTGATGTTTTTGTGATGTCACTCAGTGTTTGTGCAGATTTTAACCATTTATATAAATGCACTGGTACACAGTAAAAAACAAAGTGTCATTTTAACACCTATATGGTTGAATTTAACTCTGTTTCATACAATATTTGGCCCCACTCAAAGTTAGTGTAAAATGAACTCTATAGCCAATGTCAACTTCTCACAGGTAATTTGACTCATTTTAGTGTCAAAATCAACAATGTAACACTATAGTTTGTTTACACTCTACAGAGTAATATTGTTATTTTTCTGGAGTTAATTTTACACTAAATTTACTTTAAGAAGTACACTTTATTGTTTAATACCATTATTATTTTTTCTTTTCCTTTTTACACGGTAAGAGTCAGTGTACACAGAGTTCTGCACTCTATCCTAGAGTTAAAATCAACTCTTGAAGTGTTGTATTAACACTGGTCATGCATGCATGTGGGTTGACCTTCACACACCAGGAAGTACCTCTCACATGGTGTCGGTTTATAGCCAATAACACAAAACCTAAACTTAGACCACTAAGTAACCTGAACAAGAAAACCAAAAACTTTTTTTTTTCTTTTACATTTATGAACATTTTTAACAGAGGGGTGAAACACATAATTTCTACAAGATTACTCAGCATCCCTTGCTGAGAAAATTCTGGTCCTTGAGGAAGAGGGTGGGGCTTTCCAGAGTACTTCTTTCAACACTGCATTGTGTTATATAACAGCACTGTTAAGTGTTAATTAAGACCGGTGGACGGAGCTTATTTAACACTGATGAAATCAACTTGGTGAATTAACACCAACAGTGGATATTAATTTACTCAGAAATTGTTAAAATAACACTTGGGTAGCTGAAATGAACTATGAAAAGTTTAACACTGAAAGTTTAAAACACTAGTTTTTACTGTGTAGTAAGTAGATGGATTACAGGATTGAATATGAGTCCTGTAGATAAAGTTTCTGTTTATTCAAACATAATTCTGATCTGAACACATCTGCAGTTTATCCAGAATGAAACGTTTGCTCAAATGTTAGCAGTTTAATTTAAATATAAACATGTCGGCACCGCTCAGTGGGAGGACCAAGTGTGCGCTGGTGTTTGCTCAAATTAGTGCTTTTGTCCTGCAGATGCGGTGCACGTGAGCCTATCAGTGTTTTCATACTGCTTCTGCCTAACCCCCCCCCCAGCAGTACCTCGTGTCGTCCCGACCCCATCCTCCTCATCCTCTTTGTCTGCTCGTCAGTTAGGGAGCAGGACTCCAGGATGCAGGGGGTTGACCTTTACCCTTAACCCCTTAACCCCACCCTTCACCACTCCTTTGCCCCCAACAATTCATATGCAAGTGACACCCGTCTCCCCCGCCCTTATTCTTCTCTTTCATCTGTCCACGCCTGGCCATGCTGTTGTGTCAAGTCTCAAGTTCAAGTCCCGGGCCGGGCCAGGCCGTTCGGGGTCAGGCCACACCACAACAGACCAGATCTGGCAGGCAGCGGGAGTCGGGGGCGGGGGGCTGTGTTTGGCTGCTCATTTTTTATTGTGGGGTCAGTGAGAGGTGGTTGGCCGGTGGATTGGGGATTGGCTGGGGGTCATGTTCAGGGGTCAGCTGGACTAACAAACGTGTTGTTGTTGTTGTTGGGGATTCCATCTGTTACCAGATGGAACCAGAATAATAAGACTCACAGACCATAATATGCTCTAATGTTCTTCTGCTGCAGAAACACATGAAATATTAAAAAACCTCAGTGTTTTAAACTTTTTATTTATTTCACATGTTCTATTCTGGGTCAATAATGACAAAACTCTACAGTTCAGTTACTGTTTGAAACAACTTTTTTTTGTAACCAGTGCTTTTTTGATGTTATCTCTAGTTTGGTCTCTTTTTGTTTCAAGTGTGTTCTTTTTATCCTTTACCCCTTATTACTTTCTTTAGTATCCTTTAAGTGCTTGTTCTTTTTCGTCTGGTTGTCTCTTGGCATTCACTGTGGATGGCAAAGTAAGAATTTCATTGCTTAGGGAAACATGTTTTATCTGTGTATATGACAATTAACCATTTGAATCTTGAATCTTTGAATCTTTTGTTTCAGTAGGAAAGATATGTTTAAATTATGATCAAAACGTTTCTTTAAAATACAGTTTTGTTTTTTTTAATCCAGCTAATTCTTTTTGTCATCAAGAGCAAACAAACCTGAAAGACACAATATATAAATAAACACTTTAGTTTGATTGTGTTGTAGCGTAGACATGACTGCGTTAGCATCTTTAGCTTAGCATTAGAGTTAGCTTCCCTTAAACTTAACAGAAGCTAAAGTTCTAACAAACACTGGCCTAAAATGCAAAACATCAAAGAAAACATCTTTATTTTTTAAGAAAAGTGGCATAATAAACATGATTTTACACATTTTGTCTCATAACTGGCCTGTTTTCTTTTTAATTTGGCTCAGCCAAAGTGAAACAGGAAGTGATATCAAAGGGGAACTCTTTAATAAAATAAACTCGCTGGTCTTTGTTTATTAAAACAAAATTATTTAAACTTTAATGCTTCTTCATCTCTCTTTGATAGAAACTCAAAATAAATTAAAGAAACATCAGATTCTTCTCCAGTCTTTGTTGTTAGCTGTTGTAACAACACTTTACATGCAGACATTCCCCTTTGACATCACTTCCTGTTTCTTCACATGCAAATGTCTTAACTGTTCATCTCAGCGACGTAATATTTGTTTTGCAATATATTTATGAATGTTTTCTTTCTAAAAATGCATTCATGTTTATTACAAAAAAAGTGATTCATTAGGTTATAACCCCACCTTTAGTCTCTATAGCATTTTATAACAACAGCTGGACTTTCCCAGGCTAATTGTGACTCCTCGTTTTTGTTTTTGTGTAGTTCACACAGTTCAAACCCAGGCGGCTCAGATTTTTTTATGAACTTCAAACGCAGCAGCAGAAAATCAGCTTCCATTCCTCATCCGCGCTGATGTGATCCATCAGAGTAAATACGAGAGGCGAGGTGTGAAAAGGAGTAATGATTCTAAAGAAATCTAAAGTTACACTTTTTAAAACTGAACTCAACTTTTCAAAACTTGAAAACCACATTAATCAAAGTTTACCAACGTCTTTCTGCCTTTCATCTTCTGAATTCCTTCTGTTTGCTTTACTCTGGATGCTACTTTCAGTTAAAAAAAAAAAAGATATTTAACTGAAAACAGTCCAGAAATTTGGTCTTTTTGTTCATTTTAGGTTTTCGTTCCTCACATTTAGATGTAAACAACGATTGTGGACAGTTTTCTTCCCCCAACTGAAAGACTAAAACATTTTGAGGTTGATGATGTTATGAAAAATCTCAAGCCATATTATGAAATCTTACACAGAATTCAGCTCATGTGTAAAATGACTTGAGTTTTAGCTCTTTTCAGTAAGAGGTGGCAGCCATCTTGAATCAAGGGTTCATCTGTGCACTTTTCACACAGACAGGAAAAAAAACAGTATTTTATTTATTTACACCAGTTTAAACCTTATTTAAGATTTAAGGCAGAAATTGTTGCTAATGATCAGTTTTAAATTAGATTTTCTTCCATCCTAAATGTTTTACAATAACAACCATAAACCTTTTAACTCATAATTTACTGGCTTGTATTTAAATCAGGAAGTTTTATTAGGTTGAGATTGCATTTAACTTTGCTAATTAGTTAATTATTGGACTTCAGGAGCTTAAATCAGTTCTGGTGATTACAATTTTTTATATTATTTCTGCAAAATTTAACAATTGAAAGGATTTTGTGCCTGTTATTCACACGGCAGCCATGTTGTTCTGTGTTTGTGTGAAGTTGTCACATTTCCAGGCTCTGTTCTCTATTGTCCTCCACGGAGGGGTCTACGTTGGGGGGAGGGGGGCTTTGGGCTTACGGTCTGGGTCAAGGTGGGCGGGGCTTGGGTCAGCCAGGCAGACGGACGCACAGACGGTGGACTTGACATTGAGTGGATTAACAAGACTGGGAGGTTGCTTTTTGTTCAAGAAACCTGAAAATGATCTTTTTAAACAAATCTTAAGAAGATTTTTATTCATGCGTTTATTTAAAAAACACTTGAATAAAAATGACATTTTGTTTTAAGGTGTGGCAGGAGCCGATTAAACATTTTATGAGTTTGATCCTAAAATTAAGTCTTTCTACTGTGAAATGATCTGGTAATGGATCAGTTTATGGGCTCAGCTTATATCCATTTAAAAACAAGTGTACACACACGAGCGCCTGCACACGGGCCCACTGACCTTCAGTTTATAGACGTAATTCTGAATGAATAAAATGATTGAAGCATTCAGTGAAAATAACTAAGCTTTTATTAAACTGAAAAATACATTCATTGTCCCGGTGCAGCACTGTTTGCCAGCAGAGGACACCCGGAGCTGAATAAACGTGCACTCCTTATGGGATAATAATATTAAAAAAATAAAGCCCTACCATTGTAACACAGACATTCCTCACAGATTAGCCTCAGAAAACAGACAAATGTTTTTGCTTTGTTTGTTCTTTGCTTTTTTTTATCATGGAAAAGCTTCAAGTGACATTCCTTGGAGAGATGCACAAAGTCCAAGGATATACGCCAAGTGGGAAAACAATTTCTCCAGGAATCTGACATTTAACCTGCTGCTCGTGTTTGTTGCATTCTCGCTGATAAAGGGCCACAGTTTGTTCTGAAAGCATCCCAACTGACAGTTGATTAAGCCAGCCTGAAGGTTATCCGGCAAACACGATATGACACGTACCCTCTCCGAGCCGAGCTTTAGCCGAGCTTTAGTCGAGCTTTAGCCGGTTCTTCTGTGGCGTACGTCATCGGAGCTCAGACTGTTTTCAGGATGAGCTTTATGTTGAAGAGGCCACACGTTTGTCAGCGTGACTGACGGAAGGAATTTAAGGAGTCTAACCATGTTCAAACACTTAAACATAACTGTTAATTTAGGATTGAGTTGTTTACATCACAACAACTCAAAAGTCATTATAGCCCAATAAAACAAACCGGTCCAGTTTAGTCTAATTCATCCCTGGTGGAACTTGGTGGAAAGAACTTGACGCAAAATGTAATAAAAGTCTTCAACGCATTATGTAATACTTGCAGCCACATTATGTAATAAAGTTATTACATTTTGCTGCAATTATTACAAAATGTGGTGCTGCAATAATCTGGTGCATTATGTAATAAACAATCAAAAACCAGTATTTCTGTTAATCCTAATCAATATACTTGTAATTACTGTCATGTTGTAAATACTACATAATTAAATCTTTATAACTTTGGTCAATAAACACAGAACTTCTCATTTGTTTGCATTTTCAGATTTACTGTTCTGATCCCTGTTACAGAAATTATTCCACTTTGTAGACTAAATATATCTAAAAGTTAGTTGTACATACATGTCAACCCCTTTAGACGTTTACCTGTATAATGAGCCTTAAAAATACGTAATTTTTGTAAAAAAAAAAAAAATCTATTAATTACGCAGGTGGGGTCCAGGTGGACCTATATTGAAGCATATTGATTAGGATGAACAGAAATACTGGTTTTTGATTGTTTATTACATAATGCACCAGATTATTACACCACCACAG
>JARVGW010000309.1:19703937-19725057 GCA_031762495.1 Anablepsoides rubrolineatus
GAATTTATTTCAAAATACAATATCACAATTCCCATTAACCAGTTTAATATTGTTATAATATATAAAAATATAGGACATAATCCAAATTTATTACCCTTTGATCCAACCAAACTTGAAATTTGTCAAATTTTCTTCTGTACGTAATAAAAACCGTCATATACGCTCGTTATTTCAGAAAGATGTGGTTTCTTATTGCAGCATCTACAATAATTCTTTACTTAAATGAGTTACAACAACACCTAGTTTCCCTCTGGGATAAATAATGTATCTTTGAATTTGATATATGCGTTCTGATTTCTACCTCTGTTGAGCCACATTTTTCCCTTTGCTTTGAACATATATATTGTTTGGCTTCACTGACCAAAGAAAAACAATTTTATATTATCAATCTTATTATATATTTAGCCAAATGGCATATTCACAACATATTAAAACTATCAGACATTCTATAAATATAAAAGCTATTAAAACTTGTGCTTTATGTGATCTTTTTCAAGTCTTTGTGTAATATGTTATTTTAAATCATTGTCTCTATGCTTGTAACCCCCTGTGAATGTTATACTGTATTGTATTTTACATTGTTCTCCATCATCACCAAGGTTTGGATTTTCCCTCCTGTTTCCCTCAGAGTCACCAGGCGAGGAGGAGAGCTCCGACGATGAGCCGTTAAAGGAAAGAAAGAAAGTTCAACCTCAGCAGAAGAGAAAAGCCTCGCCTAAAAAATCTAAAACAAACGCAGCCAGGAAGAGGAAAGGTGCGTTGACTCCGCCCCCTTCCCAGATTTGATGCTTCTTAACGTTTGAATCCTCGCTCCTGTTTCCCCCCCCACAGGCTCACCAGACGAGGAGGGGAGCTCCGACGACGAGCCGTTCACCAAAACCTCCAGGAGGCAGAGGAAGAGGAGCGCTCTGACCTCGTCCAGAAAACCAGCCCCGCCTCTCAAATCCCCGCGGAACGCCGGCAGGAAGAGCGGTGAGTTGTAGCACCACCAAACACCCCCTCCCCCCAAACACCTTTCTGCCAGAACTCAAACCTGCTCCTGTCGCCGCAGTTAACTACGCAGAGACCACCAGCGAGCGCAGCTCCGGCGACGAGAGGAGGGCTGAGAAGACCGCTTCAAACCGGAGAGTGCGGGGAAAATCACCGAAAGGTTGGCAACTCAGACCGTTTACATGTTAACATGTTTTTATTTTTATTTTCTTAAAGGGATCCACCATTAGTTGTAACATTAAACTTTATTTTATTTTAAACTCCATTTTTAAAAATCTATTTTAAAAAGCCATCTTGTTTTATCAGCTTGTCTTCTGAAGATGCTCTGTGTTGAAGGATCAGTGGATCTGTGTTCGACTACTCCACCTACACTAGAAAAACTGTCCATCTAACCATGTTTTATAATCTTATATCCAGCCAAAACGTCTTTTTGATCTTGTTTTTAGACTGATTTACTAAACAAGAACTGATTGTGTCAGAATAATAATCTTGTTTTCAGAATGTGTCAGATTAGTTGTCTTGTTAGGCTGAAAATATGACTCAAATTAGGTCAAAAATGTCTGTCAATGGAGTGAGAAATTTTTACTTGGTAAGATTCTTGAAATAAGAAAAAATTGTGTCAAATCAAGTATTTCACGAATCTTATCAAGTAAAATTTTATATATTTAATTTAAATAAATTACAAGTTAAAAAGGAAATTTCTTTTTTTTTTGTAATATCGAACTGTGAGACTACACCAAACCAAACCGAATCGTGAATTTTCTGTATCGTTTCAGCCCTACTTTGTGTGTAAACAAAATGGCTCAGTCCTTGTTAAAATCTATTTTTAAAAATTAAAAACTGAACAGTATTTTACGGTTAAAATAAATGTTTAACAAATAAAGTCTAATGTTCCAACTAATGGTGGATCCCTTTAAAGACCCTCCATCAGAGAGAAGCTCCGACGAAGACGACGTCCCCCTGTCCAAACTGAAGACGAGCAAAGCGGAGAAGAAGAGCACCGGCAGGCGGGGCAGGCCGCCCAAACAGACCCAAGGTTTGTCCCACATTGAGCCCTGACGCTTCGCTCCTCCTGAAAACCAAACTGAACCATTTGTGTTCGACAGAAAGGAAAGCTGAGAGCTCTGAGGACGAGCCGCTGGTCCGCCTGAAGACCAACAAAACAACAAAAACATCGGCTCAGAAGAAGAAAACTGCTAAAAAACCAAGAAAAAAACCTGAAACAGGTAAAAACTAACTCCTAACTCTGGTTTTTAAACGGTTAAATCCTTTGTTTTTCTCCCTCTGAAGAGTCTAGCGAGGTTTCTGAGGACGACGCTGAACCTTCCAGGATCAAACACCCTCAGGTGACCAAAAAGCTCCGCGTCCTGCTGGAGAGGTGCGACGTCGGGGGGACCACGGGCCGGTCCAGACCAGGTACAGTTTCAGTTCAGGTCCTGATGATGCCGACGGGGGGTCAAAGGTTAAACTGATCCGGTGTGTGCGTTCTTCACGGCAGGAAAGAAAGTGTCGGAGGGATCTTCAGACGAAGAATAAAAACTGCAAACTTCATCCTCTGCTTTTTATATTCAGGACTTTTGCTCCTCATGTTTCTGTTCAAAACAAGTTTTTAAGCTTTTTTTGGTCACATTTTGTGTTTGACTCCCGTTTTTTCCAGAAAATAATTAAAACTTCTGCATGTAGATATTTCTTTTCTTATTTTTTTTTTTTACAGTCAAAATAAAAAAAACTCATAAATATTCCCCTAAAACGATGAGAAATAAATATTCTGACAACTTTTCTCTCTTCGCATTAAAAAAATGTTTTTAATGAAAACATATGAAGGTACATGATGAAATAACCTGTTTTTGTTCACTGTTTGATGAAATATTTGCTGTCTTTTTGATGAATGTGAGGAAAAAAAGTTATCCAGTTCTGTTAGTTTTTGGTAAAATTTCTCTGAGTCTTAATGTTTCATTTCATGTTAAAGGTTTTACTGAAACAAAAATAAATGTCTTTGTCTAAAAAAAAAAGTATCACAGCTGCTTTTATTCACTAAAACACACAACAATAAATGGTCTTTTTTAGGTTTTATTTTTAATTTCATTTGGATTAAAATCAGTACGAATGTTTTAGTCACAAACCCGCAAAAACTAATAAATTACATTTCTTTATAAATCTGATGAAAATATATAAACATTTAATCACCTTTAAAACTTTTTAAAACATTCAAGCTGTGGATTTTGGCGCCATCTATTTGTTAGATGAAAGTACTAAAACGTTTATTTTTTTTCTTTTTAAGTTTAAAATGTTTAATAAAACGTTATAAAAACAACAAATATATTTTTATAAGATTATAGTTGGATTAAAAGACATTAATAACAAGTAAAACATTGTTTTGTTTTTGTTATCTAAATTAAATCAAGTCCTGAAATATGTTCTGTTCATTTTATTTCTATTATGTCCCAAAAAAAAAGATGGATCTGGAAAAATACTGTAAAAACATTTCACTTTTACAAAAAACAAAATATTTTTTTTTTTTTAATCAAAATCTAATTCCGCTTGTTTTATTTTGGTGGGTCAGAAGCGGACGTGACGTGACGAGTTTCGGTTTTATGGTAAAAACCAATGAGGTAAATATGAGGTAAAAACTTCGCAGAACTGAAGTTCTGAAGTTAAACAGAAGTGAATAAAGCTGTAAGGTAAGTTATTTGTGCGCGTGCGCAGTCTGTAAACTCTTTATCACCTGAGTTTAAAAACATCACGAGCTGTTTGTCAAATTCTGACTTGATTATTTTTATCTTGTTTTTAAAGTGAAATTTCTACTAGTTGTTGATTCTTTCATTATTTGAAGTTGTTATTGGAAAGATTTATTCGTTTTATGATCAGTTTTGCTCCAAATAGAAATAAAAATAACCAAACACCTGACAGGTACTTTCACTTCCGGTGTGACGTTTTAAGAAGCTCAGGTCGATCAAAGGTTAAAGATCATCTGAATAATAAAAACAAAAATAGAGACATAATATATTAATAGAGATGAAACAATCTGAGAAAAACAAAAATTTTTTCAAATAATAATTAAATAAATGATCAGGTTTATTTCTCAATCCCCCTAAAGGCCAATGATCTATTCATGTCATAAACAAATTCAGATTATGTGCCTATTTATTTATTTCACTTCTTTTTCTCTGTATTTTCTTTTTGTTTGTTTTGTTTTGAAATGTTGCAGGATTGTCTATAATGTTTGTCTTAATGTTGTAAATAAATAATAATAATTTATCAGGTAAACAAGTGTTTAATTTCAGTAAATATGAAAGGTTTTTCTCTCCTCCTCAGATGGAGTTCCCAGTGGAAGCTACGGTCCTCGTGGACCACTTCCAGGACCAGCTGGAGGTCCGGAGGCTCCTCAAGTCTCATGGTTTCAGGGTGCAGGGTCTGGGCCGGGGTCAGATTCAGATCCAGGGCGACTTTGAGCACCTGAGAGTTCTGAAGGTCCGTTTGGAGCAGCTGCTAGCTTCTGAAGCTAATGGTGATGAAGGAGCAGCTTCATCATCCTCACCGACCCATCAGGACCACAGACCCCCCTCTGGAGGCGAGTGGACCATGGTAGACAGTGATGTGTTCAGGTACGCCCGGCAGCTCGGGAACAAAGAGCTGCAGAACCTCCTGAGCCACCCGGACCTTCAGACCCGGACCAGCGAGGACGGTCTCAGCACCGGGATCAGGTTCCTGGGGTCCGGGATCACCGTGGGCCCCCTGCAGGACCGCCTGGACCATCTGAACTCGTCTCTGAGGACTCAGGAAGTCCCTCTGAGGGACCTGGACCAGCAGGGACGGGTCCTTCTGAGGAGGATTCAGGAGAACCGGAACATCTCAGAGTCTGTCCTGGTCTGCGAGCTGGAGGACCGGGTCCACCTGGTGGGTCCGTCCAGAGACAGCTGGGAGCTGAAGCAGAGGCTGCTGGGAAAACCCCTCCACCAATCAGGAGCCAGAGGACGGAGGGACGGATCCAGGTGGAGGAGCAGCTCCATGGGTCCAGCTGCAGGGTTCTCCTGGTCTGGACCTGATCCAGGTAGACCTCCGAGGACACAGAGTCTCTCCAGAACTGCAGGATCTGGACCTGATCCAGGTAGACCTCAGAGGACACAGAGACTCCTCCAGTCCTGGGAAACAGGACGACCAAAACAACAGAGACAGAAAGAGAAGAAAAGCTGCTCTGTTTTATAAAAACCAACATTTTCCTTTAAGTTCAGAAAAACTCTAATTAGTTTTTTGTGTTTAAATTTCCAGAATCTGCAACAAGAAGAGATAAAATTAAATGAACTGATGTAAAAGAAGGAAAAAAAATCTGTTTTTCTGTGGCGGCCATCTTGAATCAATGAACTCTAAAAGTGAATAAGAAGAATAAGAGAAAGAAGCAGATCTAAATCTGAAATAGCAGGGGAAAAAAACAGAAAATTAGCAGAAAAATAATCCAAAAGTAGCAGTCATAAGTTGTAATTAACACCCAGATAGTGAAAGTTTTGTGAAAAAAAATTTAATTAGCAGAAAAGAATGCAAAAAAAGTACAAAAAGTGACTCAGTGAAACAGCTAAAATGTAGCTGGAAATTATTTAATTAGCATAAGGAGCACATATTTGCTGAACTTAAAAGAAATAAGTGATAATTGCTACAAATAAATGTGTGTTTAGCTTAAAACAGCTAACTTTAGCTAATAACAGCTGAACTTTAACTAAAATTGCAGCAAAAAGCATCTGTAAGAAGGATAAATAGCACAAATAAAAATAGCAGAAAGAAGAAGTAGAATTTTAGCTAAAATAGCAGAAAAAAGCTAAAATTAACTGTGAAGCGTTAATTAAAGATGACGTCGTTAGTTTTGATGTTTTCTGTCGACCTGATGGAAACGTCCCGATGAGACGACGGAGGAAGTGTGAGGAAGAAGTGACCTGGAGGAAGTTCTGATGAGGATCTGAAAGGCAGCTGAACTTCACAGAACCGCCTGAGGCGACAGGAAACTAAAGTTCACTCTCACATCAGCCGAAGGTCCCACTCTGTAGCAGAGGTAAAGGTTTTTATCCGTTGATCAAAGTTCTGATCAGATTTAAGACTTTATTCTGGAAAAATCAGAAACATGAAGAGAACATGTGAACTCTGCAACAAACATTCAATTAAAGTAAAAAAATGAATTCTCACATCTTCTATAATAAAATAACTTATAATTATTATTAAAACAATTAAAGTGTTAATAGAAAACATTTAAAATATCAAACAAACCCAACTTTAGAACAATATTTTATATATTTTTAACCTGCATGTCCTCCTCTGTCCAGCAGGGGCCGCTGTTCCTCCACCTCCTCCATTCTAACCTGCATCATCTGTTTCATTTAAAATTATCCACTTTCTAATAGTTTTTTTTTACCTGATTAGTTTTAAAGCTAAATTATTCCAATCAGAGTTTATTAGTTTAAATTTAAAAACATCTATAGGGGGGTGGGGGGGGGGCACTCTGAGGTCAAAGGCCATCAGGGTCAGATCTGGACTATATGCACATATCCTTTAAGTATAATAATTTTAAACTAAAAAAATAAAAGAATATACTTCAAGTTTACTTTTTATGTACTTATCTGAGATATACTTAACCAAGTTTATCTTACACTATACTTGGACTGTACTAAAAATATACTAAAGGTATACTTAGTCTATACTAAACTTTTGTCCAAGATAAACTTTAGTAGTACACTGAAAGTACATTTCACACAGACTGATTTATTTGTAGCATATTTCAAGTTTAAACTAAAAGTATACTTTGATGATTACTTACAGTATATTTCTGAAATGTATTTTGGGCCAATTTAGTCCTAGTTTACTTGTCAGTAAACTGCTAGTACACTTAAATCAGTGTACATGGTAAATAAAAGTACACTTAGGGAAATACCCTCTTATATACTTAGTATACTTCGTGACATGTACCTAAAGTATACTACTTCTTGGTAAGTCTAAAAAGACATTATAACAGTACACTTAAAGAATACTTTTTATAAACAAAAGAAAAAGTATTAAATCAGTGAACTTTCTAGTACACTACAAGTACATGGTGCCTAGTATACTTGATGTACTTAAACTTATAATGTTTGTAATGTATAAAATGTTTAATAGCAAAAATATTATTGTAAGTTAAATTTGAAAATATGAAAAAAACAAAAGAAGCAGAAAATCAGTCAAAAGTTGCAAAAATATAGCTAAATTAGCTTAAAAAACTAAAAGCTAAAATAGCTAAACATAGCAGAAAGCAACTGTAAGAAGCATAAATAACTCAAAATAGCAGAAAGAAGCACAAACTTTAGCTAATATCAGCTGAACATTAGCTAAAAGTGCAGCAATTAGCTGAATATAGCAGAAACCATCTGTAAGAAGCTTAAATAGTACAAAGTAGCAAAAAAAAGCACAAAAAAGTAGCAAAAGAAAACAGAATTTTAGCTGAAACAGCAGAAAAAAAACTAAAATTAGAAAAGAAAAAGTAGCTAAAATTTGCACAAGGGAAAAAGAGCATAACCAGAACCAATTGTGTAAGGTTTTGTAAAGATTTAGAAACATTCTAAAGGATTTTAAGGATGTTGAAAACAGCTTGATTATTTTCAATGGCAAAAAAGTGGCTAAAAAAGTAGAAATAGTAGAAATACCAAAAGTCATAGCCAGAATGTCCTGAATGTTTTGATATATGAATTGTTGAAATAGCATAAAAATTATGGAATGAGAAAGGGGCCAAAAAACGTATAGAAAAAAAATGATCTCAATATTAATAGTTTTCTTTATTGATGTTTTTTGTCAGTTTGTTTATTTCAGGTTTGATTTCTCCATCTAAACGAGGAAAAACACAAGTGTTTAAAGAGAAACAGGAAGTTGGAGGCAGTTTATTTCTTTTTATTTGTAGTTTCTGAGAAGTGCAGATAACTGCAGCAGGATGCAGAAGTGGTGTCGACGGTTCAAAGATAGTTTCTGGGTTTTTATAGAGACGCAGAGGGGCCGGGATGACGTGCTGCAGCTTGCAGACCGCAGCTCCTCTGCGCGAGGAGTGAAAACCCTCACCAGATCACGCCTCCTCTCTCTTCCTCTTTCAGACTCTTGGTTCCTCCGGGTCGCTCTGGTTTCCGAGCGAGCCGTCGAGCAGGGCAGGGGATGGCCGAGCTGGAGGGCCTGGAGTTCGGGAAGTCGGACTTTGTCCTGCTGGACGAGGTGACCATGGAGCAGTTCATGGAGAACCTGAAGCTGAGGTAAGAAACCCTCAGGAAACATCATCTTTACTGAAGAACTGCTGCCTCCTGGTTCCTGCTCAGATACTCCAACACTCAGAGCGCGTTAGCAAAATATCTCTCCAACCACTCGGCACATTTAAGTGAAACTTTCAGGAAACTATAACCAGGTGTGGGTCCACAACTGATTAACTTTTGGAGCTGATCCAAATCAAGATGGCCGCCACAGCTAGTTGATTTTAGAAAGCACAAAAATCCATAAAACTCGGTTAGTTTAGCAGATATGCAGCTGAAATTTGACGCGATCGAAGCTGAAAATCAGCCAAAACATAAAAACTCATAAATGTACCAACAAGTGGTTTAAAGGAGGAGATTTTTTATCTTTTTTTATCTCTGAAACCTGTAACTTTGATTTCTGTGACGTTTAAAATGTTCTGACAGGAGGAAAACACCTAAATGTTAATTCAACAAATAATCAGACTCTTCCACTGGAAGGATGCGTATCACCTGCCGCCTTGCGTGTTATTTATTCACAGTTCCTGTCTGGTTCTGACTGCAGCCAGAGAGGAGCTCTGATTGGACAGAAATATGTTTAAAGCTAAATTTGAGCTTAATAATTCTAAAGACTGTGGGGATGAGAACTTAGCAGCATAAACCCAGAACCAGGTATCGGTTACACAAAAACACCCTTTGGACCACAAGTTTCACTTCCTGTTTCAAGTCTTGTGTCACTTCCTGTCATCTCTGCGTGACATCAGGGTGTGAAACATTCACCCAGTTGGGTGGTTTTGACAAAAAAACACAGATAAAATCCCGCGCTGGTGTTAAACGAGGACAAACTGTGACGAAATAATAAATGTTTGGTGTCTGCAGGTTTGAGAAGGGCAGGATCTACACTTACATCGGGGAGGTGGTGGTCTCCGTCAACCCCTACAGACAGATGGACATCTACGGCAAAGACACGGTGGACGCGTATCGAGGCCGGGAGCTGTACGAAAACCCTCCTCACCTGTACGCCGTCTCCGATGCTGCTTATAAGGCCATGAAGAGGCGAGCTAAAGACACCTGCATCGTCATCTCAGGTGTGTCTCTCCTGTTCAAATGTACAAACTCTGATTAAACCTTTAATTATCAATAATAAAATATTGCAAAACAAATTTCACATCACTGAGATGAACGGTTGTTGAGATGTCGGCATGTGAAGAAACAGGAAGTGACGTCAAAGGGGAATGTCTGCATGTAAACAGAGCGATGCTACAGTAATTAGAGAAGAATCTGATGTTTATTTAGATAAATCACTGTCAGAGTTGAAGAAGAGTTTAAATAAGATTGTCTCAATAAACAAAGACTAGAGAGTTTCTTTTCTTAAAGAGTTCCCCTTTGATGTCACTTCCTGTTTCACTTTGCTGAGACAAAATGTGCAAAATCATGTGTATTATGCCAATTCTATTAAATTTAAAGATGTTTTATTTGACTTTTTGTATTTGAAGGCACTTTAAAAATGAAAACGTATTCATACAAATAGACTAAAATATCCAGAAGTGCAGCAGAAAACCTAAAGTTTTATAAGAAAACTGTGCCTCTCAATTAAAAGGTTGTTTTAAAAATATAGTCAGCTTTATTTATTTAAGATTTTCTTAAAAAAAAAAAAAAAACTGTTTCTCTCCATTTTGACAAACAGATATGCTGTTTTAAATTTTTAGCTCATATGTTGAAACAAATATTAACTCAAAGTTATAAAGTTCTGAATTATTAACAAAACTTGCTCTATTTTAAACTAATACTATGAAGAATCAGCAACTGCAGCTGCTAATTTTCATGATAACATTCAAAATGACAGGAACTCAACACATGAGTAATTATAATAATTAACTATAATTACTTAATGAAATTAGTTACTTATGGATTATTAACAGCAGTTCACCGTGCTCTGTTTTAGACAGAGATCAGCACCTACAGCTAATAGCCTAAATGCTAAGTTAGTTCCCACTTCCCATAAAGCTGTCGGAGTTTAATTGGACCTCCAGGTTTCTGCTAACTCCAAAAGGTAGATTTTTTTGTTTAAGGTAATTACAATTACTAAATGTAATTAATTACCTATGTGTTATCAGTT
This sequence comes from Anablepsoides rubrolineatus, assembly GCA_031762495.1. NCBI lineage: Eukaryota > Metazoa > Chordata > Actinopteri > Cyprinodontiformes > Rivulidae > Anablepsoides > Anablepsoides rubrolineatus. The sequence continues at coordinate 19,714,270 of JARVGW010000309.1, forward strand.
TTAAACATAGAGATCATATAAGACAGCAGCACCAATGCTAAACGAAACGCTAAGTTAGCTTACTCCAAAGGTAGACTTTCTGTTTAACGTATAAGAATGAGTAATTACAATTATTAATTATAATTACTTAATGAAATTACTTATGGATTATTAATACTAGATCACCATGCTCAGTTTTAAACATATAGATCAGCACCTACAGCTAATAATAACATATATGCTAAATGAAATGCTAAGTTAGCGCGCATGAAGCGATCGGAGTTTCGGATTTCTGGTTTCTCTTCAAACTCCAAAGGTAGACCTAAGAATGAGTAATTACAATAATTAATTATAATTAATGAATTAAATTACTCATAGATTATTATTAGCAGCTTACCATGCTTAGTTTTAAGCATAGAGATCAGCAACTACAGCTAATAACCTATATGCTAAACGAAATGCTAAGTTAGCTAGCTAGCATGAAGCTATCGGAGTATCTGACTTCCGGTTTCTCTTCAAACTCCAAAGGTAGACTTTTTGTTTTTATAGTAATCAGAAAAAAAACCTTAATTAAAGATTTATATTTTTAAATAAATATTCACTTAGTTAAATAAATTTGTATTATTAGCAGTAGTTCAGTTAAAGTAATGCTAAGCTAGGTAGCTAAGACTTCTGGTCCTTATGAACTTTATTTTTGTCTTCGTATTCACAAAATATAATTTATTTAGGATTTGTAAACACAGCTGGGCTTTTTAAATATTATTTTAAAGTTATTTATAATTTAAGATTCAACCAAAGGTCACATTAGGTAAGTAACCGGTATGTTTGTCTGTGTAAAATTGAATGTAATTCATTTTGGGCTTATCTGCTCTAAAATAATTTTCATTATTTGTCACATTTTGTATAATTTTATAGCAGATGTCAAAGTTGCTGCTCACTGCTTTACTCATCAGTGGTGGTTTTTGTGTTTTAGGTGAAAGTGGGGCAGGAAAAACCGAAGCCAGTAAATTCATCATGCAGTACATCGCAGCCATCACCAACCCCAGCCAGAGGGCGGAGGTGGAGAGGTGAGCATGAATAATGACACCATGAATCATCACCATCAGTTCCTCTATAACTCCATTTCTCTCTCTCTCTCTCTCTCTCTCTCTCTCTCTCTCTCTCTCTCTCTCTCTCTCTCTCAGTGTGAAGAACGTCCTGCTCAAGTCCAACTGCGTGCTGGAGGCCTTCGGGAACGCCAAGACGAATCGCAACGACAACTCCAGCCGCTTCGGCAAGTACATGGACATCAACTTCAACTTCAACGGCGATCCCACCGGCGGTCACATCAACAACTACCTGCTGGAGAAGGTGAGGGGCGGAGCCTAAACCCGTCCGCCGCCTGTTGAAAACGTGTAACTCCCTTTTTGTTCCTCTTCAAGTCCAGGGTGGTCCAGCAGCATGAGGGGGAGAGGAACTTCCACTCTTTCTACCAGGTGAGCCCACCTGTCTGCACACGTTAAGTTACTCATCTCATATAAATTACTTAAGAACGAAAATAACTAAATCTATTTCAGTATAAAGTCAAGGAGTTATTTAATGATAAAGCACCATTTATAGTATATAATGCAATAATTGTTCCACATTTGATTTATTGTATAGAAGTCTGGGGAAATACATGTAAAACAATCACTAATCCTATTTTTAATTTACAAAAAAGAGCCATAAGAATTATTACAAGAAAGCATTAATATCACCCATCTAATACATTGTTTTATCAGTTAAAATTATTAAAATTTGATGAGTTGGTTGAATATCACATTCTGCGTATAAAGCTCATAAAAATGTGTTACTATCAAACATCCAATCTAATTTAGTTAAAAGGGAAAGCTGTTATAATTTGAAGGGACTACAAATGTTTGTTAAACCAAAAATAAAACAAATTTGAAGGACAGATGCGCTTCAGTAAAAGGGATAAGACTATTGAATGATCTGGAAAATGATTCTAAAAGCATTGGATCAATTAATTCCTTTAAAAATGATCAAAGTAAAATTGTTAAAGAAATAAGAAATTTTTAATTTGTATTTGTTTGAGTTACTGTTTGAGGAGTTGAATTTTAGTTTTATTTGTTTTATTATTGTTTGAAATAATTTAAATTTTATTAAAATTTTTGTAAATAGGAGCAGATATAAGTTTTTTTTCTTCTGCTGCCTTTCATTTTATTTTATTTGTATTGTTTTGATATATGTAATCTGTTTTCTTTTATTGTTGTTTTTTTTTAATGAAATGAATAAAGTAGTATATATACAGTATATTATATATAAAAAAACAACAACTTCCTGTTCCTCTGGGCTGATTTTTCTGATCTCCTGTCCCCAGCTGCTGCGCGGAGGAAGCGATGAGATGCTGGCGTCTTTCCACTTGCAGAACGATCCCGCTCTTTATGTTTTCACCAGAGAAGGAGCTGCGGCCACCGTCAGTTTATCCTCTTTAACGTTTCGCTCTCGGTGTTAAACACGTAAGAAAATGTTAAGTTTCTGTTCCCCCAGACATCCAACAACGATCGCTCGAGCCACAAAGCGGTGAGGAGCGCCCTGGACGTGATCGGCTTCTCCCCCGAGGAGATCACTACGGTTTATCAGATCCTCGCCTCCATTTTGCACCTGGTAGGAGTTTATTTTGATTTTGATTTGTTTCTGTCAGATCTGTGGAGACTAACCGTTCACCTGTAACCGTTCAGGGTAACGTTCGGTTTGAGAGCGACGGTGAAAACGTTCAGATCCTGGGACTGGACGCTTTGAGCCACATCTCCGAGCTGACCGCCACCAACCTGGACGGCGTCAGTAAGAGCCTCCTGTACCGTACGGTGGCCACCGGCGGGGGCGAGGTCATCGAGAAGGGCCACACCGAGAAGGACGCCTGCTTCGGGCGCGATGCTTTCGCTAAGGTGCAGTTTCCAGATTCAGCTTCAGGTGTTTTGTTTCTGTTGTGTCTCCTGAGAATGACTCAGAGTTTTCTTCAAGCAAAACATGCCGAGTCAGCGTTCAGTGGAAGATATGAGTCAGCATTTTCACACTTCTCCTGTTTTATTCATCAAAATGTTTGGCTCATTCAGCCAATGGGTGCTGTGAGTTTTGTAATTTATTAGTTTTCAAATGATTAAACTTTATTAAATATTTTCCACAAACAAAAATAATCTTCTATTTGTAATCTGTCTTAACTACTAGCTTTTAGCTACAATTCAGTCACTGATAACTTATAAGCTTTTTATTTCTTTAGCTTCCATATAGCCTTTTGCTACTATTAGCTAGCCTTTTAGTCTTTAGCTAATGTTTTTCTCTTAGCATTTTAGTAATTCTAGCATTCCGCTATTTTTTGGCTACAATTAACCAGTGATTTAGCTTTTTCATTGTTTACGTTTTAGCTGGCCTTATGTTTCTGTATTGATAGTTTTAGCTTTTAGCTAGCTTTTACAACTTTTAGCTAATGTTTTGCTAATGTTGACCAATATTTGGCTAGCCGCCCAAGTTTTTTAACCCTGTGCTTCAGCTAATGTTTTTTACTTAAGCATTTATTTAGCATTTTGCTAATATTTAGCTACTTTTAGACAGTGATTTGATACTTTCAGCTTTTTAATTGTTAATTTTTTAGTTGGCCTCGTGTTTATTTTTTGCTAGTTTTAGCTTTTTCTTTTACAGCTTTTAGCTAATGTTATTTCTGGGTAGTGTTTTGCTTCTTTAAGCGAACAATTTACACTTTTATCATGTTGTTGTTTTATCATGTAGCCTTGTGCTAATTGTAGTCTTTAGTTAATGTCTTGTTACTTTTAACGTGTATTTTTAGCTAGCCTTATGTTTCTTTATTACTAGTTTTAGGTTTTAGCTAAAACTTTACTGCTTTTAGCTAGCATTCTGCTCCTTTGAGCTGTAGCAGCTTCTTCAGTAAATTTTAGCTGTTCAGCTCATTTTTTATGACTTGCTGTAATGACCTCTGAAAACATAAAAACCAGAAGTTCAGCTCACTCAGTATTTCATCAAAAAAGTAATTTCTTTTTTTTGAGCCACTTCAGTAGAAAACATAACGTAATATGCATTAGTTTCTTCATCATCAATGACTTTTTTTATTTAAATACTAGAGAAAAGAACAAAAGGGGAGAAATATAAAGGTAAAGATTGAAAGAGAGATTAGAAAATATGTGGAATAAACACCAAGACAACACACCCGACATCTGTCTGCTCACCTACAAAAACAGAGATTAGAAAAGTAACTTCTAAAATTTCTGGTTTTCGGCTCTTTTCAGGCCCTCTACGAGAGGCTTTTCGGCTGGATCGTGAACCGAATCAACAGCATCATCGAGGTGAAGGACTACAACCCGGTGCTTCATGGGAAAAACACGGTCATTGGCGTGCTGGACATCTACGGCTTCGAGATCTTTGACAACAACAGGTGGAGATCCTGGTTTTCTTTTAGCTGCTCTGAGGGTTCAGCGCTTGTTGCTCAGGTTCCTGTTCCTGCCTTTCCCCTCCCAGTTTTGAACAGTTCTGCATCAACTACTGCAACGAGAAGCTTCAGCAGCTCTTCATCGAGCTGATCCTCCAGCAGGAACAAGAAGAATACCAGAGAGAAGGCATCACCTGGCAGCATGTGAGGAAACACACCTGGACAGGCAGGAACACGAACACAGAGAGCCGCATGTTGATGTTTCCTCATCTGTTCTCTGTTGGTTACTTTAAGTAGCAAATGGCTAGCTAAATGTGCTGAATAGTAGCTAAAAGTATCTAAGGTCTAGCTAAAACCTAAAAGTGCAGAATATTAGCTAAAATTATCTTAAGGCTAGCTAAAAATGTGGAAAAGAAGCTCAAATTTTTAAAGGAATAGCTAAAAGCTAAAATTGCAGAATGCTAGCTTAAATAAAGTTCTAGCTTCAAGCTAAATGTTTAGAAAAGTGGCCATCTTGAATCCGGCTGACTCCAAAAGTTAATGAGTTGTAAACAAACATCTGAAAGTTTAAATAAATCAGATATTTTCTTAACACAGGTGATATTGTTTCCTCTGAATGTAGCAGTGGAGGTTTTTTTTTCTTTATTTTGGTGGATTTCAGCCCAACCTATTGGCAACTCTGTTCACTTGCAGATCGATTACTTCAACAACCAGATCATCGTGGACCTGGTGGAGCAGCAGCACAAAGGAATCATCTCCATCCTGGATGAGGCCTGCCTGACCGTGGGTAAAGTCACAGACACAGTGTGCCTGGACAGCATGGACACCAAGCTGGCTCAGCATCCTCACTACACCTCCCGCAAGGTGAGGAGGTTTCTGTTATTTCACATGCAAATATCTCAACAACTGTCCATCTGAGCAATGTGAAATTTGTTTTCTAATATGTTAATAATGTTGTCTTTACAAAAATGCATTCATATTTCTTACAAAAATTTGATGTCACAGACACTTAAGGTTTCATCTACAGCGAGCTGGGGTTGAGAACCCACTGTGGGTCCTAAAACTCCAAATTTTGGGTCATTTGAGGAGTTCTAGGAATTACATTAAGTTTAAAACTGACAGCTAAGAATGTTTTTTTTTGCTATTTTTGACAAAATATTTAGATATGGATAAAAACAATTGGTCTATTAGCAATATTTGAATAATTCAACCAAAAATACTTTCATGAGTTTCTGCCACAGTTTTATTTTTTTGTCATTTGTGTTTATTATGAAATTGTAATTAAATTTGATTTCACCTGGCATTAAAAAGTCTTGAATTTAACTTGCCTTAAACTGTACCTGGAACCCTGGAGCAGAAAATCAGATTTAATATTTGTGTAGTTTTAAGGTTTTGTCAGCAGGGGGCAGCAGAGCATTTCGCCACTCTACTCATTTTTACAGCAGAACCTCCACACAGAATATGTTCTTAGAATTATTAATCTGTAAAATAAAATAAGATTTTTACTTCCTGTTTTCAGGGCAACACATCAGATAAAACCATGGAGTTCCAGAAACATTTCCGTATTCGCCACTACGCTGGAGACGTCACGTGAGTCGCTCACTTTCTGTTTTTTTTTTTTTTGTGAGGCTCTCGTCTCGTGCCGGGGTCAGCAACGTAAGCTCTGTGATCCGATTAAAGCAGCTCGGTTCCTGACGTCAACACCGCCGAGGCATTCCAGTCGTTCAGAGTGACACATTCACTGGCTTCTGTTAGCAAAATAACTCACGGACCAGTGGATGGAGTTAATTAAAGCTGATCAACATTTGTAGTTAATTAAAAATGGCAGCCACAGCTATGAACATAAACAAAAACATCTGTAACTCAGTCAGTTTTAAACACATTGAGCTGAAATTTGCTGTGGTAGTAGCTGAGAGTCACCCACAACACCATCTCTGAGCTCTGACAGGTTGCTCAACATCTTAATCACACAGATGGGCGACAGGCATTTGTTTTCATCCTCTTCCTTCACCGGACTTGATGGAAGCTGCAGCTCTTCTCACTAAAGATCCCCTCAGCTCACGTGGTCCGCCCTGCATCGAGCGGGGGCCAAAAACCTGAATATGTCAGGGGAACATGAGGGTGGGAAGAAGAGGAGGAGGAGGGAGCTGATGAGATACTTTGTGACATTGATGCAAAAAACAGCAGCTGTTATTTATTTTAAAAAATACTGTTAAACAGATGCTGCTGAGCAACAGCATGTGACAGATGAGCTAACGTGGTGGTTAGCAGGCCGCAGATGAGCTAACATAGCTAGCATGTGGCAAACAAGCTAACATGGATAGCACGTGACAGACGAGCTAACATGGTTAGCATGTGGCAGACGAGCTAATGTAGTTAACACGTGACAGATGAGCTAACATGGTTAGCATGTGGCAGATGAGCTAACATGGCTAGCACGTGGCAAACAAGCTAACGTGGATAGCACATGACAGACGAGCTAACATGGTTAGCGTGTGGCAGATGAGCTAACGTGGTTAGCATGTGGCAGATGAGCTATAGTGGTTAGCACGTGGCAGATGAGCTAACGTGTAGCACGTGACAGACAAGGTAAAATAGATAGCATGTGGCAGACAAGCTAACGTGGTTAGCACGTGGCAGATGAGCTAACGTGGTTAGCAAATGATAGACAAGCTAACGTGGTTAGCACGTGATAGACGAGCTAACGTGTTTAGCAAATGATAGACAAGCTAACGTGGTTAGCACATGATAGACGAGCTAACATGGTTAGCAAATGATAGGCAAGCTAACGTGGATAGACCGTCTCCTGGGATCAGCAGGACCTGGTCTAAGGTTCTGTCCTCAGACTGTCTCCTGGGATCAGCAGGATCTGGTCTAAGGTCCTGTCCTCAGACTGTCTCCTGGGATCAGCAGGATCTGGTCTGAGCTCCTGTCCTAAGCTGTCTCGCCTGCAGGCAGACAGGAGGACACCAGCTGACAGATGTGTCTATTTGTCTCCAGAAGAGACGCTCAGTCTGAGAGGTGATGAAGAGGATGGGGGGCAGGATGACTCAGAGGAAATGAGGTCAGAGAACGAAGGTGAAGAGAAATAAAGATGAAGATAAATACTCCTTGCTGAAAGTGCTGCGCTTGCAGCTGGGGGTCCTGCAGGGAATACAGCGAGGAAGAGGAGCAGTGAAGTAGGTCAGAGATGAAGATAATGGCAGTTTGGTGACAGAGTAGAGGGGCAGGGCAGCGGGTGGCGAGGAGGAGGTATATTTATCTGGAGTGAGGATGGGATCGGATGAGACGGCTCAGACCTGTACGACAGCGGCTTGGTTTCACCGACAACCAGAATCCACAGGAAGTGAACCTGCTGCCTTAACGTTAAAAAATGATCTGAATAGTGTGAATGCTGTGAAGTGTCACACAAATAATTATCTAAATAAACGGTTTATTCCAAAACTGCCCCTGTGTTTTAGCCCTTCACAATAAAACCCTCAAACTCTTTGTCTCTAACTTCGGCTCTTGTCTGCTGCAGATACTCAGTCGAGGGCTTTCTGGACAAAAACAAGGACCTGCTGTTCCAGGATTTTAAGCGCCTCATGTTCAACAGGTACCAGTCCAGAAGCAGAACTCTTTGTTTTATTGTCTTTTAAACCAATTAGAGGTGACGTTTCTTTCCCTGGCTCCGCCCCCCTCACAGTTCCAACCCGGTCCTGAAGGAGATGTGGCCCGACGGTCAGATGAGCATCACCGAGGTCACCAAGAGACCGCAGACCGCCGCCACACTCTTCAAGAACTCCATCGTGGCTTTGGTGGATAAGTTAGGCTGTAAGGTGGGTGGAGCCTATTTTACCTCCTAACAGGAAGTGACCACGCTTAGCAAAAAGTACTATATGCATTAAGTGTACTCATTTTAAACTTAAAATAAAAAAGTAGACTTCCAGTTTATTCTGTATGTACTTATCTGAGATATATTTAACCAAGTTTATCTTACACTATACTTGGCTTGTACTAAAAGTATACTTAGTTATACTAATGTATAAACCTTTGGTCAAGATAAACTTTAGTATCCAATCCAATCCAATTTTATTTGTAAAGCACTTTTTGCACCATAGTAGACCAAAGTGCTGTACAGAATCAGCATTCCAACACAACTCATACAAAAACAAATTCAATCACAGTTAAAATAGAAAAAATATAAGCAGGTAATAAAAACAAGGTAAAAACAAGGAATAAAAAAACAATAAAATGCCTAAAACCTTATTTAAAATCTAGAATAAAACAAAAAATTTCTACAAGAAATAAAATCTAGTAAAAATTGAACAACACAAACCCTTACACAGTGTCAAAAGCCAAAGAAAACAAATGGGTTTTAGTAGTTTAGTAGTTAGTAGTACACTTTTCACTGGTTTATTTGTAGTATATTTCAAGAATAAACTAAAACTATACTTAGATTACTTTCAGTATACTTCTGAGTGCACTTTCATAAACATTTTGTGGGCCAATTTAGTCCTATAAGTATACTTGTTAGTAAACTGCTAGTACACTTATATTAGTGTACATGGTAAATAAAAGTACACTTAGGGAAATACACTCTTATATACTTTACTTTGTGACATGTACCTAAAGTATACTACTTTTTGGTAAGTTTATGAAGACATTATAACAGTACACTTAAAGTATACTAAAAGTCCCAATATGAACAAGTATTAAATCAGTATACTTTCTAGTATACTATAAGTACATGGTGCCTAGTATACTTGATGTACTTAAACTTATAATCAAGTATACTTATTAAAATGAACTTGAAGTGTACTACTTTTTGCTAAGTGGCAGCTTCATGTTATTGTTTTAAAAAAGCAACAACTAATTAATAGTTTTTTTAATTCATGATTTTACACTTAGGGAAATACACTTAAAAAACATAACAGTAAACTTAAAGCATAATTTTATAAACTTTTCATTTTTATTTTTTATTCATTTCATTTTAAAAACAAAACAAATACTATACATATAACAAATAATACAAATCACAAATAAAATGAAAGGTAGCAGAAAGAAGAAAAAAATCTTAATATCTGCCCCTTTTTTTCCCTTTTTACTTGATATACTTGAACTTATACTCAAGTATACTTAGTAAAATGAACTTCAAGTATACTAGTTTTTGCTAAGGGCAGTCTGGGGTCTTATGATGAATTATAGCTCCTGTGTTAGTAAAATATCCCGCAGGAGGTGACATCCTTTGTGTTTCCAGGAGCCGTACTACGTTCGCTGCATCAAACCCAACGAGGTGAAGTCTGCGGTTCTGTTTGACGACGCCCGCTGCCAGCACCAGGTGGCCTACCTGGGCCTGCTGGAGAACGTGATGGTCCGGCGGGCCGGCTTCGCCTACCGCCAGCTGTACGCTCGCTTCCTGCAGAGGTGAGGATGCCGCCCCTTTTTTTATCTTTGTAAATAAATTGCAGCGATTAGACCCAAATATTCATCATCAAACGCCAAATTATTTTTTACTAATAGAGCTAACGATTATTTTAGTAATCGATTTATCTATCGATTATTCTGACGATTAATCGGATATAAAAAAAATTGCCATCTTCTGCAGTAATTAATTAAGCTTATTTTATGAGGAATACAGTTATTTAATATTATGAAGGGGTAATCTACACCTGCTGATGACCCTGCTGCAATCAAAGTATAATTAAAAAACAGTTGTATTAATTCATGCATTTTAAACTCCACTTGTTTGTATTTATTTATGTGAGGTTTGAGGCATTAATTAAAATCACTTTGTCATTGAATCATTTTTAACCATCACAGAAAAATCTTAATGCTGTAAATTTATTGTTATGTTAGAAATCTTATAAGCAAAATGGGTAATATAAACATTTAACTGTTGCAATTGAGTATTGCAATGTTCACTTGTTAATTGTAACAAAAAGTTCATATTTCTGTTAAGATTGTTATTAGGTTGGTAGGTATAATTTGTTGTTTTCTGAGCGCTTTGTTTCGGCACTCTTCATCTTCTTCTAAAGCTAAATATAGCACTTAGCGTCAACAGCAGGGTTGCCAAATTGGACTGACAGTTTCCAGCCCAAACGCAACGTAAAACCGCGTAACCACAAAAAAAAAACAGCACAAATCTCAACCTCCGTTGAGATTTACGTTATAAAGACCTAGAAATAATATATATATAGATGGATATTTGATATATGTTTTTTATATATATATATATTTAAAAAATATATATATATTTATAAATATATATACACTCACTGGCCACTTTATTAGGTACAGCTGTCCAACTGCTCGTTAACACTTAATTTCTACTCAGCCAATCACATGGCGGCAACTCAGTGCATTTAGGCATGTAGACATGGTCAAGACAATCTCCTGCAGTTCAAACC
>JARVGW010000309.1:19736187-19747535 GCA_031762495.1 Anablepsoides rubrolineatus
CCCAGAAAGGTCCCCGGGCCGGGATTTGAACCGGCGACCTTCTTGCTGAGAGGCATCAGCTCTACCAACTGAGCCACCGTGCCGCCAGGCTCTGACATGTTAGATAAATTTGAAAATGAGGTTTTGAAAAGATCTGTAATCCGTGAGATTGCTCTATACGTCCATATACCTGCAAATGGACGTAAAATCCTTATAATTTACGGCCAATCCGTAAAAGTTGACATGTATGCAGTCCACCCACCCCCCCATAAGTCCAAACCATCTCCAATAAAACATTGAGGGACGGGTCCAATCTGAGACCAGAACCAGGGTTCTGATGGGTCAAGCGGCTCCTATGGACGGACAAGACGAAACACACGGTCTCACCGGTCCAGAACCCGGCTGTAGTCCTGAGGCGCTCCTTGGCTCTTGAGTTCTGCAAAGAGCTGCGTGAAGAAGTGTGGGTCGGCGTTGATGCGCAGCATCTTGGCGCTGGTGGCGTGGACAATGGCGAGGCAGCGGTCCCAGAAGGCGTCCCGGCCCGCCTCGGCCAAGAAGGGCTTGAGGGGGTAGGAGATCTCATGTCCCATGTAGGAGTAGGACAGGTAGAGACAGGTGAGCAGCACCGCCCGCAGCTCGCGCTCCGAGGATACCGTGTCCCCGTCCACCGCCTCCCGGCACAGCATATAGACAAAGACCACGTTGGCCGGCGTGACAAAGGCCTGGTCCTGCCAGCCCTGGACCAGCAGGGACCGGTCCACGGCTCGGAGCCACAGGACCGGGTCCGCCGGGCTCAGGCGCTGCAGCCTGTAGCAGCGGCAGCACAGGAAGTCCCCGAGGCAGCGCAGCAGCTCGCTGGTGGACGCCTGGACGATGATCTGTGGAGAGAAAACAGATTCATAAAGTTTGTGCATGTGTAATATTGTAATACAGTTTGTGTGTGTAATTTGTGTATAATAAAGTTTGCATGTGATACAGTTTGTGTGTGTAATAAGGTTTGTGTGTGTAATAAAGTTTGTGTGTTTAATACATTTTGTGTGTGTAATAAAGTTTGTGTTTGTGTAAAGCATGATTTGTAACCCATAAAAAACACTTTGTGCGTAACTTTGGGCATTTGTGTGTATTCAAATGTACACACAAAAATAATAAGTTCCGAATACAAAATAAAAGTACACACGCTCAATTTAAATTACACAAACATTAAAATTTCACACAAATATTTTACCTTCAACCTCACAAGTGTGATAATTACACACACAAACTGGCTCCTACAATTCGTTAAATACGCACGGACAAAACCACATTTACGCACAGATTAGGTTATGAGTGCACAAATCATTTTGAGACTGTTTTCACGCTGCTGAGAGATCCCAGATTTGTTTGTAGATGACGCGTTTACATGCTGCTAAAAAGCTGGGACATTTTCATTTTAACTTCCTTAGAAGCTTTGTAGTATTTCCTTCAAAAAGTATTTCTTCCCTTGTGCCGAAGTGGTAAAGACTTTTTTTGTTTAAAAAAAGAAGGAAAAATAGCTCATTAATTCTACTTTTTAATATTATAAGAAACAGATCATGACCGGTCATTTTTGATTTCTTTTTCTTTTTTTAACAAGAGCTATGACCCGGAAGTTCTCGCTGCCCCACAAACGCGACTTGTAGAGGCTTTTGTGTGCAGACGTTCAAAACAGTAAGTTTATTTGATCATATTTACACACAGATAACCTTATATTCTACCTTTATTTTGTTTAAAAATGCCCAACAAGAGAGAAAAGTTCAAGATACCTGTGCAGTGGTCCAGTTACATCCTTGTAATGTAGACATTATAGTGCTTTTATTGTGAAAGGAAAACAGAACTAACTAACCCTAACGTCTGCACTCTTGTTAAAAAAAGAAAAAAAATCAGATTTTTTGTTGCTTCTCCTCAAAAGTATTTCAAAAATTTTTTTGGGGGGGGGATTATATTTCAGACAGTTCATTCAAATGACACATTGATAAGACAATGTTTCAATATATTTTGACAAAATGAAATTTTTGCACACGTTTAAATCAAAACCTGCTTATTGTTCCACATTTCACTTTTGGACTTAATCCTCGTTTCAATGTGACGGGTCACATATTTGTGCGTGTGTACTTTTATTTTGTATTCGTAACTTATTAATATTTGTGTGTACATTATACACACTTACAAATCATGTTTTACGCACACACACAAACTTTGTGAGTCTATTTTTTCTCCATAATCACCCGCTTCGGGGAGGACAGGGGTCGGGTTCTGGTGTAGCCCGACCCGAACCCCTCGTAGCTGGACAGGTTGGCGCAGGACAGGGACTTCTGGACGTTGTCCCGGTTCAGGTGCAGAACCGGGTCCTTTGGGTACACGTTGTTGTTCAGGGGGTCCAGGAGGCCCGCGGGCCGGCCCGGTCCGGTACCGGCCCCCCTCTTCTTGGTGGACGCCACCAGGCGCTTCCAGGTCATCGCCGGCAGCAGGACGGACCGGCCCCGCTTCAGCTCCCGGTTGCTCAGGCTCAGCGGAACCGGCTGGTTCTGGTAGAACCCGGGTTTCCGGGGGCCCGGTGACAGAACCGTGCCCATGGTGGCGGGTCAGGGGTCAGTCCTGCAGGGGGGTCCTCATGTGGGTCAGGACAGAACCGGACGGGTCGAGGGCCAGCTGAGGGGGACACAGAGGACAGACTGGTCCATTAAACTGAACAGAACCAGAACAGAACCAGAACAAAACTATTCAGAGAACTCAAAACAACCAGAACCGGACTGGTTTTAGTCCAGAACTCATCTAGGTTTAGTTCTGGACCTGGTAGAACTGATCCAGTTTGGGTCAGAACCTCACCTGGTTTGGGTGGATCCGGTTCCGATGCCGCAGTCCTTGATGGGGCACAGATTTATGGGGGTACCGGGGAGCGCAGCCGGTACCAGGCGGTACCAGCGGCTGCAGAGTCACAGGCAGAAAGTGGTCCAAACAGAACCGGACCGAGCCCGAACCGGTGCAGGTCTCATGGTCCGCTGCAACTTAAAACCAGACTAAAGCCCTGGTTCTGGTCCTGTCTCCTCAGCTCCATGTTCCGAAACAAAAACCCAAACTTTGACTCAGTTCGAGTCTTTGAATGTTTCCCATCATCTCCGAACTCCGAACCGAACCTCCGCTGGTCCTGTTCTTGGTCCTGGTCCTGGTCCTGTTCTTGGTTCTGGTCCTTGTCCACAGCAGAGTCCACTTCTAGAGAGCCTCAGCGGCTGAATGACCGAACCGGAACCCCGGAGCTCCGAGCCGCTGCTGCAGCCCGAACTGTGAGCGGCTCTGAGCGGGGGCGCGCGGCGCGGACACGCCTCCGCGGCGCGCGCTCCCAAAATGTAAACAAGAACAAAAGAAACTCTTTACTGAAACTAATGTTAAAAAAAAAATAAAGTTAGAAAATTCTGAAAATAAAAATAAAATATTTTAAACAAAATTAAAAAAAAAATCAGTTTAAAGTACAAAACAAGAATAAACAATAGCTAATATAATAATTAGTTTTTGAGTGTTATTATGGAAATGGATTAAATGATGAGCTCAAAAAAAAAGTACAAACATAAACCAGCTTAAATTAAAAAGGAGCTTAATGGGAAATATGTTGTGTAGGATGGGTGTCTCAATATTTCTTTTAAAAATGTATAAATTATTGTACATGTAAGGATGAAAATGTAATCTTTAAATGTCATTCAATGTGGGAATAATTTGAGTTTATTTGGACAGGAAATCCAACCTGCTACTTCTCAGACAAATCATGTAATAAAAAAAACACCTGCCTAGAATGGATTATTAGTCCCAGAAATATTTTTATTTTACTTTTTTATTTCGTTTTGTTATGTAAAGATTATTATTTTTTAGATTTATTTGGAGAAAAGGCACAGATATTATAAGATTTCTTTTCTTCTTTCTGCTGCCTTTCATTTCATTTTATTAGTTTTTTTCTATTTTATTTATTTATTTTTATTATTATTTTTTTAAGAAAATGAAATAAATAAATTTAAAAATTGTAATATAAAGAAGAAAAACGAATATTTATTTTATAAAATGCTTTTTTTATTAGAAGAAATGTTTAATAAGGTTATGTTTGGTAAAATTCATTCTTAGAAATAAATTTAAAATCTTTTGATTATTTCTAAACATAAAAATAGACCAACATAAAAAGTTAAAATAAACTCAAATCTTCTGTGATATTTTTATTATTTATAATAATAATAATAATTCTTGAAGAGATAAAAAACTAAAACTGAAGTGATGATGACGTTAACCTGCAGGTGAACTACAGGTGAGTAAACCCATCAATCTGAGAAAGGTCAAAGGTCATTCACCCTGAAGGTCAGACCGTGCTATAAGCTCCATCCTACTCAGTCAGCAGGTGAAAGGTCAAAGGTCACGACAGGATGTTACTCCACCTGATGAAGAGGCTCCGCCCCCTGCCTCACTTTAAAGAGCTTTTATTTCTGTGAACAGCTGATTTTTTGTTTTGTTTTTGTTTTCCTGTAAAACTGAAGAAAAAAACTTTCTTCCTCAGGAAACAGATCAGATCAGAGAGATTTAAAAAGTTTTATTCGACTTTATTGTTGTGCAGAAACAAACGTAGATTTCCTGAGAACAGACGCCGATGACGGATCGTTAAAGATCTGAGCTGTTTATTTTAGTCCGAGCAGAACCTTCAGTCCTAATCCTTCCAAGAACCTCTGAGGCTGTTTCCACCTGAGATAAACAACTTCACTTCAGGAGGAAAACCTGTATGTACCTTTATTTAACATCACACACACACACACACACACACACACACACACACACACACACACACACACACACACGCACGCACGCACACACACACTTTGGTGAAGTTTCCCTTCTGTAATGTAACAGAGTTGATACAATCCACCGTAAAAGTGACAAAAACAGACAAAGTTATTTTATTGCAGTAATTTGACCTATATGTAGTAAATGTTACATTTACATCACATCATGGATCACATATTGATCAGATGCTGCTGCTGACTGATCAAAGTGAAACATAAATCCCAGATGGTGAAAGTGTAAAAAAAAAAATTACAATTAGCAAGAAAAAAAAACAAAAAAAACAGCATAAAACTTCTAGAAACTGTGACAATTTACAGTAAAAAAGTTAAAACAGCCAAAGTTTTCCGCAGCTAAAAAGTAGTTGGATTTTTAAAAATTATCATAAGAAAGCATAAGGAGAACTTGTTTGCTGAACTTAGCAGCATTAAGTTGTAATAGTTAGGAAAAAATGTGTTTTTAGCTTAGAAATACTAATTTTAGCTAATGACAGCTAAACGTTAGCTAAAATTGCAGCAAATAGTTGAATGTAGCAGAAAGCGTTTGTAAATAAACAGCACAAAAAGTAGGAGAATAGCAGAAAGAAGTAGAATTTCAGCTAAAAAAGCAGGAAAAGCTAAAAAGGTAGCTAAAACTAGCACAAGGGAGTAAAAAACTGCATAACCACAATAAAAGGTGTAAGGTTTTGTAAAGATTTAGAAACACTTTAAATGATTTTAAGGATTTTCAATGGCAACAAAGTGGCTGAAAAGTGAAATAGCTGAAAAAGTATAAACAGCTGAAATACCAAAAGTCATAGCAGACTTGTCATAAATGAGCTGAACCTTTTAATATATAAATTGTTGAATAGCACAAAAAATCATGCCAAAAAATCAATGGAAGAAAACTAATCTGTTAGATTTTTAGTGTAAAACATAGTTTTTATTAAGTTTAAAATATTTGTTTTATTAGACTTTATTAGTTTCAAATCATTAAATTCAGTTTCAATTTAGTGAAATTTATTTTCAAACCAATGCTTTCAATTTCAAATTCTGCACATTCAGATTCAACTCCTGCTGGTACAACATTTATTCCATACTGTTCTCCTTTTTCAGTCCTCACTGGGTCAGAACGTTTTTGACCCAGATCCTTCCTGGACCGGCAGAATCTGACACACAGACTCTTCTGGGTTTGTTCTGTTCTTTCTGCAGCTGAAGACCTGACGCTCCACTGCCGAACCCTTGAACCGGCTCGGAGGTCTTTAGAGTTCACATCAGATCCTTCCTGCTCCTGTGTCCCACTGTAGAGACTGCAGACCTGAGAGACGGGCGAGAATCAGGACACTGACGTAGAGGAGGAAAGTGAGGAAGAGGAGGGTTGATAATCTGCAGCTGGACCAGTTCACCTGATGACACATCTGTCTCTGCGCCTCATCCAGACACTAATCTGTCTGTGAGAGACCTGCAGACCAAACAGAGGGATTACTTCACCCTTCAGGCCCCTTTCTGCCTTTAAACAGGCCTTCATCACTTTTTCTGCTCTGCTTTCTAACAAATAAATCAATTTAAACACAAACTTTTCAACTAACAAACTGAACTTTTTTTTCTTTTACAAACAGAAATCTTTAATCTTTTAAAATGAAACAAATGAATCAGATAAAAAGAACTTTCTGTCTGACTGAAGGAGATTTTTGTTCTGATGTTAAACAAAAATATGAGGTGATGCTGCTCTCTGCTGGACATGTCTGTTTATACAAATGACTAATTGTTTAAACAACACAAAAAATATCATTAAATATAATTGAGTCTAATAAAACAAGGACTTTGTAAAAATGTTTTTAAACTTTTTTTTTATCTTTCCATAAAACAACAACAGCTTTCAGAAGCATTAAAATAATAAAAATTATGTATTTACACTAAAATTTAACATTTTGTTGATTGTTTTAATGAAGAACTGAAACACCTGCAGGAAAACCATCAAATTCAACACTTGTTTATTTCCGGGGGGCGTGGCCTGTTAATGTGGCTAACTGAGAAATTAAACAGAAAACCCCCAATAAGTTTATAATGATTAAAAATATGTTAGGTTATTGACTGAGGAGATTGAACATAATTAATTGAGACTAAATTCATCTAGCAGCTGAAAAACATTAAGGTAAATAAAAAATATTTATGCTAATTTAGGCTATTTACATGCTAACTATGCTAACAAAGTTTCTCAGCTTACAATTTCTTTTCAAAGTTTTCAAAAATTAAACTTTTATATTTTACATCTACTTTCAATCACTGTTCTGCTCATTTAGCTACAGTTTGGTAAGAAAACATGCAATACATTAGTAATTTTAAACAGGTTTTATCTGTACAGTTAATGTTATCTTCAACAAGATGTTAGCCTATTAGCTATTAATTTTAGCATGTTTTGCTAATCTTTACAGCTTTTTAGCAAAATTTTGTTTAAAAAACGTATTTTTTTTTTTTACTTTGACATATTTTGTAGTTTTAACTTAGCATTTATTATTCAGCTAATTCTTGTACATGTTTTTTGTTTTCTTTAATCCAGCTTTTTATTTTCTGATACATTTAATATCGACTGGTCTAATTACAGACTTAGATAAATAAAACAGTTTGAGCAAATGTTTTAAAGTTTTGTTCTAGTAAAATAAAAACATTTATACCAGCTTTATTTATAAAACCACAGGACAAAAACCCAACAGCCATATAATCCATAATTAAAACCTAAAACATTCAGATTATTTTTAAAGATTTTTATTAAGAAACATCCTATAATTAATGAATCTCCTGTCTGAAGGGCTAAGAAGGTTAATCAGATGAAATAATCTTGCAGTTTGGACTCTTTCCTGCCACCAGAGGGCAGCAGAGATCCAAAGAATCACTTTGTTTTCTTTTGTTTTCTTGAAATCATGTTTTTGGCATTTTGTTCTCAGACTGCGGTTGAATGACTGGGAGCCTGTCGGGTCTTGATCCGACATGTTTTCCCGACACATTAAAATCTCATTAGAGCAGCTCTGAACCTGCTCTCGGTTTATTACAACTGGCATCAACAAAACACTGGCTGCTGAGGCCGGTATGCTCCCACTGCAGAACAAAAACAGTGTCTGGTGACGATCAGGAACAGTTTATTTACATCAGGACAGCTAAAAATCTTCTTTCCAGTAGAGATTAATGAAGTCATTCCAGTGTCCGTCCTATTAAAATTTCATCATTACGTGTTTGAGTTAAAGACGCAGAGGAAGTAAACCACATCAGAGAGCATCGTTACGGTTCCACCTGTCACCATAAATCAGTCCTTTCATTAAACATGGCGGCAAACACATCTTACTCTGTTGGTTGTTTACAAGTTTCTGCTGTGGAAAGCACCTGAACCAGAAGGCTTTATTTTGTTTGTCCTCAGGTTTTCAGGACACGTGTCCCTGCCTCCTTTCACTGTCTGGGCTAAGTTAACGTTTAGCTAACAGACAGACAGACGTTCCTAAACCTTACAGAAACATTTCCTCATTTTTTTTAACTCTAAACATCACTGGTATTTTCAGCTCCACCATCTTGTTTTTGTCATTTTCGCAGCTCTGTGTTGGTGGCGTTTGGACCAGTTTTGCACCAGGTTTAGATCAGGTTTGGACCAGTTTTGGATCAGATTTAGACAAGTTCTGGACCAGGTTTAAATCAGGTTTAGACCAGGTTTAGACCAGTTAGGCTATGCACCAGTTTTGGACCACATTTAGACCAAGATTGTATCAGGTTTAGAACATGCTTAGTACAGGTTTAGACCAGGTATGGACCAGGTTTAGACCAGTTTTGCACCGGTGTTGGACCAGTTTTAGTCCAGGTTTGGACCAGGTTTGGATCAGATTTAGACCAGGTTTGGACCATGTTTGGACCAGGTTAGGGGGATAGGGTTAGGTTTTATTTAACTTTAAACATCAACGGTTTCATGACATGTTGGATTTGTATTTTCAGGTCGGCCATCTTGTTTTTGTCATCTCTGCAGCTCTGTGTTGGTGGTGTTGTGTGTGTTCGTGTGTCTGTCTTCAGCTGTGTGTGTGTGGGGGGGTCAAACCTGTTAACCTGTCCGTCATCGACCCACAAACCCCCCTGGTCCTGCAGAACGCAGCTTTCATCGCCTCGCAAACATCTGATCCTGCAGCAGAGCCGCCGTTTCTCCGTCCTCCATCTGCTCAGAATAAAAATAAAAATAAAAGCATTTAAAAGGAAATTAATCAGGTCGTAAAAAAAGATCAACTCGGCTAATGCTAGGCTAGCTGGTTAGCTCGTATTCCAAACTACAATTTTATGACTTTTACTGTGTTATCTGTGTTTTTAACTGCATTTTTTGTTCTGTTGGACGCTGCAGAAGAAGAAAAAAAGACTTTCAGTTTCATTTGAATCAAAATGTTATTATTCAGATGTGACTAGTTTAGTAAATGAACACCTTTAAACTGAATCCTTTTGGTTTTTAATCCCTGTGACGGCGGTGGCGTGCACGCTGGCGCCCGTGGTGTGAAGATTGAGGTGTGATGGGATCAGGGGGGTCTGAAAGTGAAGCCTTGAGCCCCCTGTTTGTTGTTGTAGCGCTGTCTGTGGTGTTAACCTGTGACTCCTGTGACCTCTGACCTGCAGCTCAGTCCACGCGTTGGGGAGGAGGCCCGTCACGCCGCAAACATCCGGAACTGCAGAGACCATCGAGTCCGAGGAGGGAGAAACAGGTCCGGGGTTCACGGTCCGTCTGATGCCACCGGCTGCATTGAAAGGTCAGAGGTCACAGTCAAATATAGACTTTTAAAAATAATTTTATTTAATTTGTTTCATTTAATTAAAAATTTAGTTTTGTACCACATTTAGACCAAGTTTGGACCAGATTTGGACCAGATTTAGACCAGGTTTAGACCAGGTTTAAACCAGGTTTAGACCAGATTTGGACCGGTTTTGTACCAGTTTTGGACCACATTTAGACCAAGTTTGGACCAGGTTTGGACCAGATTTAGACCAGGTTTAGACCAGGTTTAAACCAGGTTTAGACCAGGTTTGGACCAGTTTTGTACCACATTTAGACTAAGTTTGGACCAGGTTTGGACCAGATTTGGACCAGATTTAGACCAGGTTTAGACCAGATTTAGACCAGGTTTAGACCATGTTTAGACCAGGTTTGGACCAGGTTTATATGAAAGGGAAATGAAAGGGAGCAAAAAGAAGAAAAAACGTCTGCCCCATTTAACAAAAAGAATATATACATACACCCATACATACATATAAATAACAATTTCACATCCTACTGGTCAGAAAAACAAAACATTTAAATATCTAATAGTAATACAAAAGAACTACTCAATCAGCAGCTTGAATAAATGCATATTATGTATTTTCCTATTTCTTCAACAAATCAGATTTGAGCATTTTTCCAAATATGGAAGCAGTATTTTTATAACTGTTAGCCAAGTTGTTCCATAATTTCATAAATCTCTCTTTCAAGTTAGTTTAAATTTTGGGTTTCACAAACCTTTCAAATCCTTTAAGATTACAAATAATTTCCTTCTTAAAGGATTTGATTTACTGACTCTACTAATCTCAACAAAAATTAAAGATTAACCATTCTTTTTCTTCACAACATTGTATTTAACTCTATTAATGTTTCTAATGTTTATATTCAGTTGTTTTGTTGCTGCAGGATTAATCGTTACCCCATGAACAAATAAATGATGATTCTATTCAGTTCTATTCCAGTCGCCTCTATTCTTGTCTCTTCTATTTCAGTAAGCCGACACAATGCAGCATTTTTTCTTTACAATACCAGGAAAATATGGGAATGTTGTGAAGAGATGGAGAGAATGAAAGTTAAGATAAAACTTGACTTTTCATTGTGTTTCTGAGCTTTAATATTTCTTCATTCTAAACTCCTGAAGTGATTTAATGAAGCAGGCGACACTGATCTGTCATCAAACCTGGACAAACTGCAGCTTCTGCAGACCACAGAGACAAACTGGATCAGAACCGTCTGCTCAGAAGTTCACAAGCTGCTGCTTTTAAATTAAACTAGATGTTTCTCATTCCTGCACAATGACCTCATTCTCTCTGACGGTTCTTCTTTTTTTTAGCTGAAGCTGCAATTTTTACACTTTTTTATGTTTTGTTGAAGAAAAAATAAATCAAAGCTTCAAGTTTTTGAGCCTGGAGATAAAAAGTTTGTAAAAAGAAAAACAAAACAGACATTAAAATGAAGCAAAAGTGTTTTTGGTTTTAGTTTTCTGAGTCCTCTCCTCAAGGACTCCTGGACCTCCGCAGGTCTGCAGTGGTCTCTGGTTCTGACCCACAAGCAGCAGGTCCTTTAAACCCTGAGGTTCTGACATGTGATTCGTTGGTCCAGAATGCCCAACAGAATCTCAGATATGCTGAGCTCAACTGAGATCTGCAGGTTGTTCTGATCTATTGGATCTGAACAACCTGGATTCAGCACTTTCTCTTGTTCTCTGGTTTTCCAGGTTTAGACCAGTTTTGTACCAGTTTTGGACCAGGTTTAGACCAGTTTTGGACCAGGTTTAGACCAGGTTTAGA
>JARVGW010000309.1:19764158-19780112 GCA_031762495.1 Anablepsoides rubrolineatus
CTTTAGATTTGTTTTTTTGTGTACAGTGCCCTGAGACAACAGTTGTTGTGACTTGGCGCTATATAAATAAACTGAATGGAATTGAATTTATTGTTTGCTATTTTAGCTGTAGATCTGCTTCTTTTTCATGTTTTTTGCTTTGTCAATTTCTTGTGCTTTTTTTCCTGCTAATTTGTGCTACTTATGCTTCTTCTACTTATGTATTCAGCTATTTTAGCTCTTAGCTTTTAGCTGTTTTTTTGTTGTTTTCAACTAGATTTGTGCTCCTTTTTACGTTTTTTCTGCAAAGTTAGGCTTTTTTTTTCTTCTTCAGCTTTTAAAATTGAACTGACCTTAACACTTTTGCTATTAAATATTTTCAGCTCAAATTCAGCAGCTTTCAGATGAAATTTTCAGCATGGAGCATTTTGACAGAAAATGTGTTTTCTCTAGTTATTATTTGTTGTTGTGTTTTAGCTTCAGCAGGAGGTGATCATCCTTCCCCTCTGATCTGGGACAGAAACTGAATCAGGTCTGGGTTCTGATGTGTTCTGGTCCCTGCAGGGGCCGGTCTGGGCCAGCAGGGGGCTCTGTTGGATTTGGTTTGTCTCCCTCAGAGGGCGGAGGATGATGGATGAGTCACCCTCAGACAGGCGCTTTCTCTTTGTTTTCCACTCAGAACCAGATGGGTTCTGCTCACCGGCTCGGTTCTGCTCAGTCTGGACCTCATTTATTTTAATGATGTGATTCTGAAACGTGGAGTGAAAATGTGTTTGATTTTTGTGGGCGTACAGCAGGAGCCAGATTACCCACTAATGAGTTTTCAGCAGGAAGCTGGTTCTGTTTGAGCCCGGTTTCATCACCATGGTAACAGAGACTGGACCGGCTCCGGATCAGTTGATGGTCAGAGTTTAAAGAGCCTGTGACATACTTATCCTTCAAATACAAAAAGTCAAGAAAAATTAGCATAATACAGCTGATTTTACTCGTTTTCTCTCATAACTCATATTTTCTCTTGAATTTGGCTCAAACAGTGAAACAGGAAGTGACATCAAAGGGGAACTCTTTAAGAAAAGAAACTAGTTTTTGTTTATTGAAACAATCCAATTTAAACTCTTCAACTCTGACAGTGACTCAAAATAATTTAAATAAACATCAGATTCTTCTCTACAGCCTGTTGCTTATGCTCAAAAAAGTGCTTAAAATTGTTTTGATTATATTTCACAGTTCATTCAAATGAAACCCTGAGAAGGTTTTTATTTGTTATATTTTGAAGAAATTCAATTTTTACCTATTTCTCCATATAACACTTTCAGGCTTAATCCTAGTTTGGATGTGATTTATTACAAAAAATTTGATGTCACAGGCACTTTAAAGTGATTTACATGTGTGTGTGTGTGTGTGTGTAATGTTTAGCAAGGTTAATATTATACACGTGTATTTTGTTTTCTCCATTTTTTGCAGGTATGTAGACGGATATCGAGTGTTTTCTTGTTTATCTCACATAGCTTCTAATCTCAATCTTTCCCATTACATTTCTCCTCCTTCTCTAGGTTTACTTCTAAAGAAATAAAATAAAAAAGTCACTAATAAGTTCTGTTTTCTACTGAAGTGGCTTTAGAGGGAAAAAAAAGTGATTTTTTTTTATCAATGAGAAGCAAGCAGACGTCTGAAAGCTTCATAAACAAATGTTTACTGATACAGTTCATAATAATAATACAGCAAATAAAGCTACTGTGATGCACAAACCTGTGGACTGGAATAAATAACTGAACAACAGCTGTACACACACACGCTGCTCCACCGTCCACAGAAATGCTCGTACAACATTTAGATTCCATGAATTCACCAGACGGTGTTTTTCTCTGTTTTACACACCAACGACCACAGAATTATTTACATCATCAACAAAAACCAAAGGAAAGTTGAAAAAGGCACGACTGTCTTTACAACATTTACAAACAGCTGAACTGAAAGGATTGCACGTGACCGTATCTGTGCTCTGGAAGGTGATTGGCTGAGAGACAAACCCCTGAAGTCTCTCTTTGTTTTCAAAGTGACGAGAATTAAAGAAAAGAAGAGCTGCTCAGGTGGCGATGACCAGGCGGTCTTCGTCGTCGCTCGACGCCTCGTTGTCGTCGATGGCGGTCTGCCAGCTGCCGAGCAGTGCCGGCGGGGGCTCGGGGGCGGTCTGCCAGGTGGTGTGCAGCGCCGGCGGAGGCTCGGGGGCGGTCTGCCAGCTGCCAGGTGGCACTGGCGGGGGCTCGGGGGTGGTCTGCCAGGTACCGTGCAGCACCGGCGGGGGCTCGGGGGTGGGCTCGTTTGGACCGTTTGTCTTTGGAGGCTGCTGGGGGGTCAGACCCTTCTTCAGCTCCGGAGTGACAGAAACACATTCAGTCCGAGGAGTCAAGACCCCCGGGGCCTCGGGGCTGCCCTGCCGGTCCGGGGGGCCCAGCAGAGGACTGAGTGTGGACAGGGGGCTGAGGGACGGGATCAGGGCCGGCAGGGCGATGTTGACGATCTGCAGACCTGGGATCTGGGGTCCGCTTTGGGAGGTGGGGCTGGCGGCCAGGACCTGCAGGCCCACGGCAGCGTTGAGCGTGAGGCCCTGGGGGGTCAGCCCCATCAGGTTGAGGGTCTCCAGGCCCACCGGCTGCAGGGTCTGGGTCTGCAGACCCACCTGGCCCAGAGGGAAGCAGGGCAGGATGCCGCCGAAGGGCTCCGGGGCCGTCAGACCGGCCTGCTGAGACGAGGTGCTGGTGGGCGGCAGGGGGCTCGCATTCCGGTGGATCACCCCCACAGCCGGGATGGTGAGCTGGACCGGACCGGCCTGGATCGGGACAAAGGTGGCCAGCCCCGCAGGGACCAGCTGGATTCCCCCGACCGGCACCATGTTGTAGGGGCAGCGGGCCGGCTGCTGCGAGTGCAGCGGCAGGTGACTGAACAGGTGGGCCTCTGCTGCAGGTGGGCTGCCCTGTGGGGGGGCCAGGTACGAAGAGGTCTGAGTGCTGCGGTCCACCGGGGTGCTGGACTCTGAGGTCCCTGTAGGGGCAGCAGGACCTCCCTGTGGACACAGAAAACCAGAGTTAGGTCAAAGGTCAGATACTCGGTTCAGGTCGTTACTCCTATTTCATTCTGGCTCGTTATCGTTAAAAAAATTATATCCTGATAAACTGCCTTTGAATTTAATTGTGGTTGGATGAGAAGTATAAATAAATAAATATCATTCTAACACAGTTTGTACACAATCCATCCCAGCTGCACAACTTTAAAAAATGTATTTGGAAAATCTAACCGTTCATTTTTAGTCAATACTTTTACTTTTAATACTTAAGTACAAAATAAATCAGATACTTTACGACTTTTACTTAAATTATATTCTTAGAGGAGACTAATGGATTTTTGTTGCAGCTCTTGTCAGAACCAAAAGCCTGTGGAAGAGGCGGGGCGTCTCACCTGGACTGACTTAGAGGTCTTGTTTGACACTGGGGGGCTAAGAGGACCCTCAAAGTCTGGGTATTCGATGGACATCTGCCTGCAGGGGGACACGGGGCTCATCATGTGGACAGACTCTGGGTCCGAGGTGTAGGAGTCGAAGGTAGGAAGGGGGGCCGGACTGCACCGGACCACTGGGCTCACTGCGGGGGCAGAGTCTGAGGACAGGGGGTCCGGCAGCAGGGACAGGGAGCTGATGGACATCTGGGCCAGCAGCGTAATGGGGGGCACGTCTGCCTCTTTGGAGGAGATGTGCTGAGGACTGGCAGACACCGACGGGTTGGTGGACAGGCCCGACTCGGCCTGGCTGTCGTCCTCTTCCTCATCGTCTTCATCGACAGGACTGTCTGAGTCGTCCCCGTCTGAGTCCTGACGGTCCACGCTGCCCAGGTGACTGTGGTCTCCTGCAGGAGAAGACCCCAACAGTTCAACTAAAATCACATTTTATTCCTTCAATAAAACACTGCTGCAGGTAAGATACTGACTCAGCACAACCCCCTGAATAAAGGACAGCTGTTCACAAACATCAGCTGCTTTTAAGTTTTAATATTCTGTGATCTTTACACCATCTGCTGCGTTCAGGGTCTTAGTTTAGTACAGTTCTATGATGCGTTCAGGGTCTTAGTTTAATACAGTTCTCTGATGCGTTCAGGGTCTTAGTTTAGGACAGTTCTCTGATGCGTTCAGGGTCTTAGTTTAATACAGTTCTCTGATGCGTTCAGGGTCTTAGTTTAGTACAGTTCTCTGATGCGTTCAGGGTCTTAGTTTAATACAGTTCTCTGATGCGTTCAGGGTCTTAGTTTAATACAGTTCTCTGATGCGTTCAGGGTCTTAGTTTAATACAGTTCTATGATGCGTTCAGGGTCTTAGTTTAGTACAGTTCTATGATGCGTTCAGGGTCTTAGTTTAATACAGTTCTATGATGCGTTCAGGGTCTTAGTTTAGGACAGTTCTCTGATGCGTTCAGGGTCTTAGTTTAGTACAGTTCTCTGATGCGTTTGGGGTCTTAGTTTAGTACAGTTCTCTGATGCGTTCAGGGTTGTTTCGTTCTTTTCGACGCCCCCTGAGCTCCATCTCGGGCAGAGGAGGAAAAAACAAACTCGGACCACAGAAACGCTCTCAGGCAGCTCGTCTCTGGCTGCCGTTCTAAAATTAGACGCAGCAATTTCCTCTTTTTCTGAAGGCAGCGCCTGCCGCCCACACGCCCTCGGTGTTAACAGAGGAAGAACCACATTTAGAATATTTCTAATTAGACCGAAGCAAACCCATCGATCTGATGGCAACAGGGCCAGAGCAGTAAACAGGAAAGAAGTGCTGTAAATAAGCCTCTGATCCTGCAGAGAAATGCCTGTTTTTATATAAAACATGAGTGTTTTTTTTACACACAGACCTGAGTCCTCTGCATCCTGGTCCTCCACCAGCCCCTCAGAGACCCCCATCTCCAGGCACTTCTTACTGTGGGCCTTGGACTTCATGTGCTTGGTGAGGTTCCCTGTGAGCAGAGAGGCAGAGGGTCTCAGGTGGGACGAGCTGCAGCAGGAGCACTTTACGTAAAGGTGAGTAACCGACAAAGACGTTTTTAAATGAACGTGGGCCGGCGACACCGCGCCGAGCTCTGCAGCGTGGGAAGCAGAGCTCCATAAAAGCACAGTGAATCATTCAGTCTTTGAGACGCTGGAAGAACATCTTTAATTTAACAGAACCGCCTCGAATCAGAGCCAAACATTCTGCGGCTGCTTACAATAAGCTCTTTTTCAGGGTTTTCTACAGTTTAGGTTAAATTTAAGACTTTTTAATGCCAGGTGAAATCAAATTTAAGACCAATTTCACAATAAACACGGATGACAAAAAATTTAAACTGTGGCAGAAACTCATGAATGAAAGTATTTGGGATTGAATTATTCAAATAATACTAATAGACCAATTGTTTTGATCCATTTCTAACTGATTTTTTGTCAAATATAGCAAAAAAAAAATTCTTAGCAGTCAGCTTTAAACTTAATGTAATTCCTGGAAATCCTCTAACGACCCAAAATTTGGAGTTTGCTGTAGATGAAACCTTAAAGTGCCCGTGACATCAAATTTTTGAAAGAAATATGAATGTATTTTTGGAAAGACACCATTATTAACATATTAAAAAACAAATTTTACATTGCTCAGATGGACGGTTGTTGAGATATTTGCATGTAAAATAACAGGAAGTGAAGTCAAAGGGGAATGTCCGAATGTAAACAGAGCATTGCTACAACAGCTAACAATGCAGACTGTAGAGAAGAATCTGATGTTTCTTTAGATTATTTTAATCACTATTGTAGAGAGCTGAGAAAGAGTCATATAAATGGTAAATGGACTGAACTTATATAGCGTTTTATCAAGTCCTTCCGGACCCCAAAGCGCTGTACACTTACAGACACTCACCCATGCACACACACAACTTCCAAAGTTAGCAAAAAAGCTACTCCGCTAAATGAGAAGCTATTTCCGCTATTAGTCCTGTAGCTTACACAGTTAAACTGTTACATTTATGAGATATCTGCTGATTAAACTAAACGTTTCCTGAGCTTAATTATCCGTAAAGAGAAATATTTTTATTGACACCAGTCAGGTTTAGACAGCGTAAAGTTTCCGGCTCTGGACTTGACCTCTGACCTTTGGTCTTGAAGGAGAAGTTGCAGTGCACGCAGTGGTACGGCCGCACGTCGGAGTGGGTGCGGATGTGTTTGCGCAGCATGCTGGGCTTCTTGCAGCGGATGCCGCACTCCTCGCAGATGTATTTGCCTCGGCCCCGGCCACGCACGTACACATACTCCTCGTTAGATTTGTACCTGCGGGGGGGTTCCGGGGTCAGCGTGATTGAAGCAGGTGAGAATAATAAAAAAAATAAATTTAAAAAAAAAGACTGAATCTTACCCGCCATCGAATATTTTGACTCTCCGTGGTTCCGCTGACGGCGTCACGTCTTTGTCTGAGTCGTTGCTGGTCTGAGCTTCTGGCTGCAGTTTACTTCTGGTTTGTGGTAAAACAGACTTCTGGGTTATTGGGAGCTGCAGGAAGACAAAACATCAATCAATTGATTGATTGATTGATTGATTGATTGATTGATTGATTGATTTGATGGAAGAAATGAGGCAACGATACACTGTAAAAACTGTCCATCTAACCAAGTTTTAAAACCTTATATCCAGCCAAAAAGTCTTTTTAATCTTGTTTTGAGACTGATTTACAAAACAAGAACTGATTGTGTCAGAATAATAATCTAAAATTTGACTCAAATTAAGTAAAAAATTTCTGCCAATGGAGTAAGAAAATTTTACATGATAAGATTCTTCAAATAAGAAAAAACTGAGTCAAATCAAGTATTTCACGAATCTTAGAAAGTAAAATTTTCTTACTCCATTGGCAAAAATGTTTGACTTAATTTGAGTCAAATTTTCAGCCTAACAAGACAAATAATCTGACACTTTCTGAAAACATTCTGACACAATCAGTTCTTGTTTAGTAAATCAGTCTCAAAACAAGATCAAAAAAAGAGTTTTTGGCTGGATATAAGGTTTTAAAACTTGGTTAGGACAGTTTTTGCAGTGTAAGCAATATGTCTGGAAGAACTCACCTTGGGCATGACATCCTTCAGCTTGCCCGAGTACGACAAGATGTCCGACTTGCCGCCGGTTCTTATGGCGGAGGTGTAGTGGATCTTCTTGGAGCTTTGCTTGGAGTTGAACAGAGACATGACCACCTTGGTGGGCAGGCCCAGGGGGTTAGGGTTGTTGGGACTGACAGTCCAGACCTTGTACGCGGAGGTCTTCAAGTCAGTCTGTGGCACATGAAGAGGCTTCCTCTTCAGCAGGAAGCACCAGGTGAAGGTGGTGGTGGTCTTCAGGCTGGGGAAGGACAGGCGGTGGGTGTCCTTGGTGTTCACCACAGACACAGAGGTGGTCAGTTTCGCCTGGCTGACGTGGAAACTGGAAGGCCGGATCAGGGATTTGGTTGGAGTCCACCTCTGCTCCTCAGTTTTCTCCTGAGGCTTCAGAGTGTTGGAGGCTTCCTGAGCGCCGGCTGCAGGGTTTAGGACTGGACCGGACCCCTTCTGAATAACTGTTCCTGTCACTTTGTCCGGCCCAGCACCATCAGGGGACATGGGCTTCGCCTCATCGGCAGTCTCCGAGTCCTTCTCCGAGTTGGTTTTGACATCTGGCAGAGGCGGCGCCTCCGTCTCGATGGGACTGTCCACCGGCTCAGTCGTGCAGACCTGCCTGACGAGCATCAGTTTCCGCTGACGCGTCACCTCTGACATCTTGGAATTGAGGTAGCCGAGGGACCTCCCGTCCGTCAGACAGGCCACTCCGTGCTCGTCTTTGGCTCGTTTCTGGTGCTTCTCCATATAAATGTCCAAACTGTTGGCCGGGGACAGCATGCGTTTACTGGAAGCTGTGGGTTCCTGCTGGGGGCAGAGTGTCACCGAGGCCAATTTCTGGGTGCAGAAAGAAGGAACCTGCTCTGCTGCGTTGTGGGCACCATCCTTCCTCACCGATGGGGCAGTCTGAGTCTCGCCATCCACGCTGTGCGAGGACGCCGGGCCGTTTTTGTTGGCTAAGGAGGTAAGGTGCATCTGCTCATGAGTGATGAGGATCTGTGGCAGTGGAGCAGCACCTGATTGGCTCTGATCAAGTTGCTGTTCACCTGATAAAACAACAGTTTGAGTCTTAATGTTGGGGGCTGCCTGGCCGCCTATATAGAGGTTCTGAACCATGTCTGAAGGTTTGGAAATGCTCAGAATGGGACTGGCGATTGGAATAGTTAATATTGGCAAAGCTATCTGAGCCCCCTGTGTGCAGGAGAAGGAAAATGTTTGGCTGCTTTTCAGAGCACACTGGAGTTGGTATTTGGGCACAAAACAGTTTTCATCTGAGCTACCTGGTTTGTTTTGGCCTTTTTCACAAGAAGCTGAGATCTGGCCGAGCGTCTGTTTGGTCTGTTGGCACACCTTAACCCTGGATGTTTGGTGCCACGGGTGTGGAAGACCGTGGACTGGAGGCTGCTGAGTCGGGCTCCCCAGGTTGATGCTTTGCACCATTTGCTCGTTCTTTTGGGGCGGCAGTTCTGCCCCGTGGAGGCCAGGAGGCCGGGCTACAGAACACCTGCTGGTGACGTAAATCTGCTGGGGTCGGTTCTGTGTGAAAGAGCCGACGCTGGCGACAGGAGGTTTGTCTGACGGTACCGCAGCTTTACGAACTGGCTGCTGGCTCTCCGGACCAATCTTTAAAGACATCTGCCGAACCAACGGGCCCCGCCTCCTCTCAATTAATGGCACCTGGGAGACTTGTCCAGTCTTTGGTTGACAAATGGGGGACAGGGATCTACTAGGAGACATGTTGCCACAGTCAAAGGACTTGCTACGGTAATCAGAAGAGATCTCCACGGAGGGTTGCGTGCACGTGATCTGCTCCGAGGCGGCTCGCCTCATCAGTCCAGGCACTCCAAGTGTGTTAAAGGTTGCTGGAAGACTCTGAGTATCCGGGGTTTTAGCTGGACCTTCTGCTCTAGATGGACTCTCAGATCGGGATGGCTCATCTCTGTCGAAAGATGCAGAGATGCTGGAGCACCGAGAGAGACTGCTGTCCCTGCTGAGACTACGGGACAGGCTGGACTCAAAGCTGGACTCGCCAGAGGAATGGTCCATCTGAGCCAAGCGGATTCTTTTCTTTTTGGGGGGAAGTTTCTCAGCAGGTAACTTTGACAGACTCTCGCTCCTCTGAGGCCAGCTAAACTGGTCCGCGGGCTTGTCCGTGGGCTCGGCAGGCTGCGTCTCGTGCTCCCTGTCCGAGTCCTCCGTCACCAGGATCTCAGGAACCTGTATGTTGCTTTGACGGACGAGACGAGACTGGTGGACGGGTGTGGAGTTGGCACTAACTGCACCGTTTTTGCTTTGCTCGTTTCTTGGTTTATCGTACTCAGAACTGCTGGGTTGGGGTATTTTTTCGTGGTAAGTGTCTGGTATCCCCACTGGTCCATCTGTGCTGGGTTTGTTCAGAGAATCCTTTTCTGGGCCATCTGCAGGAGAGACTCTCTCAACCGGATCTGTCTCGAAGGAGTTGGGTCTGCTGAGGGAGTTGGTGTGTCTGATCACTGAAGTGCCGCTGCCCTGCCGCTGCAGCTCTCCCTTCACCGAGCCGCTGATCTGAGTCTCCCTGATCGGCGACAGCCTGGACTCCTCCGTATTCATCCCTCGAGCAACGAGTTGGATCTGCGGCAGCTTTTGGTTGTTTTTGGGCTGGACGTCCACCAGCAGAGCATGCTGGAGAAAGGGTCTGTTTGTGGGAGCGATCGGTGACTCAAAGCTAACAGAGCACGGTGGAACGGTGTCGGTTGGAGACTGATCGTCCTCGTCGCCGACGCTTTTCATTTTCCGCCTCTTCCTGATGGACGAGTGTTGGTCCAGTGATCCCGGGCCAGCTGTCGGTCTCTGAAAGACGGACTGCTGAATGCTGACGTGGAAGACCTCCTGGTCCGTTTCTTTCCCAGCCACCGGCCTGTTCTTAGGAGCCCGAAGCTCGGAGCAGTAGAACTTCTTGTGAGCTTCGAAGTTCTCCCACTTGCGGTACCGGTTCCGGCAGGTTTCGCACTCGTACATGGTGCCCTTGTTTTGCTGAGGTTTCTTGTTCCGGTCCTGGCCGTGTTCGAAGGACTTGCTCCTCTGCATCTGTTCGGCGGCGGAGGCGGCGCCACTCGGCCCGTAGTGGCTCTCGTCCATGGAGCGGACCGTCGGGAGGCCATGGCTCTCGCTCGTAGAGAAGTCCTCCACTGCTACCTGTCGGACCAGAGTCCGGGAGTGGACAGCCGGGTTTGGAGTCGGCGGGGCCGACGAGAACACTTCGTCGTTCAGGGAGCCAATCTTCTCATCAAATGATTGACAAACCCGGAGGGGGTAGGGGAGGGGAGGTACGTTGAGGGGCAGAGCCGAGTGTCCGGGGGTGGTGGGCATCGAGTTGCTCCGAGTTATGGGCAAGCAGTCCATGGGTGGGTACTGAGCGGGAACCGAGAGCAGGATGACGGGCTTCGAATTATCCGTGGGGGTGAACGGGGACTTGGGTATGTCCGAACTGGAACTGGACCGCCTCCCCATGGGTTTCAGGTCAAACTGAAAGGAGTCTTTGAATATGTACGACTTAGGGGAGTCTATGCTGCCTCTCCTGGAGAGGGACGTCCTCCGAGGCTTCACGCTGTCCAGCTGCTTGTTGTCCACCACCGCCTCGTTATCGGAGATCAGCTTTGAAATGTGCTCCTCCAGAGAGCGCGCACTGGCCTCCAGCGGCGGTCGCATCTGTTTCTCTGCCGGACGTGTCTTTTGTTTCGCCGCTACGTGCATCACTGTTGCAACCACCGGAGCCATGCTGGGAGGGATGATCTTCATAACGTCAGCTTCTACCGGTGGAGTTACCTTTACGAAGGGACTCGAGGGGCTCATGGCCTGATCGGCACTTTCAGAGCGAGAGAAGTACCCTGAATCCGTGCTCCCCAGACTGCGAGGACTAAGCAGACACTTGGGCTGCTGCTGCTGAGAGAAGTCCGTGGCCTGTTGTCTCTGGAGCTGAGCGTGTCCGCCCAGCAGAGGAGACTTGCACTGCTGGTCCTCACCCTCGCTCGCAGCGTCCAGCGAGGGGTTTGTGTCGTCCACCTCCTTCAGAGAGGACAGCACCGTGTTGTTCTGTCTCATACCGGAGGTCTGGAACTCTCGTTGCCTCTGAGCAGCGGCTTGCTCGGGTGCAGCGCCGGTAACTCTCGGACTGTCAGCCCTCAGAGGCGATACGTTAACCGGGTACACCACAACTTTTGGAAGAGCAGCGGGGGCTTTAGGCTCGTGGGCTCTTTGAACTGGGGAGGTCTTGACGGACTCGGCCTCTGCGAGGACCGTTCCCGCACTCCTGTTTTCAGCCACCGTGCTGCTTTGCGAGGAGTCTGGATCCAGGTCCGCGGCGCTCCCTTCCTCGTCACTGTCGCCACTCTCTTCGGCCTCCGAATGCGTGCTGGCGGCCCGGTCCGACTCCTGGGACAGCGACCCCCCGCCGGACTCGGAGCGCGCGATCAGCCCCAGCTTTATGGCGTGAGCGTGGGACTTCTTGTGCTTGTAGAGGTTGCTCTTGGTCTTGAAGGAGAAGCCGCAGGTGACGCAGGGATAGGGTCTCTCTCCAGTGTGAGACCTGATGTGCTTAAGGAGCACGCTGGGCTTAGCGCACGCCCGGCTGCAGTACTCACACACATACTTCCCCGGCTTTTTGGGCTTTTGGTCCTTGGAGAGCTGCTCAGCACCAAAGTTGACGACGGTGGCCATCTGCACCTGGTTTCCTCCTGGTGTCACCGGGACCTGCACAGTGCTGGGAACACTGGCAGACAGGGACTGACACGTGTGGACCACCGGTGGCTGGCTTTGGGGCAAAGTGTTGGAGCCCAAAGGTGCCGATGGTCCAGCGTTAAAGTTCAGATGCAAACTGGGCTTTTCAGGCAGGAAATGCGGCGCAGCGCACGGAGGCCCCTGTGTGCTCTGCAGGTTTCCATGCAAAGTTGCTGCAACGCCGATGAAGTTTCCTTGTTTGTCGATGTAATAGGTCTGCATGTGAGGGGGTTGGGTCTGCAGGCCGACCTCCCTGATGGGCTGCAGGCAGAGAGAAGCAGCCGGTTTACCCACGGCTGCAGCCTGCGGGGAGGGTTTCCTCTCTGTCAGCGTGCTGAAGTCCGGCTCCATGGCCTTCAGAAGAACATCCAGAGCAGCGCCACCCTCGAAGCTGCGTTCTGGACTCGTCCCGTCTTTCGGTTCCGTCTCTCTGCTCTCCTCATGAAACCCGGCAGAGCTCTCCCGCTTCACCCCTCCATCGTCCGGAGAGCGGGACCCCTCGACGGGAGCATCTTCCTTCCTGCTGGGTGAGGATGGAGGACAGCGGGCGGGGCTGCTGGAGGAGGAAGAGCAGGAAGTGGTGGTTTCTTTGGAGGAAGAGTGGCGGCGAGCAGCTTCACATGGTTTCAACTGCAGAGGCTTCTTCACTGGAGATTTGGGGATTTTTTTCAGCTGATTTTCTGCAACAAACTTTTTCCTCTTCAGGCCTTTTATGTTGTCCTCCACCCGATGTCCACCGTCCACACCTGAGGACACAAACAAATGGTTTTATCATGTCTGGTTTAAATAATGGGCCGTAAGAAATATTACAAAAAAACAAATCAAATACATTGTTCCATCCGTTGATATTATTGAAGTTCTCTGATTTGGTTGATTATAGTATTTTGTCAGTTATGTATATGGCTCATAAAAAAACACCATTTTCGAACATCCAATTACATTTTGTTAAAAGAGAGAGTTTTTATAATCTTAAAGGGATAAAATGTTTGTTAAACCTAAAGTTCGAACCAGCTTCAGGGGACGGAGTGCTACAGTCCAGGGAATTAAATTATGGAATAATCTGTAAGATGACATTAAAAGGGACAGATCAGCGTGTATAATTAAGAGAATGATAAGGGTTAATCTGTTGGAGAAATATAAAATGATATAATGTAAGATTTGTTGCTCAAGAGGAAGTTAAACCTTTGATTTTCTTTTTGGTTTTTGTTTTGTTTCTCTGCATGTTTTTTGTTTTGTATTTGGTTTTTGAAGATTTTTTTTTTGATTGAATTTGTTTAGTGAGAAAAGGGGCAGATATAAGACTGTTTTCTTCTTCTGCTATCTTTCATTTAATTTGTGATTGTATTTTGTTGTATATAGAATTTGTTGTTTTTTTAGATAAATGAATAAACTGAAAACTATAATTATAAAAATAATCCTGACTTGTTGAGGGGTAGATATTAATCAAAATTATTGTTTTAAAAATCTTCATTTCTTTAAACCAGAACAGGAAAGATTAAATATTTACTTATTTATTTATAGAAACAGGGAGTTAAACTGGTTTATTTAGAAACTTAAAGCAGCTGATCACAAACATTCACCCTGAAGGTCAGACTGTGCAGCTCTCAAACTCTGAGTCCAGAACCAAGACCACAGAGCTCTACTGCGGAGGAGGTTCTACAGGATCTGGATCAGTTTTTAGTTCAGTAAATAAACAATCAGACCTGAAGGGTTTAATAAACAAATCTAACCGTTTTTTACTGACTTTAATGTTAATAAAAGTGTAATCCTAAAGCAGCAGACTGTTCTGGATTTGTTTGGTTCATCTGGACCCTCCTGGTTTCTTTCTTTAAAGGAGTTGTGTAACATCCGCGGCGCCTCGTCACAGTTTCCTGGCTCGTGTTGGTGTTTCCCAAGATGAGGTCAGAGTTCCTCTAAGTTCTGCCGGAGTAATGAGACTGAGGAGCTGCTGTTCTCTGCAGGAGTTAATCTGTTCTTAGCACAAATACAACTGCATTTTACTAAAAGAGAAAGTTGTTATAATCTTAAAGGGATAAAAATGTTTGTTAAACATAAGTTCAGAACCAGTTCAGTCCAGGGTATAAGATTGTGGGATGATCTGGTGGATGAAGTTAATGCCAGATCAATATGTATTTTTAGGAGAATGTTAAAGGTAAATTTGTTACAGAAATATGTAACAATATAACATATGATTTGTGTTCAAGATGGAGTCAAACCTGTGTTTTTTCTGTTCTGTTCTTTTTTATTTATTTATTATTATTATTATTATTTTGTTTTGTTTCGTTATTGTAATTGAAGTTTATTTTTGATTGATTTTATCTGAGAAAAAAGGGTCAGATATAAGATTTTGTCTTCTGCTGCCTTTCATTTATTTATGATTTGTATCTTAATTATATTAAATTTTTGTTGTTTTTAATGATATGAATGAATTAATAAACTAAAACTAAAAAAAAAATAATAATAATACACCAGCAGAGAGGCTTTCAGGACTTTTACCACACGTCTAAAAATCATCATCATTATCATCAAAGCACGACAAAAGCCTTCGTACCTTTCTGAGAAGCTTTGGGCTCCTTCAGCTCCTTCTGAGCCTCCTGGATTTTATCTGAAACAGAAAAAACAGAGACGATGATGATGATGATGATGCTGCAGGATGAAGCTCCTCAAATCAAAAACACAAACATGTTTGGTTCTGGAGGGATTCACTCAGACATTTTGGCGTTAAAAAACAGCTAAAACTAACAGAAACAGCAGCTAAAGGTGACTGTATGAGAACTTTTGCACAATTCTGCTCCTCTTTGTCAAACAGAAGCTGAACCAGGAAGTTCTGCTGTGATTCCCAGATTCCCAACTCACTGCCAGGAAACTCTCCAGGAGGAGGTCAGTGGATTATGTCATATTGTGTGTGTGTGTGTGTGTGTGTGTGTGTGTGTGTGTGTGTGTGTGTGTGTGTGTGTGTGTGTGTGAGAGACTACAGGCACACCCTCCTCCATCTGGATCACACGCCAACCATTACATAACGCCGTCCCCACCCTGCGCTGCAAAACAAAGGCTTCCTGCCAGCAGAAACAGCAGCCGAAGCTCACGAGGAGCAGCCGAGTGTTTGTTTACACCATGAGCGTCACTTTTATTTACACGTAAATAACCACAACAACGCCTCCTGGCACGGAGAAAACACTGGTTTACTGGTGAACCTGCAGATCAGTTTCCTGTTTCCTCGCCTGGTTGACTCGTTACCAAACACAACAACAAACAAAACAACAAACAAACCTGCTGAGTTACACTTTAAACTGCAGATTGTTTGGGATGAATCTGGATTAATTGGTTTGTTTTCGAGCTTCAGCTCATTTGGTGACGAGAAAAGAAGAAAAAGTTGAGGATGAGGAGTTGGTTCTGCAGCTGCCGGCTGA
Organism: Anablepsoides rubrolineatus; assembly: GCA_031762495.1. Classification (NCBI taxonomy): domain Eukaryota; kingdom Metazoa; phylum Chordata; class Actinopteri; order Cyprinodontiformes; family Rivulidae; genus Anablepsoides; species Anablepsoides rubrolineatus. Next base: position 19,779,432 of record JARVGW010000309.1, read on the forward strand.
TTGTTTCTGTGCAGCGACGTGTTCAGCATGTTGAGCCACAACCTGCAGCTCGCTGCTTTTAATGATGCATAAAGAGAGGAAGAGGAGGCAGGTTTACGTCTGTGTCACCTCTGATCAGGAGATGAGGAAGAGGAGGAGGATAATACACGATGAAGCTGAAATATTGATCTGCACAACAGGGGGCTGCGTGGGCACAGACCTACAGAGGAGCAAGATGATGATGAAGAGCGTTCATCTGGGGTGGTAGTACCAGAGAGTCGTTCAGTAAATCAAATATTTAGGCTTTTCACAGAAGATATGAAGCTAAATATTTAGCAAATAAATAAAAGGTTTTTCATCCACATAAAAACAACTCAAATCACTGCAGTGACTCTTCCAGGACTGTAGGTGGCGCTGCAGCACGAGGAGATCACGTCAGCAACAAAAGCTACAAAGTTTAAAAATAACAAATAACTCATTTACAGCAAGAAATTAAAATAATGTTAAAAATCTATATAATTATACTTTTATTTAGCGTTTTAAGGCTGCCACACACACAAAAAAAAAAAACAGGAAACAAGACGTGCCGCATGAAACTACATTTACCACCATAGGATATATTTATAACTAGATAGGTCATATCGGAGTTTCTGGTGTCCTCACACAGCGGCCATTTTAAGGAGGTATTCTGGCATGTGTGTG
>JARVGW010000309.1:19801703-19829321 GCA_031762495.1 Anablepsoides rubrolineatus
GTTGATTGATACCTTTAGTTTCTTGTTAGCCTGTTGATACCTTTAGCTTCTTGATAGCCTGTTGATACATTTAGCTTCTGGTTAGCCTGTTGATACCTTTAGTTTCTTGTTAGCCTGTTGATTGATACTTTTAGCTTCTGGTTAGCCTGTTGATACCTTTAGCTTCTGGTTAGCCTGTTGATATCTTTAGCTTTATGTTAGCCTGTTGATACCTTTAGCTTCTGGTTAGCCTGTTGATATCATTAGCTTCTTGTTAGCCTGTTGACACGTTTTGCTTCTAGTTAGCCTTAAGATGCCTTTAGCTTCTAGTTAGCATTTAAACACTTTTAGCATTGCCTTTAGATACTTTTAGCTTCTGGTTATCCTTTAAATACATTTAGCTTCTAGTTAACCCTTAAATACATTTTGATGTCTTTTATCTATATGTAGCTGTTAGCTACCCTTTTCTCACATTTAACTTTAAGTTCTGCTACGTTTAGCTAATGTTTGGTTACTTTTAGCTGCTGTTTAGCTACCATTAGCTACTGTTACAAGTATTAAATATCTAGAGTTGACACGGGGTCTAAAGTCGTCCCAGCATGCGGTTCTGTTCTTTGAGGCCCGCTAACGAACCCAGATTGGTTCTGTTTGTTGACAAGGACAGTGGAGGACATTCTCAGCATTCCTCCGGTCTTTGTCTGTGTCAGCGGAGACAAGGAGGGGTGAGGGGCACGAGGGAAGTGAGGGGGACGAGGAGGGGTGATGGGACCAGTAGTAAGACCCGGTCCACTCCATAGACAGCAGAGTCTCTGAGCGTGGGTCCAGTTGTCCTTAATGTCTGTCTCTGTCTTTCTGTGAACAGGTGGTGACCCCAACCAGAGTGGGACAGTCCTACACCTTCAGCCCGGTTCAGCAGAACCAGCAGAGCATCTATGATGTCCCCCCCAGCAGGACACAGGGGGTATGTGAAACTGCATCATTGTCCAGAAACAGCTAAAACCAAACATTTAATCAAGGAAACTGCTAAAACACACCTGAGAGCCAGAGTACTTTATTCAAGCTTAAAGAATCAGAACACTAGTAAAAGCTAAACGTAGCAAGAACTGGCTAAAGCTAAAATCAAAATGCAAACTAAAAGTAGCCAATTGTCAGCTAAAATAAGAAAATAGCTAGCTAGAAGAACAATGACTAGAGCTAAACATAGCAAAAGACCAGCTAAATGTTAACTAAACATTTAGCTAGAAGCTGTAAGGAGCCAAACAGCAGTTAAATGTAGAAAATGTCAAAAACTAAATGTAGCAGAATGCTAGCTAGAAGTGAAAGTTTAGCCTGCTAGCTAGAGGCTAAAGGTAAGACTTAAAGGAAAGTGTCAGGTTACACTGTGATTGACAGTTTGTGGATTGGGAGGCGGGACAACCGTAGGTACCTCCCTTTTTCTTGATGCTAAAAAATGGACATTTTGTCTTCATTTCTGTCGACCAAGAGACAGTTGAGCTGCTTCATCTGACTTTATTCATTAATTTAATAAATCTTGATTAATTTTCAGTCTAAAGGTTGTCCACAGTGCCCCCCAGTGACTGAAACAATTAAATATAAACTTTAAAAGTGACACAAACTCATTCATTCTTGTGTTTCAGGTGTACGATGTCCCACCTGGTCAGATGTTCTCGGGTCAGGCCGGAGCCAGAAATCAAGGGGTCTACGACGTCCCCCCGTCTCAAATGGACCTCAGGACACAAGGGGTCTACGATGTCCCCCCGTCTCAAATGGACCTCAGGACACAAGGGGTCTATGACGTCCCGCCCTCCTCTCAAGGGGTGAGAAGAAAGAGAAAGTTAAATTCTAGCTGAGGAGATGTATTCATCACATTTCTGTGGCTCCTCTAAATGCAAGCTTTGGCTGCCAGCTGGCAACCCAAACCCACTGAGCGGTTCTGGTCCAGGACAAGAACTGCTCTATTTACAGAACCTGTAAAATCAGAACCGGGCCTGGAAAACCCTCAGACCTGTTATTTACCTCACTCGCCCCCGGGCTGAGGGCAGAGCTTCATTCTCCCATGATGCTGTGCAGCGTTAGATGTCGGGTCACAGCCGGGTCGAAGCTCCTCTGAAGTTACATAACAAAAAAAACAGAAACTTTCAGCTTTTAAATATAGAATCAGCCGAAGTTTCACTTACTGACATGAACTGAGCTAAAGCTGCTGAGAACTACAGGAAATATGAGCTAAAACATAAAGAACAACAGCTAAAACTGAAAACAGATTTAAATTAATTAATTATTTAAATCTAAATTCTTCAGTTCAGTTGTTTAAACATGTTGTCTGTAAATCTAATAAAACTGTAATTTATTGATGCAAAAAGTAAAGTCTGGTGTGATTGAATCCCACCCACAGGTCTACTCGGTGCCGCCCTGCAGGACCACCCCGACCCCCCAGGAGGGGACGTACGACTTCCCGCAGCCCGTGAAGCTGAAACAGGAAGGGGTCTACGACGTGCCGCCCCCTGTCCTCAGCAGACCAGCCCAGTGTATTTATGACATCCCCCCCAGCACCGAGTCTCCCACACAGCGCCAGCAGCCAATCAGCAGCGAGGGGATCTACGACGTCCCGCACCCCGCCCCTCAGACTGCACCGGCCCCTCAGGACCTGTACGACTTCCCGCGGGGCGCTGCCCCCCAGCAGAGGAACGAGGGGGTCTACGACGTCCCTGCTCAGGATGCCGTGGACGGCGTGAACCGGCTGTCTGTATCCAGCACGGGCAGCTCGCGCAGCAGCATGTCCACATCCTCGTCATCGGCGGGCTCCGGCTCGGCGTTGGATGTGGATGCAGCGCTGCAGAGGGTGCAGCGCCTGCAGCAGACGCTGGAGCTAACGGTGGGGGCGCTGCACGCCATGGCCGCCTCCCCCCACTGGAGGACGTTTCCTTTCATGGAGCGCAACGCCAACAGCGTCCGGTCCGTGCTGGACCGGGTCCGGACTGCGCTGGGGGACTTCTTAGCGTTCGGTAGAGGGGCGGCGGCCAACGCCACGTCACTGTCGGACTCCGGCCTGCACGCCAAGCTGAGGAGGCAGCTGGGCCGCCTGGAGGACTCCCAGCAGATCCTCCTGCAGACCTACCAGAACCTGGACAGCTGCAGCTGGGCCCTGAACGTCCTGACCCAGTCCAGGCAGCATCACAGCAAGAGCGACGACCTGGATCGCTTCGTCATGGTGTCCAGAACCGTCCCCGACGACGCCAAGCAGCTGACGGCCACCATCAACGCCAGCGCCGACCTGTTGTTCAGGAGGACGGAGGGGGGCACGCCCGAGGACAGCCCACCCCACCCGCTGGCCACGGCCCATTCAGAGAACGACAACTACAGGGGTCTGACCAAGACCTTCCCTGGGTCCAACGGGTCCAATGGGTCCAATGGCCCGAACAAAGACAACATGAACAACAGTGAGAAGTGTGTGAAGAGCTGGATGGAAGACTACGACTACGTCCATCTGCAGGTAATCAGGAAGTTATTACACCCTGTTTGTTGTTACTACATGTTATTACGTGTTTTTACATGTATGTTATTACATGTTTTTACATGTTACTACATGTTATTACGTGTTTTTACATGTTACTACATGTTATTACGTGTTTTTACATGTTTTTACATGGTTAATGCATGTTACTACATGTTATTACATGTTACTATGTTATTACATGGTTATTACATGGTTAATACATGTTATTACATGTTACTATGTTATTACATGGTTATTACATGGTTATTACATGTTATTACATGTTAATACATGGTTTTACATATTACATGTGATTACATGGTTATTACATATAACTAAAATAAAACAATGGAACCATTTCTTTTTCTTCTCAGGGGAAAGAAGACTTTGAGCGTCAACAGAAGGAGCTGCTGGAGAAAGAAAACATCATCAAGCAGAACCAGGTCCAGCTGGGGCAGGAACAGGTGAGTCCAACCCTAAACCTGGGGTCTAAACCCAGACCAGATTCAGGGATGTAATTGTGGTCTACAGTGATGGACACAGCTGACTGAACAGTTAGCTTCGCTAACGCTAATCTGCTAAAGAAGAAACTTAGCTCTGCTAAAGCTAATCCAGTAAACAAGAATCTTAGCTCTGCTGCTGCTAATTTAATCAATTGTTGCATTCATATAAATATTGTTAAATTTATTATTATATATAAATATTTTTGACATTCTTAAATTGTTGCTGCTAAGATGCTACATGCTACAGACGCACTAGTTGTAATGATGTTTTTATTAGTTTTCATTTAATTTGGTATAAATTATATAAAATAAAAAAGTTTTACACTTGTGAATTTTTTGTTTACCTTAAATTAATTGGTTCACTAAAGGTTAGCATAGAAGCTAATGCACTAAATAAGAAGCTAGTTCCACTCTTTGCAATTTATGAAAATGTGGTTCCTCCACCTCTGCAGACTCACGTGTTTGTGTTTCCTTGCTCCGCCCACAGATCAACCAGTTCAGGAAGCTGGAACAGGAAGTGATCAAACCCGTGGAGAACGACGTGACGCAGTGGATCAGCGCCCCGGTGCCGGACCCGTCCTCCACCCACGTGCGCGGCCGTGACCGCCAGCTGCTGTCCTTCTACTCGGCGCAGTGCGAGCAGCACTTCGCCACGCTCCTCGGCGCCGTGGACGCCTTCTTCGGGTGCGTGGGGGCCGGCCAGCCCCCCCGCATCTTCGTGGCCCACAGCAAGTTCGTCATCCTCAGCGCCCACAAGCTGGTCTTCATCGGGGACACGCTGTCCCGCCAGGCGTCAGCCCCCGAGGTGGCCAACAGCGTGATGAACGCCAGCAACGTGCTCTGCGACCTGCTGAAGACCGTGGTGGGCGCCACCAAGATGGCCGCTCTCAACTACCCCAACACCGCCGCCATCCAGGACATGGTGGACCGGGTCACCGACCTATCGCACCACGCCCAGCAGTTCAAGGAGCAGCTGCTGCAGATGTCCTCGCCCTGACCCGCTTCAGACCCGCAGAACTTCTGTGCTGCGGTTCTGTTGGACTTTCTCCAGAACATTTCTCGTTGTGTTTGAAGCACCTTACCGTCTGTTTTTACTGTCCTGTGAGCTGTAGATTCTGCCTGTAAATAAAAACTCTTCAGAACCAGAACCGGGTCTCAAATCACTCAAACTTAACAAAAATAAAAACTTGATGAAGGTTAGTTAATAAAAATGAAATCTTTGTATTCGTCCTCCTCTGGTCCAAATGGACGGTTCTGTTTGGTCCCGGTCCACTTTGACCCTGCTGTGTTCCGGAGGTAAAACCTGCAGCCTGAGTTCTGTTGGCAGCTCAACAGCGCTCCCTGCTGCTCAGCCAGAAGAAGGAGGAAAATAAAATAAAACATTTAAAATCTGAATAAATATATTTTCTCAGATTAAAAACTTTCTTCCTCAAATCTTAAACATAAGATTATAAAAGACTTTATTTTTAAAATGTTTTGACTCTTTAATAAACCTGAACAGACACGTTTATTTTTCTGTTTAAAAAAAAATATATATATAAATAATAAATAAAAGGAAAACTGTTTGGTTTGTTGGGTTATTTTAGTATAAAAACTTTAAAAAACGCTTCTGTTATGATTTTTTTTAAAACTAGACCAAAGAAATGGAAAAAGTATTTTTCCTCCTTTTAAAAACTAAAACTATGATTAAATGATAATAATTATAATAAAAATGATATTATTATAATATTTATTTATTTATTATAATTTTTATTATTATTATAATAATGATGATGACGATGATAATAATAATAATAAAATGAGAAGTAGTTCTTTAAAATGGCCAGCAGAGGTCGCCCTCACTGTGTTTATAAAAATCTGAATCAGGTTTATTGGCCAAGTATGTTGACACACACAAGGAATTTGAAAAATAAAAACATTCATTTTAAATTAAATCTTAATTTTTAATTATTATCATCAAATTAATTATTTATTTTTTTTACCTTAAATATTTTTTTCTCAAAGCTGAAAGCTCAAAGCTTTATTTTTAATTTTAATATTTATTAAAATCATTTTTCTGTCTCTTGATTTATTTTGTTCGGTTTATTTATTGTAATAAATTCATCTCGTGTTTGCTTGTTGTTTATTCAGTTTGTTTACATCAGAAGCCACGTGACTGAAAAGGGGGCGGAGCCTTCTGTTTTCTTATTTAAAATGTTTTTATCCATTAGTTTGTTTACCTGAAACAACAATATGTAAACAAATGTTTGTTTTTATTTTATTTTATTTATTCTGGTTCTGATCTGTTAACCGCCGGATCTGGCAACTGGCCCAGGCTCCTCCCCCCTCCTCCTGCAGGAAACCCGGCCGAGCCAAACCGAACCTCGGGCTGTGGACCGAACCGGACCCGCGCGGAGGACCAGCGGAGGTTCTGTTCGTGTTCCGAACCTGAAAGGAGAACAAAGATCCGTCTGAGGTGAGCAGGTTCTGGTTCTGATTCCTGCAGCAGCATGGAACCAGAACCGGTTCTGATCCCATCAGAACCCACAGAACCAAAGCAAAACATTATGACCAATAAAGCAGAACCTGCAGCTGTGGTCCAACAGGTTCTGATCCAGTACTGGTTCTGGCTCCTATTCATGATGGTTCTGTTTCTTCAGGAGGAAACCGGACCTGCAAACATGGAGGAGAGGTCCAGCCCGGTCCAACAGAACCCTCCAGGTTCTGCACAGACGGTCCCAAACGGAGAGGTGAGCCAACCCGACGTCAAAGTTCTGATAAAAGTCCAAAACAAAAGAACTTTAGCTGCATGCAGCTAAAGTTCAGCTTATAGTTTGATTTTAGCTCGTATCAGGGCATCATGGCGGCCATCTTGGCTCACAGGAAGAAACAAATGTCTGATTTTGTTTTCAGGCCGAGGCGGCGAGGACGGATGGCGGCGAGTCTTCCTGCAAACAGGAAGAGGATTCACGGCACGGCAGCAGTGAGGAAACCTTCGGCTCGGTTCTGCAGCAGCTGCTGCAGCAGCAGAAACACAAAGCGGGCCGACGGTTCAGGAAGAAAACGCTGGTGAGGATGGCCAAACTGCTGGTCATTGCCAAGGGGTGGGACGGCGGCGAGGACGAGCCGAGGGGCCGCCGTCAGACATCGACTAATTTATTAACTGTACCCGCTGAAGAGACGCGTCTGAACCCGACCGGGTCGGGTTCTGTCCAAGAAGAAACTAAAGTCATCAAACCAGCCTCCAGGGGAGCCATGAAAACCACAGAGTCAGGATTTACTGTGAAAGAGGAACCATGGACCAGTCTAGATGGACCAGAACCAGGACCAGAACTAGGACTGTCCTTCCAGCCTGTAGTCCAACACAAACCTCGAAAAAACGTCAACAAACCCAAGAAGAGACTTCCTGTTTCTCTACAGGAACCGACCAATCAGGATGAAGATTCACTCTTCCAACAAGAACCACAAAAAACAGCCGAAACCAGAACCAAACCAGCCAAAACCAGAACCAAACCAGCCGAAAACAGAACCAAACCAGTCTCCAGACGAGGGAGGAGGCCCACAAAAACAGCCAAACTTTCTTCAGATCAAACTTCGGCTACAACACGGCCGGGATTTACTATAAAAGAGGAACCATGGACCAGTCTAGATGGACCAGAACTGAATCAGGATCTGAATTTGGTGGAAAACACGGGTCATTCCATGATTGGTTTCCAAATCGCTGCTGAGAAACCAGGACCAGAACCAGGACCAGGACCAGGACTGTCCTTCCAGCCTGTAGTCAAACACAAACCTCGAAAGAACGTCAACAAACCCAAGAAGAGACTTCATGTTTCTCTACAGGTATCAACCAATCAGAATGAAGCTTCACTCTTCCAACAAGAACAACAAACACTAACTGAAACCAGAACTAAACCAGTCGAAAACAGAACCAAACCAGTCTCCAGACGAGGGAGGAGGGCCACAAAAACAGCCGAACTTTCTTCAGAACAAACTTTGGCTACAACAGAGCCAGGATTTACTGGGAAAAAAGAACTTTCGACCAGTCTAGATGGACCAGAACTGAACCAAAACCAGGACCAGATGGGAAGTATGGATCACTCCATGAGTGGTCTCCAACCTGCTGCTGAGAAACCAGGACCAGAACCAGGACTGTCCTTCCAGTCTGTAGTCCAACACAAACCTCGAAAGAACATCAACAAACCCAAGAAGAGACTTCCTGTTTCTCTGCAGGAATCAACCAATCAGAATGAAGATTGTTTTGTCAAACCAGAACCACAAAAAACAGCCAAAAACAGAACCAAACCAGCCTCCAGACGAGGGAGGAGGGCCACAAAAACAGCCGAAGCCACATCAGATCAAACTTTGGCTACAATAGAGTCAGGATTTACTCTGAAACTGCAGGAACCAACCAATCAGGATGAAGCTTCACTCTTCCAACAAGAACCACAAAAAACAGCCAATACCAGAACCAAACCAGCCTCCAGACGAGGGAGGAGGCCCACAAAAACAGCCGAACTTTCTTCAGATGAAACTTCGTCTACAACACGGCCAGGATTTACTATAAAAGAGGAACCATGGACCAGTTTAGATGGAACAGAACTGAACCAGAACCAGGACCAGGTGGGAAGCATGGTTCATTCTATGAGTGATCTCCAACCCACTGCTGAGAAACCAGGACCAGAACCAGAACCAGGACTGTCCTTCCAGCCTGTAGTCAAACACAAACCTCAACAGAACGTCAACAAACCCAAGAAGAGACTTCCTGTTTCTCTACAGGAATCAACCAATCAGGATGAAGATTCACTCTTCCAACAAGAACCACAAAAACCAGCCGAAAACAGAACCAAACTGACCAAAACCAGAACCAAAACAGCTGAAATCAGAACCAAAACAGCCTCCAGACGAGGGACGAGGGCCTCAAAAACAGCCGAATTTTCTTCAGATCAAACTTTGGCTACAACAGAGTCAAGATTTCCTGTGAAAGAGGAACCATGGACCAGTCTAGATGGACCAGAACTGAACCAGGACCAGGTGGGAAGCATGGATCACTCCATGAGTGGTCTCCAACCCACTGCTGAGAAACCAGAACCAGGACCTAGACCAGAACCAGGACTGTCCTTCCAGCCTGTAGTCAAACACAAACCTCGAAAGAACGTCAACAAACCCAAGAAGAGACTTCCTGTTTTTCTGCAGGAATCAACCAATCAGGATGAAGCTTCACTCTTCCAACAAGAACCACAAAAAACAGCTGAAAACGGAACCAAACCAGCCTCCAGACGAGGGAGGAGGCCCACAAAAACAGCCAAACTTTCTTCAGATCAAACTTCGGCTACAACAGTACCAGGATTTACTTTGAAACACGTGCCATGGACCAGTCTAGATGGACCAGGACCAGAACCAGAACTGTCTTTCCAGCCTGTAGTCCAACACAAACCTCAACAGAACATCAACAAACCCAAGAAGAGACTTCCTGTTTCTCTACAGGTATCAACCAATCAGGATGAAGCTTCACTCTTCCAACAAGAACCACAAAAAACAGCCGAAAACAGAACCAAACCAGCCTCCAGACGAGGGAGGAGGCCCACTAAAACAGCCGAAGCCATATCAGATCAAACTTTGGCTACAACAGAGCCAGGATTTACTCAGAAACACGTGCCATGGACCAGTCTAGATGGACCAGAACTGAACCAGGACCAGGACTTCGTGGGAGGCATGGATCACTCCATGAGTGGTCTCCAACCTGCTGCTGAGAAACCAGGACCAGGACCAGAACTGTCCTTCCAGTCTGTAGTCCAGCACAAACCTCGAAAGGACGTTGAAAAACTCAACAAGAAGAGACTTCCTGTTTCTCTGCAGGAACCAACCAATCAGGACGAACCTTCACTTGTCAAACCAGAAGGACAAAAAACAGCCGAAAACAAAACCAAACCAGCATCCAGACGAGGGAGGAGGCCCACAAAAACAGCCGAAAACAAAACCAAACCAGCCGTGAGGGAAAACTTGAAGAAGAGCCCGGCGCAGAGAAATCAAAGCTCTAAAATCTCGCAGCTAAAAGAAAAACTTCGGTGTGGAGTAACGAGTCTGGAGCAGGAAGAGCCGACAGTCGAGAGTGTCAAACCCCGAGGTCCTGGTCGACCCAGAAAGACTGTTCTCATCAAGACTGAACCAGTTTGGGATTTTGAAATGAATCATTTGGATTTTCCCTCAATTGACCCAAAAACTCCTCATCCTCCTGCAGAAACTCAGAAGAAGAAACCTCGGAAAAAAACCCTGAAACCTAACTCCCTTTATGATACAATAAAACATGTTAAAGAAGAGCCGAATTCAGTTCCAGCTGAACTTTACGGTTCAGACGAGTTTAAAATGGCTGAACTTTACAGCTCAGACGAGACAGCTGAAGGTTCGATCAAGAAAACCAGGCAGAGAAACGTGAAACGGGTCAAAGATGATCCCACAGAACCGGAGGAACACCTAAAGAGATATCCAAACCATTCTGGAGACAAAAAGAACAACAGCAGAGAAGAGACGCAGCCGATCGTAGCCGAAAACACAACTAAATTCAACAAAATGAAGAAACCTTCGGCTGCGAGAGGCGGAGCAAAGAGAACTGTTAAAGCTGCACCTGGAAACGTTTCAGGAACCAGGAAACGGAAAAGTCTGCCATCGGAGTTTGATGAGGCGTTTCCAAACTCGTCTTCAGCTTCAACTCGACAAGAAGACGTGACGGAGAGACGTAGGAAGAGAGCTAAACATGAGCCGAAGAAAGCGGGTCCAGAAACTGGACCCACTTTGGACCAGATGAAACCACAGCTGACAACAGATCTGAAGGAGACGGTTTCTCTTGACATCAACTCAAAGACGTCAACATCAGGCGTGGAAAAGTGTCGGAAAAGAAAACAAACATCGAAAAAGACATCAAAGGGACTAGAACTCCAGGTCTGTCCTGACTGGACACGTGGACACAACGCTATGGAGGACGAAAGACTATATCAAACATCTAAAGTCAAACAGAGAAGAGGCGCTTTTACGATAAAGATGGAGGAGACGTCGTTTCCTGTGACGGATTCAAATATCGTCCAGAAAACAGATGAAGATTCAGTTTTATCTGCGGCTCCGGCAAAAACCAGGGCCAGGAAGAGACGTGGAAGAACTAAAGCCCACCAGAAGGACAAAAAAGAAATCAGTCCTCTGGAAGTTAACTCCAGTTTCTTCGACCAAAACCTGAAGATTCAGCCGAAAAACAAGCTCAGAGAAAAGAGGAGACCTCTCCAGTGCTCTTTCTGTCTCCGCTCCTTTCGACACATTTCTGCTTTCAATCTCCACAAACGAATTCACACCGGAGAGAAACCGTACGAATGTTCGGTCTGCACCAAGAGGTTCTCCGGGCGGCCCCAGCTCCTCCGGCATGCCAAGGTTCACGAGGGCCCTGCTGCCGTGCGCTGCCCGTGTTGTGACAGAGCGTTCAGGAGCAAACCGGACCTCATTCGTCACTTCAAGGTTCATCTGAGCGAAGCTGAGGGTTCACAGAAGGAACCGAAGCAGAACGCTCGGACAGACACTGAGGCTTTCAGGTGCTCCGTTTGTTCCAAGGAGTTCAGAAAGAAGTCTACCTTCAAGATGCATCAATTGAGACACGCCAGGAGGAAGTTCAATCGCTCTGTTCAGGAAGCGACCTCCATTTCCTGTCTTCTGAGCGACAATGACGAATTTTTGGTTTCCCGGCGTGAAAGTGCAGTGGTCGTAACACCGACAGTGTTTAGGTGTTCAATCTGTAAACAGCTTCACCGGCGCTGGTGCCACTACATCCTGCATTTACAGTTGCATGTTTCAGGCACATCTCAGCACTGTGACGAGTGTGGACAAAGTTACGACCAGACCCCTGACACCCCACGCCACTGCGCGGTGTGCTGCAGAAAGAGCGGCGAGGAGGTGGCGTGTCGAGGTTATCTGAAGAACATCTGCAAGAAAAGGAAAGATGAGGAACGTGCCAGGTCTCCAGAGAATGAAACACCAATAGTATCATCAGTGAGAGGCTCAGAGCCTCAAACAAGTGACCACTTAGACCTAGACGCTCCAATGAATGACCCCTTGGACCTGAACACTCCAAAAAGTGACCACTTTGACCTCAATATCCAAACAACTGACCCCTTAGACCTTGACAATCCAACGAATGACCAGTTGGACCTCAACGCCCAAACAACTGCTCACTTGGACCTCAACACTCCAAAAAGCGACCACTGGGACTTTAATGCCCAAACAAACAACCACTTAAACCTTGACACAAAAACAAAAGACCACTTGGACCTTTACGCTCCAACAAACAATGATTCAGTCCTCGAAGCTTCAATGGATGAAGACTTGGACCTTGAGGCTCCAACAAACAATGACTTAGACATCAAGGCTCCATCTCCAAGCTCTGCTTTCAGCCCCGTGTCTGGTCAAACAGCTCCACGGCTCTCTGGTTTCAGGCTTCCCAGACCTGGCGGCAGGTTTCTGTGTAGTCGGACGTTTCCTTGGAACAAACTGTGGCTCCATCATCGACGAGGCGGTGGAGCGTTCCGCTGCAACCGCTGCAAGCTGGAGTTTCACTTCCTGGGTTTGTATGTCCGTCACCTGCAGGAACACGTGGCTCAGACGACACACACGTGTCTGTCGTGTCCTGATGTTTTTACCGATGAAGAGGACTTAAAGATGCATGTGTCGGTCTGCAATAAGCGTTCAGACCGTCTGAGCTGCAGAACATGTGGGAAAAGTTTCTCCGTACGGAGGAACCTGAAGGAACACAAGCTGCTTCATAAAGGAAGGAGACCATATGCCTGTCGGCCGTGTCGCCGCTCTTTTTCTTGCCCCGCTTCCTTAACGACTCACCTACGGACTCACAGGAAACGGCTTTGCGTGCCTCAGCCTGCTCGGGTCGACGAACCCTTCCTGTTCCCATACCGCTGCAGGAAATGTCCTGGCAGGTTCTCCAGCACCGACCTGCTGCAGGCGCATCAGGTGTGTCACTTTGTGGCGGGAAAGAAACCGGAGAGTCCTCCTGAAACGCTTGTTTCCTTCATTTCCAGAGTCCAGAGAGTCCCGTCTGACCCGCTCCCAAAGAAGCTTCCTGTGAGCAACAAGAAGCACCTGTTCAGGTACCCTCACCCGGACCGACTCTACGTCGTCCCCGTCATCTCCTCAGAGCCACCCATCATCGTCTCCGACACGGAGGAGGAAACAAGACCGGAGAGTCCTGAAGAGTCCCTTCAGCTACAGGTTTTAATCCAGTCTTTAATCCCAGAAAAATGTCAGAGTGATGATGAGGGCAGCCATGATGGAGAGGGCAGAGATGATGAGAAGGGCAGCCATATTGGAGAGGGCAGAGATGTTGATGATGATGATGACGACGAGGGCAGCCATGTTGGAGAGGGCAGAGATGATGAGGGCTGCAACGATGGCGCCGCAGCCAAATATTCAAATTGCGAGTTGTGTTCTCTCACCTTTAAGGACATCATGTTGCTCCACCAACACTACAGAGAGCACGCTCAAGGGATGAGATAAATCTGGTAAAACTGGATTCTATTTTCATTTTTGTTTTATTTAAAACTGTTTAATACTGTGAAAAAATGTGGGAATTTTTCAGGATAAAGACAAACCTTTGTTTTTAAACTTTTGTTACTCTGTAAAAAAAAATCTGCTGCTTTATATTTAACAAGTTAGTTTTTATTTTGTTTCTTTTTAATCTTAAGCCACTTTGAACAGTGTTTTTAAAATTTTTTAGAAAAAAAGTACATTATTTTTATATACACTTAACATGTGTTTAATACTTTCTGCTTGATTGTTTCATTTTTTAAAATATTCTGAGTTTATATATATACGCACACACAAACTGAAGAAAGTTTATTCTATTTCTGAACTTTATTTTTGTTTCTTAATTACTTTGAACTGTATTAGTTTTTTTGTGTTTGAGCAACATTTTTAATTATAAATGCTTTTTATTTTCAAACGTGTATTTTTTCGACAATGTCTCAGAATAATAGAAAGTTGTTTTTTTTTTACATTTATCCAGTTAAATAAAAGCATTTCATATTTTTATTTCCGCTGTTTGTTCTTGTTTGAACAGCTTTAGTGCATGCTGCCTGTCAGATTAGATCCTGTTCCAATTTTCTTTAATTGTGTTTAAAATATTTTGTCTCTCAGGATTTTTATCTTTTTTTAAATAAATATAAAAACTGAAAAGAAAAGTTTCGTCAGGATTTGGAGGTTTTTATTGTCAGGGTTCATGCTTTTACATAAATATCACAGATTCATTCTGACGTGGTCTTTAACTGAGTTTGTGATGAACCGGTCTGGAACCAGGACTCTGGACTACATGGCCTCTCTGATGGCCGACACGTAGGGCTGGAACCAGTTCTGCAGCTCCTCCATCTTCTGGCCCAGACTGGACCTCAGATCCTCGGTGGAGACCCCCAGGCGCTCCTTGATGACCTCCACCTGGGACTTCAGCAGCTCGTTCAGGGTGCTGATCTTGGCCTCAGCGTTGTCTCGGACCTGGGAGACGTACGGGTCCAGTCTAGTCCTCATGTCCTCAACGTTACCTGAGGCACGGGACTGAAGCTCCTCAATGTACTCAGAAATTTGTCTGCGGAACAGAAACCAGAGCGGGTCTCAGAGGCTATCTTTCTTAAACATTAATGTATCATCTGCAAACAGAACTCATTTAAAAACTCCTGACATTTACCATGTCATTCACATTTAAAATAAATAACTTGGTATCAAGTACATAACCCTGAGGAACTCCACATGCTAGCTTTTAGCTAACTTTAGCTTTTAAACTGATGGTTTTAACTTGTAGCTTGTCCTAAATCAAGATTTTATCCACAATTTATCTAATTTTAGCTAATAATGCTCTAGTGGATTTAGCTTTTAGCTAACTTTAGCTTTTAAACTGATGGTGTAAAGCTTGTAGATTTTGCTAAATATATATTATCGACAATTTAGCTAATTGTAGCTAATATTGCTCTGAAAAACTTAGCTTTTAGCTTTTGTTTTGTTATCTTTAGATTTTAAACTGGTGGAATTAGCTTGTAGCTTTTCTTAAAGATTTTATCAACAATTTAGCTAATTTTAGCGAATACTGCTCTGGTCATCTTAGCTTTTGGTCAACGTTAGCTTTTGTTTGCTCTGGTCAACTTAGCTTTCAGCTATTGTTTTACTATCATTAGCTTTTAAAAGGATGGTATTAGCTTATAGTTTTTCCTAAATCAAGATTGTATCCACAATGTATCTAATTTTAGCTATCTCTGCTCTGATCGACTTAGCTTTTAGCTATTATTTTTGCTAATTTTAGATTTTAAACATGTGGAATTAGCTTGTAGCTTTTCCTAAATAAAGATTTTATCCACAATTTAGCCAATTTTAGCTACTAATGCTCTAGTGAATTTAGCTTTTAGCTAACTTTAGCTTCTAAACTTATGGTGTAAGTTTATCAATTTTACTAAATAAAGATTTTATCGACAATTTAGCTAATCCTGCTCTGGCAAACTTAGCTTTTAGCTTTTGTTTTGCTATCTTTAGATTTTAAACTGGTGGAATTAGCTTGTGGCTTTTCCTAAATTAAGATTTTATCCACAATGTATCTAATTTTCGCGAATACTGCTCCGGTCGACTTAGCTTTTAGCTATTATTTTGCTAAGTTTAGTTTATAAATGTTGGTTTTAGCTCTTGTCTACTTTTCCTCTAAATCTGGCTTCTACTAACCATTTATCTATTGTTAGCTCTTAGCTGCTGCTCTGCTAGTTTTAACTTTGGTTTTGCTTGTTTTAATAAAAACTGAGATTAGTTTTTATTTCTCTTTAATATGAATTTTAGCAGATCTTTTAAAACTTTATTTTATTTTGTGATGAAACTTGTGGATTATGTTTTTTTTTACTTATTTGTTTGTGATGAAACTTGTGGATTCTTTTTTTATGGGGTCATAACTCCCCATCAGGACGTCACCTGTTGAAGTCCTGGGTGTCCTTCTGCAGACGTTTCTTCAGCTTGCGGCTGTAGGCGGACATTCGGACCTTCACATCGTCGGCGTTCTGCTCCATCATGGTCTGCAGCTCCTGGTAGTACTTGTCCATCTGCTCCCGGGCCTCAGTGACGTGGACGTTCAGCTTGTCCCCCAGCAGCTGCAGCTCTCTGCCCATACGCTCCGTGGTGTCCTGGGTGTACGGAGCCAGCTTGGTCTCCAGGTTGTCCTTGTACAGGGACAGATCTGCCACGCTGTCCTGGATCAGAGTGCTGAAGACACAGAGCAGGATTCAAGCTCCAGAAAACATCTTCCATCCAAAGAGTTGAAGAAATCAGGGAGATTTAGTGTCAGATTAGAGGTTCAGAGTTCAGGAAGGTGGACGTGGTTGGACGTGTCCAAGTCCAACCTGTCCTCCTAACAATCAGCTGATTAAAGCAGATAAGACTGATTGTTCCTTCTTTAGACTCAATCAGGAGAGGAGTTCAGTTTGTCAGAAACAGGTCAGAGTTTAAAGGACAGAGGAATTAAACGAACCATGTACGAAAGTCTGAGTCGCACACAATTAGATTAAAAATAAATCAAAGCTGAGTAATGAATCAAACTGTATCAGAGGATGCAGATTAGAGTTTACTGTGATTATTTCCACAAATTCAGTGCTATTAAACTGTATAATGTGGCACATGCTTCTTCTGCATCCTTCTGAGCTTAAATACAGAATAACAGTCGAAATATCTGACTTCAACACAAACAGTTCCTTCGTGCTCACTGATGTCCTACTTTCAGACACTTTGGCTGTTTTGGAAAGTAAAAAAAAAAACACTTAAGCTGTTTGGGTATGTAAACAAACCCACTTTGACAGTTTGCATAGATAAACATTTTTTGGCTGTTCCCAGTAAACACATCTTCTCATTTTATTTTTAACTTTGATTAGATGTAAGATTTATTAATTTTGTTGTTTAATAATCTGAACGTTATTTTCATATTTTAATAATCACAGATCTGTTTTTTTTACAGAATCTTCAGGGCTTTTCTCGGCCTGAATAAAGCCAGACTCACTCCAGCTCTCGGCTGATCTGGGAGCTCTTGATGTCCTTCAGGATCTCGTCGGCCCTGGAGTTCAGGTCTGTGACGTAATCTTTAAGCTTGTCCACCGTGGCGTCCCACCTGGTCTGCAGGTCGTCCTGAAGGACACTTCGTCCATGGCAGGCTGCTGGGGACAAAAACTGCTTCAATCAAAACAAACCTTTAGATGATTTCTGTAAAACAGGTTTTTAATTAGCCACTGCAAAATATAAAAACAAAAATGTGTTTGTTTTTTTTATTAACTCTTTCATGAGCACCAAAGGATTTATTATAAATGTTTATTTTTTATTTAACCAGGTGAACTCGAAGTCCAAACCAGGGATCAAACCCTGGATCTTCCTACTGTGAGGCATCAGAGCTAACCGCTGAACCATCGTGCTGCCATAACTTTTTTAAGTTTATTTAATAAACAGTGCAGTTTGAAGAGTTTACTCCAGTAGTTTTAAATATAAATGGATATTCTGAAATGCAGGTCTGCACTCAGTGTAAACAAAGCTGGAGTCACATGACTGACAGGCCGTTTAACCCTTTAACTGCCTGGTCAACCGTTTGGTTGAGCAGGCAGTTGTAAAACATAAAAGACGAGTAAAAACTAAAATATAGAAGAATTTAAACACGACTTTTATAAAAAAAAAATCTTTCATCTTGGTTAGTTTCACAGATAAACAAAGACATGAATAAATATTTAATTTAAGGACACTTTGATGTGAGAAAATGTTTGGTTTTGTCCCATAATAAATCTGGATTTTATCATGTTTATTTTTTAATATATTCCTGACACATCTTCCAGTTCCACAGACTGTTTTCATACTTCCTGTTTCCACTTTTCAACATGTAAATCATTTAAATTCAGAACTCACCAGAAAAAACAGCCAGAGCGAGGATTACTGCAAACGCCCTCATGATGACCACAGGTATGGACCCCTGAAACCAAACTGTTGTTTTAACTCTGAGTAATTCCACAGATTTAAAAGAAACCCCTCCAGTGTTCAGGCAGTGCCTCACCTCAGTTTGATTTGATCCGTGACGTCTGTGAGGCAGACCCAACCCATCCATCAGTATTTATACCCAGGATTGAGCTGCTGATTATCAGGATGACTTCTGACCCGTGGCCGAAGGTCTCAGCAGCACCGGTGTTGTTGTCATGTTTTATTGCTGTCTCCACGTGGCAACTCTGCACCTCCACACCAGTCCAAAATATGGAGAGAAAATAGACTCATAAAGTTTGTATGTGCGTAATAAAGTTTGTGTGTGTAATACATTTTGTGTGTGTGTAAAATATGATTTGTAACCCATAAAAACATTTTGTGCGTAACTTTGGGCATTTGTAAGTGTGTATTCAAATGTACACACAAATATTAATAAGTTACAAATACAAAATAAAAGTACACAGGCACAAATATAAATTACACAAACATTACAATTTCACACAATTTTTTTACCTTTAACCTCACAAGTCTGATAATTACACACACAAACTGTCTCCTACGCATACAAGTCGTTAAATACGCACGGACAAAACCACATTTACGCACAGATCAGGTTACGAGTGTGTAATTATCAGACTTGTCAAAGTAAAAAATTTGTAAAATTTGTTTAATTCTATTATTACTGCAGTTCATAATGTCGCATAGCAATATACTGTTTCTGTGGATTGATGTATGTATCTGCTGCTGCTACTATACCTGAATTTCCCCACGTGGGACAATAAAGGCTGTTTCTATTCTGTTCTATTCTAATTTTTACTTGTTCAGAATCAGAATCACCTTTATTGTCATTATAATTTGCATTACAATGAAATTAGGTTTGCTGCTCCAAGGTGCTTGTTATTATTATTATTATTAATTAATTTATTTATTTTTAGACACGATAAGTAAAGACAAAAAAAATGTGCACTAACAAAGAAAGAGAAATTAAAGAGTTCCTGTGTATAGAAATAAAAATAGGGAAATTTTACAGTATATTCTGCTACATTGCTTGTAATATTCCACGTTAGAGATGTTCCTGAGAATATTTCACTTGAGATATATTGCACCCATTTTGCATTGCAGATTAAGCTGTTTAGCTTTAGCTTCCACTAATTTTTTTTAAAAACATGTTTAGCAGTTTAGCCAATGAGGAATACAGAGGAGCTATCACGAGTTTTAATGGTCGGAGAGAGCGGCCATATTGTTCAGGGCGAGGACAACTCAACACACAGTAGCCTGTTATCTGGTAAAGCTGAGTATGGTTACAATCATTTTAATTTGATAGAAATGTTTGTCAGTAAATATATCAGATGTTGTCAGGGTACAGGTCTGCAGAAACTATTCAATGAAAAACTAACCATTGAAAGCCCGCCCTGAACAATATGGCGTACTTCTATCTCATTGGGTTTAGCATTAGTGAGGCTTTATTTTTAGTTAGTAGATTATGAGTTAGCATGGTTAACTGCCCCTGCCCGTTATTAATAGTTGTTTATTATGATGTGTTTATTGTTGCTCTTGCTGGTTTCCTCTTTTAAAATCTAACAACAAATGATGGATGGAAATATACCCCATTAAACCTGAAAAAAAAATAGCTTGAAAGAAAACCTGAAGAGAGTTTTGGGACTTGAATCGTGTTTTATTTTGGTCAAAGCGTGTCAAATTAATTTAATCAGAACTTGAGAAAATCACATGGATTTGTGAAAAATAAATATTATTTAGCTGGTTGACGGATGTAGGAGCCGACGCAGCAGCAGGCCACTGATGGATTCAGTGTTTCTTGGTGTACAAGGACCAGTCCTTCCACATGTCCTCCAGCTGCTCCTGCAGGATGTCAGGGTTGCTCACCAGTTTGACCTGGTGCTTCTTGTGTGGAGCGTGTTTATTGATGTCGTTGGTCGTTTGTATCAACTTGACCTCGAAGTCGTGGGTTATGATGATCACGGCGGCCTTAAAGTCCTCCAGGCATTCGTACACCTTCTTCTTCATCTTGTGGTCTGGTTTATCGTGTTTATCATCATCATCGTGATCATGATGGTGGTGGTGGCGGCAATGGTGATGGTGGCAGCGATGAGGACGATGATGATGATGACCATGGTGA
Organism: Anablepsoides rubrolineatus; assembly: GCA_031762495.1. Taxonomy (NCBI): domain Eukaryota; kingdom Metazoa; phylum Chordata; class Actinopteri; order Cyprinodontiformes; family Rivulidae; genus Anablepsoides; species Anablepsoides rubrolineatus. The sequence goes on from JARVGW010000309.1 coordinate 19,821,808, forward strand.
TGGTGGTGGCCATGATGGTGGTGATGATGACCATGGTGATGGTGGTGGCCATGATGGTGGTGATGATGACCATGGTGATGGTGCATGTCTTCAAAGTATTCATCCAGCTGCTCGTGGATCTCCTCCACCTTCCTCATCAGGGCATCCCTCAGACCCTCGGGGTCCAAGGATTCCATGTAGTGAGCAGCGTACTTCTTAAGTTCCTCGATCTTGCAGCGGATTTCAGCTGCCAGCTCCTTGGTGTGGTGCTTTATATCAGAGTCAAGCTGCATTAGAAACTCCTCCATGTGGTACTTTATGTGGTCGACCTCGTGCATGAACTTATGATACATGTCGTTGAGCCAGAGGACTACTTGAGTGTGCACAAGGCGGAAGAAATTGGAGATGATTTCCAAGCTCTTGGAAATAATCTCACTGCAAAGACAAACAGAATCCTGGTTAAAACCTTGTTTTCGTCAGATATTAAATAATTTTAACCTCTTGAGTATTTCTTTTAACTTCAGATCTGTCAGTTGAACCTGGACATGTTTGGTATCAAAAGAAACCTAAGAATCTTGGCTAAAAGCTCATGGAAACTATTTTTACATCCAAACACAGTTCAAACATCAAGCAGTTGAATCAGAACGTAAACAAACTGTACAAAATGGCCTCCTTGTAAATCTGTAAATGCATACAAGCAAATCTGTAAAGGAAAATAGTTTTACCTTTTTAAAGCAAGTCAAAGTAGATACCTAAAAATATATAATAAAGTGTGTTGAAAGGTTTTTTTCCCATTTGATTTTGAGTGAATATGATCCAGATTATTTTATATAATATATATGGTGACAAATAAATGTTTGGATAATTTTTCCAAAGAACAAACATTTAATAAGTCTTTTAAGGCAGGTATGAAAAAAATAAATAACTTTTGGATGCAAAAACTTCAGATTTCTTAACATTTATTAATGGTACCATCATGGTCTGTCCTGTGCAGAATGACAAAACACTAAATAATTTCTTTACTAAAACCTCTGTAACTTTGCTCCAGTTCATTTTAGCAGCATGAATCTTTGCACAGGTAATGTCCACAAATGGATTTATGGTTTCCAAGAGCTTTTAACCTGATTCATTATGGTTTTAAATAGATTATATACTGTTTAATGAAAACATTATTCAGGTGAGAGTGAATTTTTTTTTTAAATATATATTTCATCCTCAATATCTCTGAAACCAAAGCAGCTGTTTTAATACTTACACTTCTGATGAAATCTCCCAAGTGTAACTTTATTTTGATACCAAGAATATTTAAGTAGAGTTTGTAAATGCTGAGATTCACTCAGTTACATTTCAGCATGGTGTTTAGAGAAACAAATTAAAGAAAACCCATTGGGGCTGAAGAGGTTAAAGCTCACTTAAAAAGGATTTTTTTGCACTCAGTGCTCCAAAGTGAAAACCAAACTCCTCTTACCACAGAGACTTTCCTGGAGGGGAGTGCCTGATATGCCACATGGAGTCTTTGTCGCTCTTGGTTGATTCTCCAACGTAGTCCCAGAAAGCATCTTTTACCATTTCAATCCGATATTTGGGTTGACGGTGCCCATGATGGTGCCCATGGTGGTGCTCATGATGGTGTCCATGGTGGTGACCATGATGATGACCATGATGATGACCATGATGATGACCATGATGATGCCCATGATGATGCCCATGGTGGTGTCCATGGTGGTGCTCATGCTGGTGCTCCTGACCGGGCCCAGGATAAGGCATTTGTTGTTCCTGTTGGACTTCCTGACCAGCATAACAGCCTGTGGAAGACACAAAGCTTAACACATCTGTTCACAGAATTTTTCAAACAAACAATTGAAGGATTCTGACCTGCCAAAAAGACAAGGGCAAGCAAGACGAGGACCTTCATGGTTGCACTGAAACGAAACACAGAATTAGCTTTTCATCACCAGGTTTGTTGCATGGATTAAACCCTGAGGAGCTGGAGATGTACCTGATCTGTCAGTCAGCTGCTGAATGGGAAGAATTCTCTCTGGGTATTTATAGGAGCTGCTTTGTATGGAGGAAACCATGAACGTAGTGAAGTCAGGATGAGACAGATCATGACATCAGGATGTACGTTCTCATGGACATCAAGTGCAGATGATACAAACCAAAAGATATTCATAAAATGGGACATGCTGATGAGATTGGTGTTTGGGTGACACTGGGTAGATTAATTATCAGGAGAAACAGGCTGAAGACTCAACATTCTTGTTCTATATGTTCTGTTCATGTGTGGTTTTATGTGTTTTTATTTTATTGTAGTCAGTTCTTTGATGCTCAGACTCCCTGTTGTAACCTCTTATTTACCTGAAACAGAAATATAACTAAACTCACATGTTCATTCATTAGCTCTTAGCTTGTAATTTATTTTCTAAATAGTTTATTTGCTAAATATCCTGTGAATCACTGTAAGAATTTGATTGAATCTTGTAGAAACCATTGCTTTGTACATCTGTAACAGATTCTAAATTAAGTAGCAGTCAGTAATGTGGTTTAGAGCTAACAATTCCACATCAATGGCTTTTATGGAGCACATAACTGTTGTTGAACAAAAACAGCACTGTGTTAGTGTTTATGTTGACTTGAAGAAAGCTTTCAACACCATTGATCACAGTAGTCTTATTGGAAAATTGAATAAATATGGTATTAGATGACCAGTGGGTAGCCAGCTATTTGAAAAATAGAAAACAGTTGGTTCAAATGTTAGCCATCATATCGAAATGAGAATTAAGTCAATGGTCAAAAATGACCTGATTACATTTTCAGATTCCTGCTTTAAAAGCTACATTTTGATACCTGGATCTTTCTGATATCAGTTTATCCAGAGATAAGACTTCATTTGTCTTGTAGGTTACAATAATGCACTATTGTTTGATCTGAATCATAATTTTATGTACATTTATTGAGTCATTTTTGATGTTAATATAAAGAGGAAATCTCAAATAGTATTTGTATATTAAGATTTCCCAGTTGGAAAGAAACAAAAACTTTGCTAACTCACAGGGAAAAATTCTAAATTTTAAGGCGTTTTTTCTTAAAATAAGAGTTTTTTTGTTGTTACTGCTCATAAAAATGCTTCAAAACGTTTTTAGGATTATATTTCACACAGTTCATTCAAATAATACATTGATAAGACAATAATTCATTATATTGATTTAAAACAATGTTTAATCAAATCCCTACATCTGCCTATTTCTCCACATTTGGATTTAATCCTCGTTTCGGTGTGACGGCTCACAAAGAAATGATACAAGATCTGAATTAAGTAATGTCACATGTGGAGTGCCCCAGGGTTCAGTACTTATTTATTTTATGTATTAATGACTTGGTAAATGTGTCGGAGTTGTTTAAATGTGTTTTATTTGCAGATGACACTACATTTTTTGTTTTGGTAAAAATATTGAACGGCTGTTGGAAATGATGCAGAAAAAATTTGTTAAAATACAAACTTGGTTTCAACTCAATATATTATCATTAACTTTAGATAAGACTAATTATATGATATTTAGTAATAGAAAGAAAACTGTCGATGTTCCATTTAGAGTTGATGGTATAGAGATCTGTAGAGTCAGTGAGGTGAAGTTTTGGGTGTTATTGATGATGAAAAGCTGACATGGAGAGCTCATATAAATCATTTAAAAGCAAAAATAGCTAAATCTATTGAAGTATTATACAAAGGACTTATTTAATGACAAAGCTCTGTTTATATTATATAATGCAATAATTGTTTCACACTTGTTGTACTGCATTGATGTTTGGGGAAAAGCATGTAAAACAATTACAAATCCTATTTTCATTTTACAGAAAAGAGCCGTAAGAATTATCACCAGAAATCATTACAGTCACCCATCAAATGTATTGTTCCATCCAGGTTCCAGCCAGGTTATTGAAATCCTATGATTTGGTAGATTATAGTATTTTATCAGTTATGTATAGAGCTCATAAAAACCCATTACCTTCAAACATCCAATTACACTTTGTTAAATGAGAGAGTTGTTACAATCTCAAAGGGACAGAAATGTTTGGTAAACCTAAAGTTAGAACCTGTTTAAAGAAACAACAGAGTACTTCAGTCCAGGGTATAAGATTATGGAATAATCTGGAAGATGACGTTAAAAATGCCAGATTAATGTGTATATTTAAGAGAATGATAAAAGTTAATCTGCTGGAAAAAATATGTAAATGTAGGAGTTGTTGTTCAAGGAGTTAAACTCTTATTATTTTTTCTTTTCTTTTTTGTTTTTGTAAACTAAAAATTATTTTTGATTGAATTTATTTATTTGAGAAAAAGGGGCAGATATAAGATTGAATTTTTTGTTGTTTGTTGAATTTATGTTGTTGTTTTAAAAGAAATGAATAAACTTTAACTAACTAACTAACTAACTTCAACAATTAAACAACCCTAAATTATTTTTATGTACTCAGTCAGTTTTACTGATATTGGCCTAATATTTGGTACTGTAGTATCTTGGAGTCATCCCAAACACATATTTTGTGCACAAACAACCTTAGAAAAGAGCTGTTTTGAGAAATAATCACTGAATCTACAACTGATTAACGTTTAAAGTTAACCTGATTTAAAATGGCCGCCACAGCTAACCAAATTTAACCAACACAAAGATGCTATAACTTTGTGAGTATTTAGTTTTAATTTTACAGTTGAACAAAAAAACATTTTATTTTAAATCTATTTTAGACCATAAAATATAGGGTTTGGAAAAATCCTTATAAAACTAGTAAACAATTTAAGATGCAATATTGTTTTATTATAAATATATTGTTTAACCCTTTTATCACAGCTGAATCAAACATTGTAAGTTAATTAATTATCTTAAAAAGGAATTAGTTCCTTTGTTTTAATAAAACGTGAAAACTTCAGTTTGTTGCTGTTGTTACTGATTAATTAAAAGAACAGGTTGATTTATTCCCACTGAATATCAACAAGCAGGTTTCAGTAAGAATCATCAGCAGATAAAATGATCTGACTCATTAATATGTTGGTGTTTTTTTAAGGCTCAGCTTTATAACAGGCCTGAACGCCATTAAACTGCTTTTATAGGTCACGGAGATGTGAGCAGAACTTTGATCCGGTTCTGACGTGATAATTATCTGCAGAACACCGTGTTGTCCTCGCACAACTCAACACGCTGATAAGAAACTGAATCTTAAGTCTTTCTTGGGAGGAAAAACTGCTGATAAACATGTTTTCATTTGACAAAGAGGCGCCTTGAAGGAAACCACAAAACATCTTAAACTGTCAAATCAAATATTCACTTTTATTAACAAGTTAGCTGTAAATACAACAGGTTCTTTAAATGTTTAGCCAAATGTGAAGTTTCTGATTTTATTCTGAAAACACTGCTGAATTAAGATTCTTGTTTAGCCTTGAAGTTGTAAAGATATCAGTATTTCACATTAATTTGCTTCAAAGTACTTTTACATTTCTTCACTTTTTCCTATTTTCAGTTAAAATGTAACAGAATGAAACGTTTTAAAAGAACTTCTTATTGAAATAGCTCCAACTGAAGCTAATAATCCCCTCTGATCAGGATCATCATGTTTCATGTACTTATATTTCTTGGTACCTATGTTCCCTTGGCCTAGTACTTTCTATGTTCCCTTGTACACCCATATTTCTCAGTATTTATGGAAGATATTTTACCAGTACCTATGTTACCAGGGACCAAGATTTTCCGGTTATGTTCCCGGGTACTTTTTCTTCTCAGTACAAGTTCCCCGGTCTTTAAGTTCCCCAGTACACATTTTACTGAGAACTTTTCTTCACCGGTACCCATATGTCCTGGTACTTTTGTTTACTGGTACCCATATTTCCCAGTTCTTTTGTTAACCGGTACCCATATTTTGCTGTACTTTTTTCACTGTTACACATATTTCCCAGTACTTTTGTTCACCGGTACTCTTATTTTGCAGTACTTTTCTTCAGCGGTACACATATTTCCCAGTATTTCTGTTCACTGGAAGATATTTTTAGGTACTACAGGTAGATTAAATGATTACTCTCTGAGAGTTTTAATAAATTAAAAGCTGTTTCTGGAGTTTTTTAATCTAATAATCTGTTTCAACACTAACATAAATTTTAATTGTGAATTTATAACTCGTGTAAATTTTAGAAGATTTAAAGTGTTTCCTCTTCATGTCTCTGAATAATCCGATTTAAAGGTGGGGGGTAAAGTTCAGGTGTCGTGTCACAGACTTTGATCAGGTGTGTTTGTGACTCTAATCCATCAGAATAAATAATCTGACAAATTAAATCTCAGCCAAACATTGTTTTTAAACAAGCCACAGTTTTCATTTTAAAACCAGTCTCTGGTCAGACTGTTGGTTTCCTTTCTGCTCATATAGTTGGGTCAGAATCACCCAGAACCATCAACCCTGAACAGAACCATCTGAAAGTTTCTCCTGTTGTTGTTTTTAGTTTGAAACCTTTAACGGTTCTGATTCAGTGGATTTTACAGCTTCGTGATGTGGAGACACAGGGTGACAGGAACAGGTCCAGCAGGGCAGATTGGACTGGACTTTACCCCCCAACATGGATATAAAACCCAGGAGCGCTCGTCTGTTCTGCACCAACTAATCCTGCTCTGAAGAACGTACCTGCCTCTGACAGGTGAAAATTTGATTAAAATATTTATTCATTTAATTACTTTCAGGATCCTGACTGAAACTGAACTTTTATTTTTCACAGGAAGAAGCCCAATCATGAAGGTTCTGCTGGTCCTCGCGCTTCTCTCCGGTGAGTAAAAACACGTCTCAGGTGTGTCTGAAACACGTCTCAGGTGTGGTCTGAAACATGTCTCAGGTGTGTCTGAAACATGTCTCAGGTGTGTCTGAAACGTGTCTCAGGTGTGTCTGAAACACGTCTCAGGTGTGTCTGAAACACGTCTCAGGTGTGTCTGAAACACGTCTCAGGTGTGGTCTGAAACATGTCTCAGGTGTGTCTGAAACATGTCTCAGGTGTGTCTGAAACATGTCTCAGGTGTGTCTGAAACATGTCGGAGGTGTGTCTGAAACATGTCGGAGGTGTGTCTGAAACGTGTCGGAGGTGTAGCTGAAACGTGTCTCAGGTGTGTCTGAAACGTGTCTCAGGTGTGTCTGAAACATGTCGGAGGTGTAGCTGAAACATGTCTCAGGTGTGTCTGAAACATGTCTCAGGTGTGTCTGAAACATGTCTCAGGTGTGTCTGAAACATGTCTCAGGTGTGTCTGAAACGTGTCTCAGGTGTGTCTGAAACATGTCTCAGGTGTGTCTGAAACATGTCTGAGGTGTAGCTGAAACGTGTCTGAGGTGTAGCTGAAACGTGTCTCAGGTGTGTCTCAAACATGTCTCAGGTGTGTCTCAAACATGTCTCAGGTGTGTCTCAAACATGTCTGAGGTGTAGCTGAAACGTGTCTCAGGTGTGTCTCAAACATGTCTCAGGTGTGTCTCAAACATGTCTCAGGTGTGTCTCAAACATGTCTCAGGTG
>JARVGW010000309.1:19829421-19843831 GCA_031762495.1 Anablepsoides rubrolineatus
TGTCTCAGGTGTGTCTCAAACATGTCTCAGGTGTGTCTCAAACATGTCTCAGGTGTGTCTCAAACATGTCTCAGGTGTGTCTCAAACATGTCTCAGGTGTGTCTCAAACACGTCTCAGGTGTGTCTCAAACACGTCTCAGGTGTGTCTGAAACAGGTGCCATTAATCTGATGCTCCGCCCACAGTTTGTAACGCCAACATCGTGTGGCCTGAGGTGCAGAAAACCAACCTGGATGTGGTGAAAGATGCTTTCTGGGACTACGTTGCCAAAGCGACACAAACCGCTGAGGACAACCTAAAGCTGATCCGAGAGTCCGAACTGGGCCAGGAATTCAGGTAATAGTCCAGTCCGGTCCGGTCCGGTCCAGTGATCCAGACTTCCTGTTAAAATGTTGTTTCTTCTCTCAGCACCAGGATCTCTCAGAGCGCAGACTCTGTGAACCAGTACGTGGTGGCCCTGCAGACCCAGGTGGCCCCCGTGTCCCAGGACTTCCTGACCCGGTTCACCCAGGAGGCAGAGCGGCTGAAGGCCCGCCTGGAGAGCGACGTGACCACCGTGAGCGCCAACGTCCGGCCCTACGCCGAGCAGCTGGTGGAGAAGATCCAGAATCAGGTGGAGGAGCTGAAGACCGAGGCGGCCCCCTACGCAGAGTCCATGAACCCCGAGGCCCTGAAGGCAGTCCTGCTGCAGAAGAGCCAAGACCTAAAAGACCAGCTGCAGGCCCAGGTGGTGCCCTTCACCGAGGACATCAAGCAGAAGATGGAGCAGAGCCTGGAGGACTTCCAGGGCAGCGTCATCCCCCTGGCCAGTAGCTTCGAGACCCAGCTGGCCCAGAAGACCCAGGAGATCCAGCAGAGTCTGGTTCCCTTCGGAGAGGAGCTGAAGGCCAAGCTGGACTCCAGTGCCCAGGACCTGCAGGCCCAACTGACCACTCTGTGGGAGTCCTTCCGCCAGAAGACCCAGTAAAAGACTCGCCCAGACCTGAAATATTTATAAAACTTCTGCTGCTTCAGAGAAATAAAAACCTCCAGTTCTGAAGTCCAGAGTCTGAGTCGTACTGAACCCAAAATAACTGCTGAGTCAGCGTTCAGTTCCCTGTTTTATTTCTTCAGTTTGACAATCAAAACGCTTCATAACATTCAGCTTCAGCCACTGTTTTACCAATTTTAGCTTTTAGCTATGGCTTTAGCCCTTATAGCTACAGTTTAGCTTCTAGTCAGGCATTTGTTAAATTTACCTTTTAGCTAGTTTTGTTTAGTTGGATTTTTTATTATTAATTTAGCCTTTTAGTTACTATTTAAGTTTTAGCTTAGCTTGGCTATTAGTAATTTTAGTTAGGTTTTAGTTAGTTTATTTAATTTAAACTAAGCTCTTGTTTTCCTCTTTAAAGCTTTTAATTACATATTGCTTAACAAAGCATTTTTATTTATGTATTTTTATTCATTCATTAAAAACCAAAAATAAAATCTATAAACAATGAAAAAACACAAGTTAAATGAAAAGAAAGAAGAAAATATCTGATTACTGCCCTTTTTTTTTACAAAAATAAATTCAAAGAATAATAATATGTAAAAATAATAGTATCAATAAACTCTTTACTGTATATTTATTCTTCTAAACACATGAATTGATCCGGCAGTTTTAACATCAGTCTAAAGATTATTCTAGTTTGGTTCCTCTGTCATTCATCAGAAACAACTGTGGTCCAAACATAGAACCCTGAGGAACTCCACATCTAATAAATTTAGATCTTACATTGTTTACTTGAACAAACAATCTCCCTTTATTCAAACAGGTAGATAGCCACTGTAGTGCTGATCTCATTTAGTCAGCTTTTTAAGGAGAATACTGTGATTAAAGTTTAGTTTAGTTTAGTTTATTAAGGATCCCCATTAGTTATTACCTCAGCAACAACTATTCTTCCTGGGGTCCACATAAAAACATCATATTAACAATAACATCACAACGTCATCACAATAAATAACATAACAATAAACTTGATAATACAATCATGTTACAGATATTAGTTAATAATAATAATAATAAAAGTGACAAAGACACTTTAATCACAGAGGCCAATTTCAAGGTGTTCAAGTTAGAAACGGAGGAGAAGATATAGGATTATAAGACTTAAACATATAAACAGCATTTTAATAACAATTTAAGGTGACATAGGTACTTTATTGTGGTATAGAATGTAAATATATGCCTGAGAAACACATAATATTGGCCCTTTAAGATGATTTTAACTCAAACCCTGTAGGTTTTAAAGGGTTAAAATAAACAAGTTAAAACATGAAGTAAATTCAGGACTAAAAAAACCTATAAAGTCAAATGTTTCTTTAAAAATCAGTTTTTAATGAAGGAAAAAGAAAAAAGTGTTTTTTAGGTATTTTACAGTTAGTTACATTTAAAATAAAAGCTGCTCAAACATTCAAACATCTGATTTTATTTATTTTCTGCACATGAAGCAGATTTAACTAATAAAACGAACCTGAAGCCAGCAGACGCTGACCTTTGACCCCTAACCTCCCTCTCGGGGTCAAACAGGAAGTGGTAAAGAGGCCCCGCCCCCTCTAACCCACTGTGATGCCGACGCCCACCTGCACCTTGTTCTTCCGGTGGTTCAGGAAGGAGCAGAGGAGCAGCGAGAGCGGCAGGGGGAGGAGCTTCTTCTCCAACGTGGCGCCGACAACCCAGTTACTGTCGACCGAACCTGAGAGAGGCGGGAAAAAACATCAAAGACTTCACCTGTTTGAACCGACAGGTGACTCCGCCCACCGTACCTTTGAACAGCAGGTTAGCTTTGGGGACGTCCAGCTGGTAGCCGAAGGAAACGCTGGAGTCCTGCAGCCGAGCACTGGCCTCCAGCTCCACACCCACCTGCAGCTGCAGGTAGACACGCTCGTTACTTCCTGGGGTCAAAGGTTAAACAGGTACACCGCCCAGGTGAGCTCACCTGGTCATTGGCTTTGTGGAAGTAGGACGCGTGAGCCCCCGCCGAGCCGACGGTTAACGTGGCCACGTAGTTCCTGCCTGCATAGAGGGGACAGGTTGAAGGAGGGGCTCCCCACTTCCTGTCAGGTGAGTCACCTCTGCCTCACCTGTGTACCTGCCGACCAATGAGGTGACGGCGCCCTCCTCCCCCGGCCGCCGGTGGTAAACAAGCTCCGCCCCCAGAGCTAGAGCCGGCGTCACGGACTGAAGGTAATGAGCCACGATTATACCTGATGATACAAACAGGAAGTGACCCCTAGCTGAAAGCTACACATAGCAGCTGAAAGCTAAAGCTAAACATAGCAGCTGAAAGCTAAAGCTAAACATAGCAGCTGAAAATTAAACATAGCAGCTGAAAGCTAAAGCTAAACATAGCAGCTGAAAGCTAAACACAGTTAAATCCTAGTTAAAGTTAAACCCAACTAAATGCTAGTTGAAGCTAAACATAGCTAAATGCTAGTTGAAGCTTAACCGTGTCTCATAGCAGAACTGGGTCACGTACTAGAACCAGGTCATGTACCAGAACCGGGTCACGTACCGGAACCAGCGAGGACGTCTGGGTTTCCGATGGTCACAGTTGCAGTAAAATCTTTTCCTCTGAACTCGGCGTCTCCCTGCCAGTTCACAAACTTGTGTTGTTGAGTCTGAGGACAGAACAGAACCAGAACCTGTCAGAACAGCAGCTCCAGCAGAACCTGGACCAGGACCAGGACCAGAACCAGAACAAGAACCTGCAGCTCTTACCTGGAAGGCCAGCTTTGAGCGGACCCCGGTGGTCAGCTGGTGGATGATCTGAGCGTTGAGGCTGCCGCTGCTGTCCATGTCTCCCACCATGACTGGAAACAACTGAACCAGAACCAGAACCAGGAGCTCACCTCACAGATCCACACAAACAGGACTTGGGGTTCTTACCTCTGCTGGACCCATCTGTTTGGACCCGACAAACGTAGTTCCGAACCTGTAGCTGGACTCTGCGGTGGTGCTGAGCAGCACCGAGTGGTTCACCTGGAAGGATACAGGTTCACTGTTAAAACCAGAGTCCAGTTCCAACAGGAGGATCAGATTCTGGTCTAACCTGGGTTCAGTGGAACCGGACCCACCTGGAAGTGGTTACTGAGGCCTTTGTTCACAACGACTCTGAAGCCGTCCATCTGCAGAGGAAATACGTCTGTGGAGGAAAACAGATTGTTTACACCTTCAGCTTTTTGTTAGGTTGCCTGATTGGCTCCGCCCACTTTTACACTTTTAGCTTGATATTTACAGTCCAATGATTGGCTCCACTCACCTTTACATTTACGGTGGCACTCGTCAAACGCTCCGGGGTTGGTTAAAGTTCTCTCCCCCTCCAGTTGATGCCCCGGAATCTCTTTGGTCTCTCTGGTCGGGGGGACAACCGAGGACACAGAAGGCATCCCAAAGCCCGGCGGCACTGTCAGCCCCGGGGAGGAGGAGCTGCCGGCGCTGGGGGGTGGAGCTGGGGGGCTGGCAGCCAGAACACCTCCCATTCTGAGCAAACAGAGAAGAAGTTAGAGACGGAGACAAAACATCCTCCAGATGTGAGCCAATCAGACGATAGAAGGATAGAAGATTTTTATGCATTGAGCTAATGCTAACGTTAACCATTGACATCTATCACTGCATTGAGCTAATACTAATGCTAACTATTGATATCTATCCCTGCATTGAGCTAATGCTAACGCTAACCATTGATATCTATCACTGCATTGAGCTAATGCTAACGCTAACTATTGACATCTATCCCTGCATTGAGCTAATGCTAACGCTAATCAATGATATCCATCACTGCATTGAGCTAATGCTAATGCTAACTATTGATATCTATCACTGCATTGAGCTAATGCTAACGCTAACCATTGATATTTATCACTGCATTGAGCTAACGCTAACTAACAATGAGCAGAATGAAGCGTGGTCAAACAAACGCTTTACAAACGTACAAATGGTACAAATACTTTGCTATAAACTACATAAATTGTTACAACATGTTTATAGAGCTAAAAGAGTTATGTTTCACAGGTAAATATTACATATATTTAACAAAAAATAATTATTTTAATCGTAAAACCTGTAAAGGTTAAAAAGCTGCATTGTTCATGTTTTCAGTTTTGTCTGGTTTATTTCGATATTTTATTTTCTATTTTTGTGTGTTTTTCAACATTTCCAGAGAAAAAGCAGAAAAAAATGTGTTTCAGCTGAAGAATAATTCGTTATAAAAATAAATTAAACAATTCTTTGTGACCTGAAATAATTTGTATTTTTTTGTTTGATTTTACTGATGTTAAAATTATTGTAGTTTACAGCAAAAACTTTTATAGTTGTTTTATTGAACACACACACACACACACACACACACACACACACACACACACACTAGGGGCCCAACAATACATGTACCTGTATCAAACTGTTCAATACTGTACTTTACGTTCTATAGACACGATGTATAGAACAATACATATTTTTAACATTTATTTTCTCAGCTTGTCTTCTTAAGATGCTGTGTGTTGAAGGATCAGTGGATCTGTGTTCAACTACTCCACCTAAGCTGCATTGTGGAGCACAGATCCACGGAGAAACTTGCTGTTTCAGCAACATTTAATTTTAAAACTGTACTTTTGAGGTTAAACAAATGTTCATAATTAATTTAAATAAATTACAAGTTAAAAGGAGCATGGACATTTCTCTTTTTTGTATGGAAAGAATATTGATCCGTGAGAATCGAAACATTTTCTGTGTTGTTGCACTCCTAATTTATACACACACACACACACTTGAAAGATTAATTTTATTATTTTAAATATCTAAGACTCAGCTCTAAATAATACATATATGTATGAATATCCAGCTGGTCAGAACTCACTTGTATGAAAAAACACCTGTGAAGCACAAAATACTTATTTTAGGCCACTGTTTTAGTCATTTAAATTAGTTATTTCATTTAAAGTTACATAACTATAAATTTCACAATTTCCTCAGCTTCCCTTTGAACCATAGTTTGTAAAAATCGAGCAAGAAATAAGAAAGTTGTGAAAAGACGCCTCAGGTAATGAATGAAAGCGGTTCATCCTTCATCAGCTGCAGCATCACACTGCTCACTGAGCGGAACCACCGGCCCAAAGTACCGATTTCAGAACCAGCTAGCTGCTGCTAACAGGGTTCTGAGGCTTGTCCCGGTAAACGAAATAGAACCGAACCGGTACTCACGTTTTCTCCAGGAGGACGACAGAACCGGATGTGAACCCCCAGGACCACCACCCGGAAGCTGGTTTCTGTCCAGACGAGTCCTGATTAGTGGATCTACACGTCAGTCATGTTACGTACAACGAGGCGGGGCTTCTTTTCATGACGCAACACAGACCAGTGAATGTTATTGGTAAAGCAAAGATGACAAAGGGCGGGGCGAAGAGCCTAGAGGTTCCTGATTGGACGAAAGGTCAAGCGGGATCTTTGATGGGCGGGGCTAATGAAGACCCCTTCAAGGTCGAAGGAGGTGGTCTCAGACCCCCAGCTCAAACTGTTTATTTAGACTAAAGATGGACAAAAATATTAAAACTGAACAAATTACATAAGATGTCTGTAAAACAGAGTGAACGTAAAGTGTTAAAATTAAAGGACTCATCTAACATTAAACAAATCATCCTGTGCTTTCTAAGATATTTTACTAACAGACTAAAAGGGTTTTTAAGTCTATAATGGTTAATAAAGAGTTTTAAATTAATATAAAAGTGATAAAATAACATAACAGCAATATTTGCAGAATAAAATCAAGAAATTCAAGAAATAAACAAACGAGAGAGTAAAGTTCAGGTCAATTTATTGAATTTAAAGCTTCAGTCATGAGTTTATTGTTGGTAAACAAACAAACAGGAAACAGTTTTAGTTTGTTCGTTTCGATGACATCAGAATCCTGAAGACTTTACAGGGAAATAGAATTATTTTTACCTTCAAAATAAAAGAGCTTGGAAAAAAAAAACAATCCAAATTAAAATAAAAAAAGGTACATTTTCTCAGCAGGTTTGGTTCTTTGATCCAATCTTAAGTTTTAGTTTGTTTCCGAATAAGTTTTAGCTGCAACCTGCTGTTTCTACTGTCCACCTGTCAGAACCCGTCTGACCCATCCCCCCACACCCTCCCCCCCAATGAGCACTACACATCCTTGCGCGCACACACACACACACACACACACACACCAAAACAAGGAGCTCATCATCAGAACCTCCTCTGACCCAAACCTCTGGACCCAGTAAGATCAGGATCATCAGAGACCTGATCTCACTGAAACTGAGAAAAAAAACTCTCGTTAAACTTTGATTGGTCCGAGAAGAAGAGGCAGGTGGTGCCAACAAACAAACAAACAAGACAAACAAACAGCCCTGATGACTGGCGCCAACATTTAAAACAAACATCTTCGCACGCTCCTGTTTCTCACACACACACACCCGTTTCCTAAACACACACGCACCTGTTTCTCACACACACATACACGCACGCACCCGTTTCTCTCTCACACACACAAACACCTGTTTCTTTCACACAAACACCTGTTTCTTTCACACACACACACACACACCTGTTTCTCTCTCTCACACACACACCCGTTTCTCTCTCACACACACACACACACCTGTTTCTCTCTCTCTCTCACACACACACCTGTTTCTCTCACACACTCACACACCTGTTTCTCTCTCACACACACACCTGTTTCTCTCTCACACACACACACACACACCTACACCTGTTTCTCTCTCACACACACACAAACACCTGTTTCTCCCACACAAACACCTGTTTCTCCCACACACCCGTTTCTCCCACACACACACCTGTTTCTCGCTCACTCACACACACCTACACCTGTTTCTCTCACACACACCCAAACACCTGTTTCTCTCACACACCCGTTTCTCCCACACACACACACACCTGTTTCTCTCTCACTCACACACACACACACACACCTGTTTCTCAAACACACCTTTTTTTGGTTTTGCTTCAATCCTGAAAATCTAAACCTCTAAGCGTCTTGTTGTGAAGCAAAAGATTGTTTTTGTAAACGACAGGTGTAAACAACGAGTCGTAGAGTAAACAAGGTAAACGAGTCATCTGAACTTGGCCCTGTTGGAATAATGGAGGAGTTCAGCTCCCCCTGCTGGACGTTTTCCTCTCTGCTCTTTAAATATTTGTGATTTTTTGGCTTCAGAATGTTTCTTCAGGCTTTAAAAAGCAGAGAGAGAAACAAACACACACTTGGTTTCTGCTGAATTCACCAGTGCTGACAACTAAACAACAAAACAAACCTTAAAAAGCAAAAGTCATCTCTTTTTTTATGTTTTTATCGTTAGGATGCTTCTGTGAGTCACAGCTGCCTGTTCAAAGATGCTACAAATCTGCTGTTGAAACCAGAGCCCACCTCACCTGGCCCAGAACCAGTAAGATCCAGGTGAGTCTAACCTTATTGATGCTGTGGTCCTTCAGAGACACAACTGTGTCAGAGCTCTGTGGTCCACAAAGCCATTTTACATCCAGTTCAAAACAAAAACAGCCCCAAACCCCAGAACCTTCAGGGACAGAACCAGACTGACCTGTCCCCTTTAGAGTCCCAGACCCATAAAGATCTGAGGAACACCTTCAACCTGACAGAAACTGAAACTTTACTGAAATAAAAACCATCATTTCTTTACAGGTTTACTTTAAAAACAGAACACTCCAAAGGGACAAAACAGGACAAAGTCCTGGTCCACATGTCCTG
Organism: Anablepsoides rubrolineatus; assembly: GCA_031762495.1. Classification (NCBI taxonomy): domain Eukaryota; kingdom Metazoa; phylum Chordata; class Actinopteri; order Cyprinodontiformes; family Rivulidae; genus Anablepsoides; species Anablepsoides rubrolineatus. Next base: position 19,838,192 of record JARVGW010000309.1, read on the forward strand.
TAGTTTCAGCTGGTGAGACCTGAGCTGGGTTCTTCAGAGATAAGACTGACAGGTAGTCACAGGACTGAGGGGTATCATGGTGGGTTAGCACTGAACATGAAGCACAGGAGGCTGAGGACAGACCTGTCTCACCTGAGACCAGCCTGTCCTCACCTGAGACCAAACTGGTCTCAGCTGAAGACAAACTGGTCTCGGCCGAGGACCGAGTGTCTCAATGATGGACATGTTAGAGGTCCAGACCACCAGACCGTCTCCAAGCAGCTGGATGTTCTGAGACTACAGCTGCTCAGATTATACAGAAGGTCCACAGGACTGGAGACAACTTCCCTAGACATGTCCACAAGAGGAAAACTGATGTGACAAATAATATGAACCAAGGAGACTGGAATAACAGAGACCAGATGTGAACTCTGAGGTCCAAGGTCATCAGGGTCAGACGAGACCAGTCTGTGAGGGACAAACTGGACCTAAGACCATCAGATCATGAAGTAGACCGGTCCATTAAGTGTCTGGGAGACAGAACTGGACCTTTTTGTCCCATCACCTCTGTGTCCAATGAAATCTCAAGACTATCAAGGCCTTCTGGGTGTAAATGTGAACCCGTCAGACCTGGGCCACCTGCAGACAGGTGGGACAGAAACCACCTGATTGTCTCAAATTTTCTTCCTTTTAGTTTTTTTTTTTTTATATAATTCTGTCAAACTCAAAGAAACGACAGGTTAATATTTGTTTTTCTAACTTTGATCAGTTCGAGGGTCTTCCAGGGATCTTTGTGGTTTTTTGTTTCTGGGACTCGACTCGTTTAATGAATTCATAAAATACATTCACCAGCTTCAACACGTCCGGGCTTTAAACTGATGATCCAGAACCAAACTGTGGGCGTGGAGGGAAAATAAAAAACAAACAAACAGAATCTTCTAAATATTGTTTTGCACCAAATCTGGACTCATTCAAATGGAGCCGTTTTCACCTGCAGCAGCCTGAAGATTCACAGTAAAAATCCCCACCAGCCCCCAGAATGCTTTGATGTTTAATAAAATAAATCAGCAGTTCAGCTCGATTAGTGAAGGGAGGAACAGAAACAGTCGTGCAGTTTGTAAATAAAGCTGCCATTTTGTATTTATTGCAACGTTTAAAGAAACGTTTCACATTCACGATGTGTGTGTGTGTGTGTGTGTGTGTATGTGTGTGTGTGTGTTGCATAACAGCGGTGGAGATCAAACATTGTGCTCATCAGGGGTGAGCGTGCACATGGGGCGGTGGGTGCGTGCACGTTTTGTGTGTGTGTGTGTGTGTGGGGGGTGAGTAAGGCACTTAAGTGACAACAGCAGTGTGAGCGGACAGAACCAAGGCTGGTGGAAGTGTGTGTGTGTGTGTAAAACGTCAGAAACGGGCCTAGGCGGCTGCTGCAGGTGGGAACGGTTCTGATCCAGTTTTTTTTTGGGTGCAGAACAATAATTTACAAAGTGAAGAGGCTGGAGATCCGGCTGACAGGAGCTGATGTTTGTGCAAAAAGCCCGGAGTGAGGCGGCGCTCTGCAGGCAGGAAAAACAACAGATTAGATTAAGATTTGATCCGTTTATAAAGAACCACGTGGTTCTGGATCAGGTTCTGGTGGACTCACCTGGTCTAGGTGCTGTCCTGTCGGTGCTCAGGTTTCTCCTCCACCTCCTCCACCTCACAGTCGTCTCCGGCCGAGTGGAACTCTGCCACGTAGAGACTCTTATCGATGCTGCCGGGGATGGGCTTAATGTCGGTCACCAGCTGCTCCTCGATGGCCTTCAGGTTGAAGCGGTCCTCCGACGTGATCAGGTTTATGGCCAGACCCAGGTGACCGAACCTCCCTGAGGACCACCAGGTTTAATAACAAACAAAACGTTAGCTCAACAAGAAAGCTAGCAGAAGAACCATTCCTCCAGAGCAGAACCAACCTGGGTCAAGGTTAGAATGGTTTTAGGTTTTTCATTATAGTTTAGTTTTTATTAGCTATTATTGCATTTTTAATGCTTAGTTTTAGTTTAGTTTTTATTAGTTATTATAGCATTTTTAATGTTGAGTTTTAGTTTACCATGCCAACTTTATTTATAAAGCACTTAAACAACCATAGGACCAAAGTGCTGTACAGTCACAGTCAATAAAACACAACAGTCACAATACATAATAAAAGCCAAATCCAAAAATTAAAATTATACAATAAAACAAACGCATGAAACTAATTAAAACAAATCAAAATAATCTCAAAACAAACTAAAAGTCAACATCTCGGTGCCAAAAGCCAAAGAGAAGAGGTGGGTTTTAAGTAGCGTTTTAAAAGGCCTGTCTGATGCCCAAAGGCAGGTTGTTCCACATTTTAGTTTTTATTTGTTCTTGTTTTAAATTTTTATAGTCTGAACGCATCAAAATAATTTGAAAAACACTAAAACTAAGGATATTCTGTTTATAATTTCAGTTAGTTTTAGTTTAGATTATACAGTTTTAGTTATTGTTTTTTCATTTTATTACAGTTTTTATTTATTTCAGTTAACTAAAATGCTTTTTCAATTTCAGTTTTGGTTATTTAGTTAATTTTAGTTAACTATAATAACTCTGACCTGAGCGTCCGATCCGATGGAGGTACGTTTCTGCGTTTTTAGGGAAGTCGAAGTTGATGACCACGTTCACAGCCTGGATGTCGATTCCTCTGGTGAAAAGATCTGCAGGAAACAAAAGAAGACATCAGTGTCCAACAGTCTCCTGTCTCTGATGGTTACCACGTCTCAATCACTGCAGATCACACACAGCTACGGTCACTCATGGGGTCCCTCAAGGCTCAGTGCTTGGCCCACTCCTCTTCATGCTTATCCTCTGACACATTATGCACCAACATGGAGGTTTGTAGAGATGGATTAACATCAGTATCGACCGATATTGGTCATTTCTTTAGAATTTCGTATCAATCGATAAGTAAAACTGAGGCAATATTAACGTCCAACATTGATTTCCCACTTTTTATCTTTGTTTCTGTTCCTGGAGGGGAGAATTTTATCAAAACTTGATGAGTTGGTTGAATATCACATTCTGCAGGTTATGTATAAAGCTCATAAAAATGTGTTACCTTCAAACATACAATCTAATTTTTTAGGAGGGAAAGCTGCTTTAATTTGATGGGACAACAAATGTTTGTTAAACTGAAAATCTGAAAAAATTTGAAGGACAGATGCACTTCAGTAAAAGCTATAAGATTATGGAATAATCTGGAAAATGATTATAAAAGCATTGGATCAATGAACTCCTTTAAAAAAATGATCAAAGTAAAATTGTTAAAGAAATACGAAATTGTTTAATTTGTATGAGTTACTGTTTGAGGAATTCAATTTTTTGTTTTATTTTTTTATTGTTTGAAATTAATATAATTTCTTTGTAAATAGGAGCAAATACATTTTTTTTTCTTCTGCTGCCTTTCATTTTATTTGATTTGTATTGTTTGGTTGTATGTAATATGTTTTGTTTATCTTTTTAAAATGAAATGAATAAATACTATAAATAAATAAATGGTTGGTCAAGTGGTATCTGATCAGGATAGTGACGCTGAACAGCCAGGAAAGTAAAGTCATGTCAGCGGTCTGGTTGTTTTTTACAGTATTAAAAAAAGATGTGTGTTTGTGCTATATCTGTAAATATTGATTATCAGCCATAACAGCAATAATAATAATAATAATAATAATAATAATAATAATATCAGATATCAACGAAAATTTTCATAACAAATATAATATATGCAGAAGTTTGATGTATTATTATTATTAAAAAACGCTTAGCTTTAGGCTAGCATTTGGCTACTCTTAGCTAGCATTGCACTTCTTTGAGCTATTACTTATTATTTCACCACTTTTAGCTACTTCTAGAAGTCAAACAAGTTTGAATTATTTCTGTTTTAATAATAAAAGATGATAAAATTCAAACATGAACCAGAATAGAACTCACCGGTGCAGACCAGGTTTCTGCAGAGTCCGTTTCTGAAGTCGTGAAACACTCGGTTTCTGTATTCCTAAAAAAAATAAATAAAACTTAAAGACTCAGTTATTTGATTCTCTGTTTTAAGCACAGAGGGTCAGAACCAGGCTGGGTCCCACCTGCATCATCTTGGCGTGGATGTAGAAGCAGGAGTAGCCCAGCTGGGTGATCTTTTTGGCCAGAAGCTCCACCCTCTGGGTGGAGTTACAGAAAATGATGGACTGGTTGATCTGAAGCTGTGAACAGAAAGAGGAGAAAACCATAAATCCTCCACTATGGGATAAACTTTGCGCCAGCAGGAACTGAATCTGAATTTCTTAGATTGAATCTGAATGTGCAGAATTTGAAATTGAATGCTTTGGTTTGGAAATAAATTTCTCTAAATTGAAACTGAATTTAAAGATTTGTATCTGAATTAATTTGCTTTGAAACTGTATTTTGGTTTATTAAAAATTCAGTTTGACTACTTTCAGTTCCAGTTCCATAATTCAGATTTTTGTGTCACACATCCTGGTCCTTGAGAAAGCCAGCCAGAGTGACAAAAATCAGAATTATGGAACTGAAAGTGAAAGTAGTCAAACTGAATTTTTAATAAACCAAAATACAGTTTCAAAGCAAATTAATTCAGATACAAAACTTTAAATTCAGTTTCAATTTAGAGAAATTTATTTCCAAACCAAAGCATTCAATTTCAAATTCAATCTGAGAAATTCAGATTCAGTTCCTGCTGGCACAAGATTTATCCCGTACTCCTCCAAGAGGAAGCTGAAGCTGCAGCTTACCCTGGAGAAGAGCGTGTTGAGGCAGTGGACCTTCTGCCGCTCCGTCACGTAGGCGTAGAACTGAGTGATGCCCTTCAGAGTCAGCTCCTCCATCAGGTTGATCTCGTACGGTTTCTGAAGGTGCTTCATCTGCAGACACAAACAACGGTTCACACCTAAAACCTGACAGGGTCCAGGAGGCGGAGCCAGCGCCACTCACCATGAACTTCTGAACGCTGATGGGGAAGGTGGCGGAGTAGAGCAGGATTTGTCGGTTCTTGGCCAGGAAGCTGATGATGTCCTCGATGAGGACCACGAAGTCCTGAGACAGCAGCTTATCAGCCTGGAGAGAGGAGAAGAAACAACTGTTCACCTTGATTCAAACAAACAAACAAACAAACAACACTTACCTCGTCCATCACCATCATCTGGACTCTGTCCACTTTGGCCACGCCCTTTTTTATTAAGTCCAGAATCCGACCAGGGGTGGCGATGACCACGTGCACTGAGAACACAAACACAGGAGCTGAGCCCCGCCCACTCACACAGGTGTATTCTCTGGGTTTAAATTTTATCATATATAAAACTAGCATTAGCAACAAGCTACAAGAGTTAGCAGATGCTTGCTAATGAGGCTAACAGCTAATCGATGTCGGCTCATCAGGATCTTAACCTGACTTTACAAACGGCAGAACTAAATAAATATAAATAAAACCTGCTGACTCATGCTTTAGTTGATGCTCTATTAAACAATATTTGTGACTAAATTAAAACTTAAAATCATTAAATCAGCTGAAAACTAAACTTATATCAGCTGAAAACTAAACTTATATCAGCTGAAAACTAAACTTATATCAGCTGAAAACTAAACTTATATCAGCTGAAA
>JARVGW010000309.1:19945987-19956319 GCA_031762495.1 Anablepsoides rubrolineatus
TGATCGAGGTGCACGACATGCTCTATATACAGTGCTGGCTCCATGTGCTCTGTACGACAGCTGGTGTGAGGAGGAGGAGGTAAATACAGGCTGGAGATGAAGAGGAGGCGTTTGGCTGGGTCTTCGTCATGCAGGTCGGAGCTGAGGGAGGATTTCACCCCGTGGGAGGAGCCTGAGGGCGAAAACGGGTTGGTTTAACAGAGTCAGAACCAAACAGGATGAAATATATGGAGAGAAAATAGAATCATAAAGTTTGTGTGCGTTAAACATGATTTGTAACCCATAAAAAACATTTTGTGCATAACTTTGGGCATTTGTAAGTGTGTATTCAAATGTACACATAAATAAGTTACGAATACAAAATAAAAGTACACGCACAAATATAAAGTACACAAACATAATTTCACACATTTTTTACCTTCAACCTCACAAGTCTGATAATTACACAAACTGTCTCCTACACATACAAGTCGTTAAATACGCACGGACAAAACCACATTTACGCACAGATCAGCTTACGATTGTGTAATTATCAGATTTGTGAGGTTGAAGGTAAAAAATCTGTGTAATTTTAATGTTTGTGTAATTTATATTTGTGCATGTGTACTTTTATTTTGTATTTGTAACTTAATATTTGTGTGTACATTTACATGCTTATAAATGCCCAAAGTTATGCACAAAATGTTTTACAGACACACAAAATGTATTACACACACACACAAACTTTGAGTCTATTTTCTCTCCATAAAAAGAAATCAGTTCTTGTTGATGTGGAGGACCCACCTGTGCTATTCTCCCACCTGCACACCTGCACAGTTATCTTTACTCTCCGAGGCGATGGCTAAATATTCAGCGTTCCTGCAGAGGAAACGAATCAGAACCTGATGAGCTGAAATGTTCTGATGACTCAGAGTTCTGGTTCTGACAGAATAAAAAGACTCACGCCGCCTCCCGCAGCGCCTCCTCCCCGGCTGCTGCGATCTTCCTGTAGCAGTAGATCATCTCGATGAGGAGCCAGAGCTGCAGGCCGATGATCGACACGTACATCATGACCTCTGACACGATGGACGCCGTGCCTCTGGTGGCTGCAGGCAGGAAGTCAGGAGGGTCAGTCAGGCTTTTTGTATAAAACATGAAACAGTTTAACCTTTGAACTGGACTTTAGCCACACACACCTTTAGCCACCACGGTGAGGTGGACCACCTTGTCGATGATGTCGTTGTACTCGTAGTCGTTGTCGTAGTCCAGGATGCGGTTGAAAAAGCAGCGGTACGTGCCCGAGTCGTTGAAGGTGACGTTCAGCAGGTAGATGGAGGCGTCCTGGATGTCGTTGCTCCGTTTGCTCCCGTTCCAGTCGATCCGCTCCATGAAGAGGTCATGTTCCACGGTGCCGCCCCTCTCGTCGTACGAGTAGATCTGATCCAACCAACACAACACTTAGCAAAAAGTAGTATACCTGAAATTAATTTTAATAAGTTTACTGGAGTATAAGTTTAAGTATATCAAGTATACTAGACACCATGTACCTGTAGTGTACTAGAAAGTGTACTGGTTTAAAACGTGTTTGTACTAAATTGGGACGTTTTTAGTACAGATATTATCGATCCAATATTAGCATAAAAATGTAAAATCTCTACATATCGGTATCAAAAGTCTAATAAATTAATGCCTGCTTTGACCAAAATGTGTTAATAAATGTTTGTGGTCCAGAGACGTTCACTGGCGCGTGATGTCCAGTTTGATGACATCATCAAACGTGATTATCTCAGGGAGAGCATGATCCAAACTATTGTTTGACAAAATGTTAAAAATAAATATGGCACTTTTTCCCTAACTTCAGTTAAATAGTTTTTATTTTTGTACAGACAATGTTTACCTATGGAATGCATCCAGTGGGGTATCAAATAGCAGTCATAATGTCTCTGACAGGAGTTCTGTGATGTCAGCTTAATCAGTTTGTAATATCGGTTAATATCCAAATCGGAAATTAAGTGTTGAACAATATCGAGCATTTCTAGTTTTTAGTTTATAAAAAGTATACTTTAAGTATACTGTTATGTCTTTTTAAGTTTAGAAACTTACCAAAAAGAAGTACATATATACATGTCATTAAGTATACTAAAGCATATAAAAGTGTATTTCCCTAAATGTACTTTTATTTACTATGTATACTGATATGTGTACTAGCAGTTTACTAACAACTATACTTCTAGAAATAAATTAGCCCACAATAAGTTTATGAAAGTACACTCAGAAGTATGCTGAAAATAATCTAAATACATTTTTAGTTTAATCTTGAAATATACTACAAATAAACGAATCTGTGTGAAAAGTGTACTACTAAAGTTTATCTTGACCAAAGGTTTAAACATTAGTATAAACTAAGTATACTTAAACTTTTAGTATACTTTTAGTGCAAGCCAAGTATAGTGTAATATAAACTTGGTTAAGTATATCTCAGATAAGTACATAAAAAGTAAACTGGAAGTATACGTTTATATTTTAAGTTTCAAATTAATATACGTAATGGATAATCACATAATAGTACTTTTTGCTAAGAGAACATCAGAAACAGCTTAGTGGACGTCTGCACACAATTAGCTGATTACCAGAAGAGGAAATGAAACAGCAGCAGCTGCTACGGCCGCCTCACTGTGTGGTTCTGAAGATTTGGGTCGAACTCGTATCAGAACTCACATGAAAGAAGTCGGACTCTCCTTTGGGTCTGAAGTACCACTCCACAGTGGCGGATCCTTTCACCTCGCTCCGCCTCTTACAGGAAATACAACCAAGCTTGAAACCTTTTCCCGCCACTGCCTCAGTGTCAGAGTCCACTTCTGCACAGGCGCCGTCACTGCGGTCCACTGCAATCAGAACCAGACAATTAATGAGATCCAGGTGTTCTCACTGCAAACAGAACCAGTTAATGAGACCCAGATGTTCTCACTGCAATCAGAACCAGACAATTAATGAGACCCAGATGTTCTCACTGCATCAGAACCAGACAATTAATGAGACCCAGATGTTCTCACTGCAAACAGAACCATACAGTTAATGAGACCAAGATGTTCTCACTGCAATCAGAACCAGACAATTAATGAGACCCAGGTGTTCTCACTGCAAACAGAACCTGAGACCCAGATGTTCTCACTGCAAACAGGACCATACAGTTAATGAGATCCAGGTGTTCTCACTGCATCAGAACCGGTTCACTTGTCTTCACTAGACACCGGGTCTGTTAATCTCACTGTGTTAAAGCCTCTCTGATGGTATAGGGGTGCATTAGAAGCTAAAAGTCTGGATTAAAATGTAATTTCAGCTGATTTGCAGGAAGCAGAACTCACCGAACACAGAGCAGAGCAGGGCCAGGAGCAGCAGGTGAGCAGAAACCATCGTGTCAGGTGAGTTCTGAAGAACTGGACCAGGTTGTTTGGGTTCTGGAAGCTGTGTGTGTAAAGCGCAGATGTTCAGCTACAGGAGGACCTTTTTATCTTCCGGACCTCCAGAACCGGTCCAGCAGAACCTCCTTCTGTTCTGACCCACCTGAGGTCTGGAAGCTCCTGGGCCACAGAACCGGGTCGGAACCGACAGCTCCACTGAGGAACGTGCTACTGGTTCGGTGCAGAAACAGAACCCGGCGGCTACACGGGGCGGTTCTGGGTCAGACGGAACGGATCCGGACCGGATGTTGGAGATACCAGGCCTCCTTCATCTGCTCGCCCCCTGCGCGCGAAAAAAAACCACGCATCCGCGCGAGCGCCGCACATCAAAGGCGCGCCGACAGATTCCAGAATGCACCAGAATGAAGAACCGGGTCGGGATCTGAGCCGCTGGTTCCGTTTGTTTTTTTATTTCCTCCGACGCCACAGCAGCTCCCGCCTCTCCGGATCAGGCTGCAGATGCACTGCGGTAAAAAACGGCCGCGCGTCAGCAGGTGATGCTGTGGTCAGGTGACACGCGCGCGCGCTCAGCTCCTTGGATCAAAGAAAAACAAACAAGAACTGGACCTTCAACCGAACCGAACCGGAACCGAAGCTTCCCGTCTGTAAACACTGAGCTTCAGATCGTTTCAGCTGAAATCTTTGATTTTTGTTGTGAGTGAAAACAAACTAATAATAATAATAACAATAATAATAATAATAACAATAGTAATAATAATAATAATAGATAATATTTGAATAAATAATTATTAATAATAAACATAAATAATAATAACAACAATAATTATTATTATTATTATTAATAATAATAATAATAAACAAATATTAGCATGATTACAGTTAGCATGAGTAGAATTAATATTAGCAGATACAAATACTATAAAATAAGTCTCAGAAAGTACATAAATACATGAAGAAAAAACAGTTTAGATCTGTATTTTCTAATTATTGTGAGGTTTGAACTGAAACAGAAGCTTAAAATAGTGAATAAATGCAAATGTAAAAAGGAAATATTTATTTATTGTGAATAAATAAATCACAACCAGAACCTGTTAAAGAATCTCTACACACAGTTGTTCCTGGTCCAAAGTGGTTAAATGTCTCAAAAACAGTTACTTTTTTTAAGTAGACACCTGAAGGTATGATGACTTGCATCCTGTATTTTACATTTTGTGTGTATGTGTGTGTGTGTGTGTATATATATATATATATATATATATATATATATATATATATATATATTAGCTTTAATGTGTTCATTGTCTCAGTAACACACTCATGCAGTCTGTGAGGAAGAAGATGCTGCAGCTTCAGCACCAACTGGACCTGCAGCCATCATGCTGCTTTCAGGACAGCTGGGAAATCCGAGTGTTAGATGTACTGCATCCGCTGATATTTTATGTTTGTTTACATATTTGTTAATAGACTAAAGTGATCAAATCTCCTTATTAATAACTCTAATATGTTTTTTAAACCCAAGTTCAAATGAAGTCGTTATTAAAAATAAAAATATTCCCCACAGTTAATGTTTACTACAATAAAACATGAAACAAATCGTTTCATTTTACTTCGTTTATTTTCTCATTTATATAATGATTCATCATTATATATAACTTAATATAAATGTACTGTTAAAAGACAAACAGTAGAACGAAATACTAGTTTTTTTTGTTCATTAAACTATATATGACGTTATTTTGAGACGTGGCTTTTACTTCCGAGGCACTCGAAGGCAGCATTAGCTTCAACTAGCTTGAGTCAAACAAATGTCGGTGATTTTAACAGAAGCGGGCGGAAATACTTCACAGCTGGACTCTACGGGTTACGACGTTGTGATGGGAACATCCAGTTACGTCTCATAGAACGGTTAAAAGGTCGAAACAAAGAAGGTAAAGTTAAAAAAATCACCAATAACGAAGCTAATTGACATTAGCAGAAGCTAACTGCTAGCGGTCAGCGCGTTAGCAAGAAGCAGGAAGTGGCAACAAATTGTCATTAAAGAAGAGTTTAGCTGCTTTTTTTATACAACAAGTCGTATTAACGGCTTGTTTCAGATATTTAGATGAGGAGGACTCTGTCTGGATCATTTGTGTGGCTTTTATTTACAGATACAACATATTAGTTTGTTTATTATTGTCAGTATTTGCGAGTGGGGCAGATATATTATCTATCTATATTGTCTATTTTTTTCTATTGTTATATTAGATTTTTTTTTTTCATTATTGGTTTGTTTTATTATTGGATGACTTGTTGTTTTGTAGTCATATTTCAATTCATGATTGAAATAAATAAACTAAACTAACACATTTTAACTCAGCAGTTTGTGTTTAGGTCATATATTACAGGGATGGATACATTTTTAATCCTACACCAATATTAAATCTGACAGCAGATTCCAAATGAACATTACAAACCATACAAAATAACACTAAAATCATGTGATTATCTGAAGTATGAGGGGAGTTATTGATGTATGTTTGGGTGAAATCAGCTCATGTTTTCTTGCTTTTATCTATTTTTGCTCATAACTTCCTCAGTGTTCAAGATATTGCCATGAAATTTTAGGAAAAGATTCACGTTCTGGTTTTTGTAGGAATCATCTTGTATCCTAACTAATAAAGCTTAATAATAGCCAATGCAAAAGTAACAAAATGTAGAAAACAATGTTACAAGGCAAACTGCAGCATCAAATCAACTCAATGTGTCTTAGAAAGTAAGGAAATTAAAACAATTTAAAAACCATATGGACATGTGTTTAATAAACAAAGCTCCTCAACCAATGACAGCGTGTGAAATGTGTCAGGTGATGAAGATGAGCATTAACACACGTTGCTAACAGTAACAAGGATAAAAAAAATACTTCCACGTTTCAAATCATTATCAAATTTGGAAGAAGAGCAGATAAAATAATGTTCTTTATGGCAGCTTATCTCTTTAAGGCTCATAAGAAAAACTCTGATTTACTTTGGTCCTATTTTCAAAAATTGTTTCTTCAAATGCATCAACAAAAATTAAAACTGGAAGACGAGGCTGTGGATAACTACTTGACGTCAACACGCTTTGTTGAAATTTATGGAAATAACAAAGCAGGAGGAAATAACAATCAAACGCACAGAGCATCCTTGTACAATCTGGTCCCAGCAGTTTGGGAAGAAAATGGCAGCAGCTGCTGACGACATGTCAACATCATCATATTACACCGGGTTATAAAAAAAAAACTGGTTCCAGTCCCTGATCTAGATGCTGGTTTTGGGTTCAGTCAGGTTCAGGTTCTGGATTTATAGAGTCCAAGATGGAGCTGGGCACCACTGCACAGTCTGACCTTCAGGGTAAATCTGCTGGGACGTCCAATCCTGGGAAGATTAAATGAATAAAGGAAATAAAAGCAGTTGTGTGAAATAAAGAAAATTCTTTGGTTAAAATAAAAATCTATTTTCAGAAATTAAAGTTTTTAACCTATTTCTTTAGCATCATAAGTAAATAAATCAGTATAGTGAACTCTCTCTGCTGTTTTGGGTCTGTTAGATTTCTGGCACCATGGATCCGACCTGCTGCGGTGCTGCGGCCCCGCCCGGTTTGACGGTCCAGGTGTGTTTCCCCGGCGCCCGCGCGGCGGTGCTGGATAACCTGAACCGACAGCGTGAGGAGGGACGGCTGTGCGATTTGTCCATCCAGGTCCAGGGTCAGGTCTTCAGAGCCCACCGCTGCGTGCTGGCCGCCTCCTCGCCATACTTCCACGACCAGGTGGGTTTTTAATCACCTGCAACACCTCACACACGCATCTGAGCAGGTGTACGTGCTAACATCTGAGCAGGTGTACGTGCTAACAACAGTCTGTTTAACGGCAGCACAACGGCTCAGTTGTTAGCACCATCGCCTCACAGCAAGAAGGTCCTGGGTTCGATCCTCGGTTCGGACCTGGGGTCTTTTTGTGTGGAGTTTGCATGTTCTCCTCGTGCTTGTGTGGGTTTTCTCCGGGTACTCTGGTTTCCCGCACCCCTAAAAACATGTACAATAGGTTGCCTTCAGGCCCAGGCCACCCTTGAAAAAGAGATCTCAGATCTCAACGTGACTTGCCTGATTAAATAACGGTAAATTAATAAATAAATAACATCTGAGCAGTAACGCTAACAGAAACAAAACATCAGCTCAAAGGAGCAGAAGGCTAACTCAAAGCTAAAAGAAGGAACTAGCTAGCTAAAAGCTAACGGTAGCAGACTGAGTTTTGGTTTCTAGTAGGGGCTAGTTAGCTGGTTGAAAGGTAACAGTAACAGACATAGTCTAGTTTTCTAGAAGGTGCTAGCTAGCTAACAGTAGCAGACTAAGTCTTGTTTTTTAGAAGGCGCTAGCTAGCTAGCTAAATGCTAACAATAGCAGACTGAGTTTTGTTTTCTAGAAGGAGCTAGCTATCTAAATGCTAACAATAGCAGACTGAGTTTTGTTTTCTGGAAGGAACTAGCTATCTAAATGCTAACAATAGCAGACTGAGTTTTGTTTTCTGGAAGGAACTAGCTATCTAAATGCTAACAATAGCAGACTGAGTTTTGTTTTCTAGAAGGAGCTAACTAGCTGAAAGGTAACAGCTAACTAGATAAGTCTTGGTTTCTAGAAGGAGCTAGCCAGCTGAAAGCTAACAGCTAACCAGCCTGTGTTTGGTTTCCTCCTCAGGTTCTGCTGAAGAACGTTACGACCGTCTCCCTGCCCTCGGTCATGGACCCGGTGGCGTTTGAGAGCGTGCTAACTTCTGCCTACACGGGCCAGCTGAGCATTGTGCACGACGACATTGTGAACTACGTGACGGTGGCCAGCTTCCTGCAGATGTGGCACATCGTGGACAAATGCACTGAGATCCTAAAGAGGCCTCGCTCGTCCGGGGAGCCCCCCGCGGCCACCCCGGGGTCGGCGTCCCGCCAGCAGTCCCCCAGCAGCACGGACTGCCTGTACGCAGAGAGGGAGGTGCGGCGGCGGGACAGGAGGCCCGACACTCTGCCTCCGTTAGCCACCTGGAGGAGGCCGCAGCAGCTGGGCAGGTGGGGTCGCCCCAGACCCTCGTCAGAGCTGCAGTCCGCCGACTCCCAGCTGGACAGCCTCCAGAACTACGTGGACAACAGAGACTTCTGCTGCCAGGAGGCGTGGCCTTCCAGCCAAGCTAAAAGCAGCGCGTCGAGTCCAGACGGACCGGGTCAGAACAGCCGGCACCAGGGTCCGGGGCACGCAGCCGAAACCTCCAAGCCGAAGGTGAAGCTTCAGCAGCGAGGGGCCGAAAGACCACTGGATAGGACCAGAGACAGGGACGAGATTCTGGACAGGACCAGAGACAGGGACGAGATTCTGGACAGGACCAGAGACAGGGACGAGATTCTGGACAGGACCAAAGACAGGGACGAGATTCTGGACAGGAGGAAGGACAAGAGAGGAACCGAAGTTGATGAAGGAGTCGGAGACGAAGAGGAGGAAGAGGAGGAGGAGGAGAGGAAGGAGGGGGGCACACAGCTGGGTGAGAATCACACAAACATATTGTACCTGAAACACCAGGTTCTGGAGATTCTGGTGATTTTGGAGGTTCTGGAGGTTTTGATGGTTTTGGTGGTTTTGGAGGATTTAGTGGTTCTGGTGATCTGCACCTCTGGTGGTTCTGAAGGTTCTTGTGGATGAGGACCTCTGGACCACTAGACCTCGGACCAAAGAAGTCCTGTTTTTAAAATTTTTCTGGTCTCTCTGCAGACTTGGTCTCTCCAGACCAGGAGGAGCGTCTCTCAGGAAGGCAGAGCCTGGAGAAGGTCCAGAGAGGTCCTGTTGGAGGCGACCCGTCCTTTGTCCCACCTGGACCAGCTGAGGGACCCTCGGTCTCGAGCAGGGTCCAGTGGCAGACCGGACCCTGGTCTCAGAGCGAGCAGAGACCTCAGGTGGGTGAGGAAGAGGAGGATGTGGACTTCGAGTGTTTCACAGACACCTTTGAGGAGATCGAGGACGGGACAGGACAAGTGTCCCAGAGAACTCTGGTGTCTCCGGACTTCGGCCTGGGGGGCTCGGAGGGGACCTGGACGTCCAGTGGAGGAGGTCCCGCTGTGTTTCCCCCTCCCCCGTCCCCCCCCACACCCTCCTCGTCCTCGACGTCCCTCTCTGGCCCCGCCTACTCAGGTAAGGTGCACCTGTGCCACTGCGGGAAGGCGTACACCCTGAAGAGCATGAGGGACCGCCACGTGAAGATGCAGCACCTGAACCTCCGTCCCTTTGTCTGTCCCGTCTGCTCCAAGTCCTTCAAGATGAAGCACCACCTGACCAAGCACCTGAAGACTCACGGGGGTCTCCGTCCCTACGAGTGCTCCGTGTGCGGCAAGAAGGTGGTCTGGAGGGACAGCTTCCTGAGACACCAGGCGCGCTGCGAGCGCCTCGCCGTCCCGCCCCACCGCTACGGCTTCCAGGACGCTGAGGCTTTTGTCCCCGCGGGGACGGTAAAGGAGGAGGACGGAGACCCCCGCAGGGACGGCAGGGGGGCTGGACTAATGGACAACGGGTCCGGGCTGGCAAGGACCCCGTCTCTGAACCTGGACTCTGTTAGTCCTGTTTTTAAAGAGGAAGCATCCGAGAGCTTCTGAGGTAAAAATAAAGACTGCCTTTATTGTGTTTTTATTTAGAATAAATACAAAACAGTTTGTTTTTATTTAGAATAAAGGCAATATGGTTTGTTTTTGTTTACAGTAAGGGGCCGGTCAAAATTCTCAACATTTTTTCAAGCGTACAAACCGTACGCTTAGTGGGGTGGGGTGGGGGGGGGGTGTCAAGGACTTGTACGCTTTTCAAAAAATGTTGACTTTTTTTTTTCTTGATGCGCTGCATGCTGATACTGTCATGCAGAGCAAATATTTCGCTCATCCAAACGACAGTTTCA
>JARVGW010000309.1:20090807-20105523 GCA_031762495.1 Anablepsoides rubrolineatus
GAATCACGCGATTTTCGCCGGGGGACAACGTTCCGTGAAGTTTGGTGAGTTTTCGAGACTGGCAAAGTCCCCAAATTAGCGATTTAGGGGGCGGCGTAATAATAATAATAATAATAAGAAACATTACAGTTTCAATAGGCCTTCGCCAGCGATGCCTCGCTGCTCGGGCCTAATGAATAAATGACTAAATAAATAAATAAAGTTCTATCTTCAGGTTGTTTCGTCTCTTTTTGGACACTGAAGACCAAACAGAGACATGTCCTCGGACCCCGCAGGACCACACCTGAAACCAGACCCGGCTGACAGCCGAACCGTCCTGGCCCGGTTCTGCTCAGGTTCTGTCTGCAGCATCACTCCAGAATGGACCGGAACCACACCAGCTTTACTCACCCGGATCCCTGCAGAGTCCCAGGTCACCTTCCGAACAAAACCGCTCTGCAGCTTCCGTTAGATCCGCTCCAACATCCCGAACCGGACCGGACCGGACCGAACCGGGAGCCGCGCCTGTCTCCTGAGCTTTCCGGTCTAGATGATGTTCTCCTGAATCCAGAACCGATCCAAACTGCGGACTGATAGCAGAACCGATCCGAGCTGCAGGGAGGAGGATACTCCTCCAGCCTTCATCCTCCTCCTCCTCCTCCTCCTCAGGTGGACGAAGCAGCAGCAACTAAAGTCTTGGATCTCTGGATCCGTTCCCGCCTTTAAAAAACCCGTTTCCGTTTTATCATAATGAGGCCGATTTGAAGTTCATCCTCTGATTGACACGAGACCCGAGTTTCAGACCAGAAGTCCGGAAAATCAGGAAGAATTAAAGAAATATTTCTTAAATTTGATGTTTTTTTAACGGAAATTTGTGTCATACTACAAGAGAGTTTATTTATTCTTCTCAGGTTCAGTCCAGCTGATGATGATGATGATGATGAGGAGGAGCAGAAGGAGGAGGAGGAGGATGATGATGATGATGATGATGATGATGATGATGATGATTAAGAGTTGACTTGGTTTGATCCTCTTTACTTCCTGTTTGCAGCTTCCTCCTCCTGTCCTCTTGTCCTCCTCCTGTCCAGCTGCTCTCACTCAGTAATCTCGCTCCCTGGTCTCTCCTTGTTGTCGGGTCTTACTGGTTTCTGGTCTGGTCTCTGTGGGTCACCTGGGTCAGGTGGATCTGAAACTCAATGTTTTCAGGATTTGGTGGGAAATGAATAAAACTGACTGAATGTGATGAAAATAAGACTTAAGAGTTCAGAAATCCCACGTTCTTTGTGGTCTTTGAAGGCAGCATCATGTTTCTGAGTTTTTATTAAATTCTTTAAAAACGCTGCAGTTTGATTGGATCGCCGGAGATTCAGACCATCTCTTTGTTTTGTATTTGAAGATTATTTTTGATTGAATTTGTTTAGTGAGAAAAGAGGCAGATATAGAACTTTTTTCTTCTTCTGCTACCTTTCATTAAATTTGTGATTGTATTTTGTTGTATAAAGAATTTGTTGTTGTTTCTTAATTAAATGAATAATTAAACTAAACTAAACTTTCAGATATTCTGCAGAATAAAACCAGATTATTTTAGCTTTGAATTAAAAAATAATCTGTAAAGTTTAAATTGATTTAAATCAGTTCACATGATCATGGCTCCATGAGCTGGTTTGGGTTTTTGGAGGACTAGTCCATATTCTGGTCCGGTCCTGCTGAGTTGTTGTGTAACCCCCTGACAGATCCACATTGTGAGTTTGTGAGAGAAAGGAGAGGTGCTGGTTCTGTGGGGGGGCTGGTTCTGTGGGGAGACTGGGTCAGGGGGGCCCCATCAGTCCTGAACCCTGGACCTGGTGCCAGCTCTCTGTGAGGAGGATTTAGTTCTGGACCATGGGTCCAAACGGTTGTCCCAGAAACCACAACAACAACTGAGCTTTTATTGTTTTTATTTGGCATTTGTCTCATCTGGTTCTGGTTCTGGTTCTGCTCTTTCATTAACTCTGCAGGTAACCAAAGATACTCATCAAACTCTGGAGCTGAGAAAAATCTGAGCCATTTTCAGGCTTCTTAAACCAAACTTCTCACCTTCTGGGTCTCCTCTGGACTCAGAGTGTCGGCCCCGGCTTTAGGAGGCCCCCTCTTCCTCCTCCTCTTCCTCGCTGCAGAGCTCGGAGCTTCCTGTCTGACGACTGCAGGTTCTGCCTGAGGCGGAGCGAGCGTCTTCTCTTTTTGTTTCTTCTTCCTCTGAAAGAAAACGCTGAGTCACTTCTGTGAAATTACCTGACAGGTTTCAGTCAGTGCTGAGTCAGCATTTATACAATGATGAGTCAGCATTCAGTCAATGATGAGTCAGCATTTATACAATGATGAGTCAGTAATTATACAATGATGAGTCAGCATTTATACAATGATGAGTCAGCATTCAGACAATGATGAGTCAGCATTTATACAATGATGAGTCAGCATTCAGACAATGATGAGTCAGTAATTATACAATGATGAGTCAGCATTTATACAATGAGTCAGTAATTATACAATGATGAGTCAGCATTTATGCAATGATGAGTCAGTAATTATACAATGATGAGTCAGCATTTATACAATGATGAGTCAGCATTCAGGCAATGATGAGTCAGCATTCAGACAATGATGAATCAGCATTCAGGCAATGATGAGTCAGCATTCAGACAATGATGAGTCAGTAATTATACAATGATGAGTCCGCATTCAGGCAATGATGAGACAGCATTCAGGCAATGATGAGTCAGCATTTATACAATAATGAGTCAGCGTTCACACAATGATGATTCAGCATTCAATGAGTCAGAGTTCAGACAATGATGCGTCACTGTTCTTTCAATGATGAGTCAGCATTCAGGCAATGATGAGTCAGCATTCAGGAAATGATGAGTCAGTGTTCAGACAATGATGAGTCAGTGTTCAGACAATGATGAGTCAGCGTTCACACAATGATGAGTCAGCGTTCACACAATGATGAGTCAGCGTTCACACAATGATGAGTCAGTGTTCACACAATGATGAGTCAGTGTTCAGACAATGATGAGTCAGCGTTCACACAATGATGAGTCAGCGTTCACACAATGATGAGTCAGCGTTTACACAATGATGAGTCAGCATTCAATGAGTCAGCGTTCAGAAAATGAGGATTCAGCATTCAATGAGTCAGAGTTCAGACATAGATGAGTCAGCATTCAGGCAATGATGAGTCAGCATTCAGGAAATGATGAGTCACTGTTTAGTTAATGATGAGTCAGTGTTCAGACAATGATGAGTCAGTGTTCAGACAATGATGAGTCAGCGTTCACACAATGATGAGTCAGTGTTCAGACAATGACGAGTCAGCATTCAATGAGTCAATGTTCAGAAAATGATGATTCAGCATTCAATGAGTCACTGTTCAGACTGTTGGGTGTGTTTGAATGAGTTTTACTGCTTCCTGCTGCTGGAGTTCTCTAAGGTGGACTCAAACTCTTCAGATTTACAGGAATACAGTAAATCTGGGCAGAACTCAGAGCTTCATCAGTACCTCGGGGTCGGGGGTCAAAGGTCAGTCTCATCACTGAATAATGAGCAGTTCTGGGCGCTGAAAGGACTGATTGTGCTGCAGCATGAAACAAACATCTGGAATAAAATCACTTGAAACTGACAGATGTTGTTTCTCACAGCTTCCTGTTGATCTTAAAGAAGTGGATCGGTTCTGACCCGAGGCCCAGATTCACTCAGAACTCAGACACTTTATTTATTTGATGAAGACAAGGAGTGATGTCCTGCAGCTCTGTGGTCTCTTTGTCCATCCTCTGAAGGACATGAACTGTTACTGAGGACCAGACAAAGAGCTCCACTCAACAATCTTATCACACACACACACACACACACACACACACACACACACACACACACAGTCCTGTAGCTGTTCTCCTCTCCTCTCTGCCATCAGCAGAACATTGTGACCGCCTGCTTTAACTGAACCTCACTTCCTGTCACTGTTGGTCTTTAACTGGTCCAGGTCTTGGACTCTACAGACCAGGAACTATGGAGAGAAAATAGACTCATAAAGTTTGTGTGTGTAATACATTTTGTGTGTGTGTAAAACATGATTTGTAACCCATAAAAACACTTTGTGTGTAACTTTGGGTCTTCGTAAGTGTATTTTCAAATGTACACATAAATATTAATAAGTTACAAATACAAAATAAAAGTACACAAGCACAAATATAAATTACACAAACATTAAAATTTCACACACAAACTGTCTCCTACACATTAAATACGCATGGACAAAACCACATTTAAACACAGATCAGGTTATGTGTGTGTAATTATTAGATTTGTAAAGTTGAAGGTAAAAAATTTGTGTGAAATTTTAATCTTAGTGTAATTTATATTTGTGCGTGTGTATTTTTGTTTTGTATTTGTAACTTATTAATATTTGTGTGTACATTTGAATACACACAAATGCCCAAAGTTACGCACAAAATGTTATATATGGGTTACAAATCATGTTTTACACACACAAAATATATTACGCACTCACAAACTTTGAGTCTATTTTCTCTCCATAAGGAACCATCAATCAGCAGGTGTGACCCAGAGGTTTGTTAGATCTCCTTTCATGATGAGTTCACACAGATTTAATTTAGAACTAGGTGTTAAACTTTAAAGTAAAAAAGTAAAAGTATCATTTTTAGGTTTTAAAAGCAACTAACTAAAAGTAAAAGTCACAATAAAAAAAAAACTTGGTAAAACTACAAATTCTCAAAAAACCTTCTTAAGTACTGTAACAAAGTAAATGTACTGAGTTACTGTAAAGCTCTGCTTTCCAACCATGAGTCTGAGTGAGGGACGCCCCCCTCAGGCTGCAGCAGGAACTACAGGACCCTCATCGACCTCTGAGATGTTCCTCACCTGAGCCGGAGCTTTGGGTCTGGAGCTGCTCACCATCACTGAGAGGAGAAAAAACAACAACATTTAGTCTCAGAAACTCTTTTTAATCCGTTTAATGTGAAACAGAACGTTTAGTCTGATGCAGGTTACTGTCAGTTCACAGCAAAAATCTGAATAAATCCAGTCCAGAGTCAAAAGAACAGTGTTGTATAAAGTACCTGAAAGTGTTACTTGAGTAAAAGTACAAGTATCTTACCATAAAATTACGTTGGTAAAAGTTAAAGTCTCCTCTAAGAATATTACTTGAATAAAACCATTAAAGTTTCTAATTTATTTTGTACTTAAGTATCAAAAGTTTTGTTTTTTAAATTAAATGAAATTGAAAAAAAGTTAATTTCTGATATAAAATGTACTTAAGTAATAAAAGTAAAAGTATTAAGTAAAAATTAGAGGTCAGATTGTCCTAAATATATTTTTTCTAAAGGCGTGCAGCTTTTGATTGTGTACAAACTAAATACAGTATCAGAATGATATATATTTATACTTCTCAACCAACCACAATTAAATTCACTCTATCCAGGAGCCACAACATTTTCAGGATAGTAAATTTTTTAACAATAATGAGCCGGAATGAAATATGAGTAATGACTTTCTACTTCTTACCTTTTTTAAAAAATGTAAGGAGTAGAAAGTACAGATAACTGTGTAAAAATGTAAAGAGTATAAAGTACAGATAACTGTGTAAAAATGTAAGGAGTAGAAAGTAGATAACTGTGTAAAAATGTAAGGAGTAGAAAGTAAAAAGTTGTCTGAAAAATAATTAATCAAGTAAAGAGTTTTGTTCTAAAGTACAGTAACAAAGTACTTGTATTTATAACTGTGCCCCCCCTAACCCCCCAGCATCAGCTCAGACCACTAACTGCAGGCTGAGCTGAAACCAGCGTCTGGGGAAAATAAAAAAACCCTCCTGGAAAGAAAAAGCAGATTTTTCCAGCAGGCGTTCAGGAGAAGTGAGTCACTGTGAGGCTCCGCCCCCTCTGAGTGGAGGGGGGGGGGTTCCACCTACCTGCCAGGTACCTCTCCAGTGAGGGCGAGGAGTCCTGGTTCCAGCTGTAGCAGCAGAAGAAGAAGAGCCAGACCAGGAATGTGGCCACCACCAGGAGCAGGACCCACAGGAGGCGGGCCACAGCTGGGCTGGTGGTGGCCCAGGACATCAGGATGTCCATGCTTGACCCTGCAGAGTCTCAGGACAGGTCCAGAACCAGAACCGGTCCCCCAGAAGGACTACAGCTCCTGTTCTCTCAGTGCCTCTCTCAGTGCCGACAGCAGCAGCAGCTGGATCCCAGCTGGTCCACAAGGATCCTGTCAGAGCTCAGCCCACGTCAGCCCGTGTGTGTGTGTGTGTCTGTGTGAGTGTGCTGAACTGGGTCCTGGGACCGTGTGAGTCCTGGAGGAGTGGCTACGTCTCACAGAAACCTTCAGCCACTCCCCAGAAGGAGCAGAATCTGGGCCTGCTCAGAAATTCACCTGAGGGCCTCTCAGATCCAGGTCTGGAACTGATCCAGCTCCCACCTGTGAGGCCACACAAAGATGGCCGCCTGCGGCTCTGACTGACAGCTGACTGACGGCAGGTTTCAGTTCAGAACCACAACATAAAATATATTTAAACAGAACCCTCTGGACCGGTTCTACCGGGTCTGACAGGAAACACATTTACTGACAGCAGGGGGCGTGGCCAGAGGCTGAAACACTTTCTGCAGAAAAATACTTTTAATTCATTCATTAAATCTGAAATCAAGTTTTCTTTAAATCAAACTGAACGTTTCTGCAGAAGGACCAGGTTTAAGAGGACCAGGTTTAGGAGGACCAGGTTTAAGAGGACCAGATTTAGGAGGACCAGGTTTAAGAGGACCAGGTTTAAGAGGACCAGGTTTAAGAGGACCAGGTTTAAAAGGACCAGGTTTAGGAGGACCAGGTTTAGGAGGACCAGGTTTAAGAGGACCAGGTTTAAGAGGACCAGGTTTAACAGGATCAGGTTTAAGAGGACCAGGTTTAGGAGGACCAGGCTTAGGAGGACCAAGTTTAGGAGGACCAGGTTTAGGAGGACCAGGTTTAGGAGGACCAGGTTTAAGAGGACCAGATTTAAGAGGACCAGGTTTAGGAGGACCAGGTTTAGGAGGACCAGGCTTAGGAGGACCAAGTTTAGGAGGACCAGGTTTAAGAGGACCAGATTTAAGAGGACCAGGTTTAGGAGGACCAGGTTTAGGAGGACCAGGTTTAAGAGGACCAGGTTTAGGAGGACCAGGTTTAGGAGGACCAGGTTTAGGAGGACCAGGTTTAAAAGGACCAGGTTTAGGAGGACCAGGTTTAAAAGGACCAGGTTTAGGAGGACCAGGCTTAGGAGGACCAGGTTTAGGAGGACCAGGTTTAAGAGGACCAGATTTAAGAGGACCAGGTTTAGGAGGACAAGGTTTAGGAGGACCAGGTTTAACAGGATCAGGTTTAAGAGGACCAGGTTTAACAGGATCAGGTTTAAGAGGACCAGGTTTAACAGAATCAAGTTTAAGAGGATCAGGTTTAGGAGGACCAGGACTCTGCAGAGTCTATAATGCAGCTGCAGCGCCATCATGTGGCCAAAGAAAGAAGCAACAGATTCTAAAGGACCAAAACAAAAAGCTTTATTAAACTGAAATGTTGTCACAATAAGAATTTGTTATAAATATGAAAATAAGCTGCTCTGCTGACACTTTATTCAACTTTACTTTGAGAAGAATACTTGTTAAACTGCTGAGTCATGGTTAAAACAGAGTGCAGACAGGTCCTCTGCTCAGTAGAAGCCGGAGTCCTGAGCTGCCCAGTTTGGAGTCTGACAACAGAAAACAGAAAGTGTTTATGAATGAATGAATAAATAAATAAACAAACACTGTGAGCTCACCTCGTTCCTGCTGCTGTGAGCCACTTTCTTCTCGATGTTCATGGCCAACATCTGGCTGCGGAAAGATAAGCTCTTGGTTTTCTCGATCACCTGCTGGTACGGTGACACGGCGTTGTTTCCCATCACAACGTGACCCTGAGGAGGCACAGAAAGGTCAGTGCTACTTCCTGTCTGCTCTGAGCCCAAACAAACAAACAAAATAAATAAATAAATAAATAAAAATATCTCACCAGTTTGGAGTCTATCTTGGCGTCCAGTCGGGCGTTCCGGATCAGGTTGACGATCCAGCGCTCGGCCTCCTCGGGCGTCATGTTCAGTTTATCTGCCAGCATGCTGAGAAAACACAACTCACTTTGTTTGTTGTTTCTAAAGTACTTTGTTTACAAACAAGAATTAGTTTCTGCTTTGAAACCACTTATTGGTTATTATCGGTTATCATTAGTTAGTTAGTTAGTTAGTTAGTTATTATCAGATAGTTATTATCAGATAGTTAGTTATTATCGGTCATCAGTTATTATCCATTATCAGCCATTAGAAGGAGAAAGTTATGGGTTATGGTATCGGTTGTTAAAATAAGTTCTGGTGCCTCACTATAATTCATGGTCTCAGGCAGGGCGTACCTGATGCTGATGCACTGATGGATCCGACAGAACGTCTCAAAGATGAAGAGACGAGCGTTTTCTATGAAGTCCTCCAGACAGGCCACCAGGAAGAAGTCGTTGACCAGAACCTGGAGACAGACTCACTTTAACCTGTAAATAAAGACCTGGATAAAGCTGAGCCAGGTGCTGCTCTTACCGACTCACACTCCCTCAGCTTCTTCTGGGCGCTGTCAAAGTCGAAGTGGACGTAGAGACACTCCACAAACTCTGTGATGGGGTCTTTGTAGGTATAGGACTCCTGCAGCAGCAACAACACAACCTGTGAGCCACAAACACACAAATCGGAGCAACAAACGTCACCGACGCTCCTCCACCTGCTGGATGACTTTAACCAGGTCCTTCAGAACCTGCCGGCGCTTGCGGACGTCCTTGTTGGTGATGACGGCGGTGGTGAGGTAGCGCAGGATGTGAGGACACATGGTCTGGATGGCGTTCAGGTACCTGTGGTGTTACAGCAGGTTAGAGGAGTGCAGGTGTGTGTTTTACCTGAGCTGTGGTGTAGCACAGACTCACTGAGGCTGGTACAGGAACAGGTCGATGATGTTGTCCCGGCCTTTAGGGTGGTTGAAGAACACGAACAGGGACCAGTGGATGAGCCAGGTCCTCTGCTGGAGCGACTGCAGCGGAGAGCTCACCGACTGAACGACACACACATTAACACAAATAGAAACACAAACATCAACGTTTCACACCTTTTAACTTGTTTTATATGGAGAGAAAATAGACTCATAAAGTTTGTGTGTTTGAAATAAAGTTTGTGTGAGCGTAAAAGTTTGTGTGTGTGTAAAACATGATTAATAACCCATAAAAAACATTTTGTGCGTAACTTTGGGCATTTGTAAGTGTGTATTCAAATGTACACACAAATATTAATAAGTTACAAATACAAAATTGAAGTACACACGCACAAATATAAATTACACAAACATTTCACACAATTTTTTTCCCTTCAATCTCACAAATCTTTACACACAAACTGTCTCCTACACATACAAGTCGTTAAATACGCATTGATAAAACCACATTTACACACAGATCAGGTTATGAGTTTGTAATTATTAGATTAGATGTTTTGGGAGATGGTTGGTTGAGCAGTGATATTGATGCTGCGCAGCCAGGAATAACTGAAGTAGAGCCATGTTAGAGGTCTGCTTCTTTATTTACAGTATCAAAAAAAGACCCAAGTGTGTTTGTGCGTATAATATAACTTGTGTGTTTGTGTATTATCAGTAAATATCGGTTATCGGCTATAACAGCATTAATTATATTGGATATCGATATCGGCTGAAATTTTCATTTCGGTGCATCCCTACTTTTATTATAGGGTTCTGTATGTTGTATTCATGATTAAATACAGCAAAATAAACTATTTCAAAAGGTAACAGATCTTATTAAAACTTGGTTTATTTACATAATAATTTTAATTGTTTTAATTCAAACATAAGCTGAGAGGTGACAGAGCTTTTTGTGTTGCTGCTCCCAGATTATGGAGTCTTCCACTCTGTGTCAGACAGGCCCGTTCACTGTCCAATTTTAAAACTCTTCTATAAACACTTCTACTCCCTGGCTTTTGGCACAGGCTGAGACTTGTTTTTAGTTTTTATTCCTATTTTTACTGTTTATTGTTTTTAATCTTTGTTTTGTGTTTTTCATATCTTGATTTTATATGTACAGCACTTTGTTGCAGCTGTGGTTGTTTAAAAGTGCTTTATAAATAAAGTAGTAATAACTGCTGGATGTGAGGCCCCTCAGCTGTTGGCCTGCAGTAACTGTGGCCCCCCGGAGTGATTTAGTTGAACAGCCCTGATTAAAGCTTCCAAAGTCAGACCCTCACGTTGTTATCGACGGTCTCCCTCAGACGGGTCAGGTCCTCCATGGCTGCCTCCCAGTTCTGCATCAGGATCTCCGAGGCCAGTTTCCCCCACAGAGAGCTCAGGGCGTTCCGGTCCGTGGAGGGGACCTGACACACACACACACACACACACGTACACGTACGTCACGCTCAGAACCAAACCAGGACCAGCTCACAGATGGACGGTCTTACCAGGACACGGAAGAAGTAGAGGTACTCTGCAGCCCCGGAGTAGTTCCCACACTCGTACTGGAACTTAGCGTACCTGTAGAGCGTGTCCAGATACTCCTGACGGAACTACCAGAAAAAAAAACTTTAACTTTGAGTCAATTTGATTAAAAAAAAACTAGAGAAATTACATTTCCTGTGAAAATGCTTCAGCTGAAGAGCTCAAATGTTTAACTTTTGTTTGAACTTATTTAGGGAACCAAAGGGGGAGATATTATATGATTTATTCTTCTTCTGCTGCCTTTAATTTTATTTGACTTTTCAGTGTTTCCCCAACCATTATCCAAGAGGAATTTAGCTAATAGCAGCTAAACATTAGCTAACATTTCAGCAAATAGCTGAATATAGCAGAAAGCATCTGCAAGAAGCATAAATAGCACAAATTAGCAGGAAAAAAGCACAAAAATTAGTAAAAAGGTAGCTGAAATTAGTAAAAAAAAAAAAAAAAAGTAGCTAAAATTAGCACAAGAATGTAAAAAAAGAGCAGAACCAGAACAAAATGTGTAAGGTGTAAAGATTTAGAAACATTTTAAAAAATTTAAAAATGTTGGAAACCAGCTCCAGTCATTTTAATGGCACGAAAGTGGCTAAAAAAAAGTGAAATAGCTAAAAAAGTATAGAAAATTAGAGAAAATGAGAGACCAGGACTGAACAGGAGAAAATGAGAGAAAAGAGAAAATGTTGAGAATAAAATGCTGCTCTGGTCTTTAATCTGTCAGAAATAATCTGAGTTTAGCTGCTGAGTTAAGTTTACAGGGAATAAAAACTTACGTTGTGTTTTTCTGACAGGTAGTCGAACAGCATCCTCCCGTCTCTGCACAAACAGGTTACAGGTTATTTAACGTATCGTTAAAGTAAAGCAGGATTTTAGTTGGGGGTTTTTTCTGCCACCTCGTGGACTGCATCTGCCGGGTGGTTTCTGGGTCCTCAAACATTTTTACGATGGGTTCAGTTTCTGACTGGAGCTGCTTGAGTTGAGCCACAACGGTGCTCCTCTTCTCCCTCAGAGCTGCAGCAGAAACAGAACATATTACAGTTTATTATCTATAGAGGGTTTATTATTCTCCTCAGACAAACTGGAACTGGATGGTCCAGGTGGGTTTCTTACAATGGGGGATCTCTTTATCCGGGTAAAGGTTCTTGTAGACGTCCATGGCGAAGTCCACCATGTTGGTGTCGCTGAGGAGGTCCAGCTTCCCCTGCAGGAGCTCCTTCTCATTGTAGATCTGCCAACAAAACACGCTTACTGTTAATGATCTGAGCAAATATTAACTACTTAATGTCAAGATCTAAACCTGGTTTTATTTGTTTATTTTATTTCAATCATGAATATTGCAGTTTTAAATAAGGTAAGAGAGTTATTCAATGATAAATCTCTGTTTATGTTGTACAATGCAATAATTGTTCCACACCTAATTTATTGTATTGAAATCTGGGGGAAAGCATGTAAAACTATTACAAATCCCATTTTCATTTTACAGAAAAGAGCTGTGAGAATTATAACCAGAAAACTCTACAGTCACCCATCAAATATATTGTTTTATCAGTTAAAATTATTAAAATTTCATGAGTTGGTTGATTATAATAAGGCTCATAAAAACATATTAACTTTAAATATCCAGTTAAATTTTGTTAAAAGAGAGAGCTGTTCTGTGAAACCTAAATTTCGAACCAGTTTGAAGGAACAATGTCAGAGAATAAGATTATGGAATAATCTGGAAAGTGCTGTTAAAAATGCCAGATCAATGTTTATGATTAAGAGAATAATTAAAATTGGTTTGTTGAAAAAATATGAATTACATTATTATTTGTACTCATACACATTTTTGTAGAAGGGTTATTGTTGTTTTTGTTTTGTTATTTAAAGACTATTATTGTTTATTTTATCTTTTCTTAAAAAGGGGCAGATAATATAAACTTTTTTCTTCTTTCTGCTGCCTTTCATTTTATTTTTATTTGTATTTTTTGTATGAAAATTTTGTTTTGTTTTTAATGAAATAAAATGAATACAAAAAATATGAATACAAAAAACAAGTCATCAAATAATAAAAATATACAATGATAAAAAAAAGATCTAATAAAACAATTGAAAAGAAAATAGGGAAAAAAACAAGTCCTCCTTAAAAAAACAAACAAATAAATCAAAGAAACGAAAAATAAAACAATGATGTATACAAAACCAAATTATCAAGGAAAACAATACTCAATTAAAAAAGAAGTCATGAATGAAAACTGAATAATTCATGATAAACTGAATAAAATATTTGTAAAATCTGTTTTATGTAAATTAGAGCTCTGACAGAATTACTGAAATATATTAAAAGCCTGATTTTCAAACATCAAACAGAAAAATCAAAGAAAAAAGAAAGATAAATCAGCATCGGGCTGATTAGCGGCTAATGTTAGCCTTTAGCCGTTAGCATGTGCTAAACTAGTGTTTAATTCAAATGAATTTCCGCTAAAAACGTGCTCCAGGATCATTTCGAGACAAAATAATAAATTAATGTTATCACCTCTTTAACGGACAGAAACTCCAGCAGAGGAAAAACCAGGTGCCGGTCTAGAAAATGAGCTATCCGTGTGGTCAGGTCGTAGTCCGCCATGTTGGCCGCCGGCTTCAAAACCAAACTTTATTGACAAAAAAAAAAGTACAAAACAGAGCGGAAACTGTAGAAACTGGAAAGACGTCACGGCGAGGTTAAAAAAATAAAATAGTAAAAATTACAATTTATTGCGATAAATAAATAAATAAATAAATAAATAAATAAATAAATAAATAAATAAATAAATAAATAAATAAATGTGTCTGAGGCTGAAACAGAAATGTGGAAAAGTTCAAATTAATTTAAAAAAACAAACATGAAACATGAAACATGAAATGAATTCATTATTTTATTGACAGAATGCAGTTTTATTAAAACCAGGTTTAAGTCCTAAAGGTCTAACCAGGACCAGCTGGACAAGTTCTGGTTTCTAATCCGTCCACATTTCATTTGGTTCTGATCCAAACCGAGCAGCAGGTTAAAAAGCATCCGTAGAAAATTAACCTGTTCCTTTAAATTAATGTAGTTAATAAATGTAAAGATTAAAGTAAAGTGAGATGTTGTGCTGCTCAGTTTGTCCTCCAGGTGGCGCTACAACTTTTCCTCCAGCTGCTGGATGTGATCACTTGTTGTCTTTCTGCTCTTCTTTCACACATTATTTTATTAGAGTTAACCTGGATTAAAAAGAAAATCAGATGAATCTTTTATTAAATCTCTAACAGGTTTTATGACAAACTGTATCCTCAGGAAATGATGAAGAGGAGTGATGAAGCAGATCTCTGAGCTCATTAGGAGAAGAAGAAGAAGAAGAAGAAAAAGAAGAAGATGATGATGATGATGATGGGGCGTGGGGAGGCGGGGTCATGTTATGTAATTCCCTGCAGAGTCTCTGCACCTGTTGCTCATGATGAACAGAGCTCAGAGCTCCGAGCAGAACCAAGTAAAACTGACCTGGTTCTGGTGCTGAGCCCGGTTCTGCAGAATGTGCACAGTTGGTGTGGAGGAGAGTAGAGCTTCCTCCTCCACAGAGATGTTCCTCCTCCACAGAGGAGATGTTCCTCCTCCACAGCTCTGAGTGTTCTTTACAGCTTTCTGAGATTTTAGTCTTATTTTAATCTAAATCTACAACTTCAGACAATTCTGAGTCCATAACTCTGAGTCTATAACCCTTAGTCTATAACTCTTAGTCTATAACTCTTAGTCTATAACTCTAAGTCTATAACTCTGAGTCTATAACTCTGAGTCCATAACTCTGAGTCTATAACTCTTAGTCTATAACTCTTAGTCTATAACTCTTAACTTTGAGTCTATAACTCTGAGTTCCATAACTCTGAGTCTATAACTCTGAGTCCATAACTCTGAGTCTATAACTCTTAGTCTATAACTCTTAGTCTATAACTCTTAGTCTATAACTCTGAGTCTATAACTCTGAGTCCATAACTCTGAGTCTATAACTCTGAGTCCATAACTCTGAGTCTATAACTCTTAGTCTATAACTCTGAGTCTATAACTCTTAGTCTATAACTCTGAGTCCATAACTCTGAGTCTATAACTCTGAGTCTATAACTCTGAGTCTATAACTCTTAACTCTGAGTCTATAACTCTGAGTCCATAACTCTGA
>JARVGW010000309.1:20140062-20152690 GCA_031762495.1 Anablepsoides rubrolineatus
GCCATCATCAGTCAAGCGTCTTTGGGTGTCTTGAAAAGCGCTATATAAATATAATGCATTATTATTATTATTATTATCTATGACTTATCTAGGCTTTATATATACATCTATGACTTATCTAGCTTTTTATATACATCTTTGACTTATCTAGCCTTTTATATACATCTATGGTGTTTCTAACTTCCTCTCCTGCAGGTGACAGTCGGAGGTGAACCATGTCAGGTGATCAACAGCAGCCAATCAGAGCTCACCTGCCAGCTCAGCTCTGACTCCACGCTCCCAGTGGGCGTGGCCCTCCCCGTGGCCGTCAGGGTCAACAACCTCGGTGACGCCATCGTGGCCATTTTGAACGAGCTGGACCGCCGCTTTGTGGTCCTGCCGGTGGTGGACTCGGTCTCTCCTCCCACCGGGAGTCCCAACGGTTTCACCCGGCTCCTGGTCAGAGGGTCAGGCTTCTCAGGGGGCGGAGTCACAGCGGCTGGCGAGCCCTGCAGCCTCCTGTCTGTGAACTACACTCACATCGTCTGCGACACCGCTCCGTCTCAGCAGCACTCTGATGATGTCATCTTTCGGCTTGGCCTCATCCAGAGCTCCTGCAGCTCCGACTGCTCCTTCCAGTACTCCTCCTCGGCCACGCCCACCATCAGCGGCGTCTCACCTGACAGCATCAGCAATCAGACCGACTTGACCATCTCAGGCTCAGGCTTTGGCAGCCAGGTGGATGACGTGGCGGTTTTCATCGGCGCCACAGAGGCAGAGGTGACACACGTGAGTGACAGTAATGTCACAGTGAGAGTGGGGGCCCTCCCGGCAGGTAACTATGGAGAGATAATAGACTCATTAAGGTTATGTGTGTATAATAAAGTTTGTGTGCGCGTAATAAAGTTTGTGTGTGTGTAAAACATGATTTATAACCCAATAAAATCATTTTGTGCGTAACTTTGGGCATTTGTAAGTGTATTCAAATGTACACACAAATTTTAATAAGTACACATGCACAAATATAAAATACACAAACATTAAAATTTTAGACACAAATTGTTTTACCTTCAACCTCACAAGTCTGATAATTACACACACAAACTCGCTCCTCTGCATACAAGTCGTTAAATATGCACGGACAAAACCACATTTATGCACAGATCAAGCTACAAATGTGTAATTATCAGATATGTGTCATTAAAGTATTCTGATTCTGATTACACACACACAGATGAACTTTATTACACACACACACACACACAGAAACTATTACACACACACACAAACTTTATTACACACACACACAAACTATTACACACACACACAAACTTTATTTTGCACACACAAATTTTATGAGTCTGTTTTCTCTCCATAGGTAACCACCAGGTAAAGGTGATCATCAGGAGCAGAGGTCTAGCCTCAGGTAAGGTGGTGCTGAGCAGCCGAGCCCAGGCCGTCCTGAGCCCTGTGGCGGGCAGCCTGGCAGGAGGAACGCCGCTTGTCTTCACAGGAAATGGCTTCGCTCCTGGGAACACCAGCGTGAAGGTCGGAGGTCAAACCTGTTCCATCCTGGAGGAGAGTCCAGGTGTGCTCCGCTGCCTGACCTCGCCTCACAGCGCAGGACAGGTGAGCGTCAACATCCAGGTGTTGGCCGTGACGTATCCGGCTCTCAGCTTCAACTACTCTGCAGCCCTGACCCCTGTGATCATCTCCGTCAGCCCCCCCTCCGGTAACCACTCTTCTATGGAGAGACAATACACTCAAAAAGTTTGTGTGTGTGTAATAAAGTTTGTGTGTGTGTAATACATTTTGTGTGTGTGTAAAACATGATTTATAACCCAATAAAATCATTTAGTGCATAACGTTGGGCATTTCTAAGTGTGTATTCAAATATACACACGCACAAATATAAATTACACAAATATAAAAATTTCACACACAAATTGTTTTACCTTCAACTTCACAAGTCTGATAATTACACACACAAACTGGCACCTACGCATACAAGTCGTTAAATACGCACGGACAAAACCACATTCACGCACAGATCAGGTTATGAGTGTGTAATTATCTGATTTGTGAGGTTGAAGGTAAAAAAATGTGTGTGTGCGTGTGTACGTTACGCACAAAAAGTTTTTTATGGGTTACAAATCATGTTTGTAACCCATAAAACCCATTACACACACAAAATGTATTACACACAAACTTTATTACGCACACACAAACTTTATTACACACACAAACTTTATGAGTCTGTTTTCTCTCCATACTTCACTGACCAACACATCCTGTTAGACTCCTTTCAGCTTTCTGGTTCCTCTGACCCTTCATGAATCTACCTGTTCTCCCACAGGGCCCAGCGCTTCTGTCCTCACGCTGACCGGATCAGGGTTCGGCTCGGACCCCCAGCTTATCTCCGTCACCATAAACCAGGTTCCCTGCAACGTGTCGGCCCTCTCCGACACGCAGCTCCAGTGCACGGTGGGAAACAACCCCGGAGGCTCCTATCCTGTGGTGTTACATCATCAGGTCAAAGGTCACGCCCAGTCCAGCGCAATGTTCACCTACGAGCTGAGCCTCAGCAGTGTGCAGCCCAGCGAGGGTAACGGAGCTTCAAAACCTTTAATATAATTAACCTCTTCAGGCCCAAGGGGCTTTCTTGAAGTTCTTAAAATCCCATACTGAAATGTAACTGAGTGTTTGTCAGCATTTACAAACTCTACTTAAATAATCTTGGTATCAAAATAAAGCTAACACTTGTAAGATTTCATCAGAAGTGTAAGTATTAAAACAGCTGCAGTGGTTTTGAACATATTGAGGACGGATTTTTTTTTTTAAATATTTCACTCTCACCTGAATAATGTTTTCATTACACAGTATATAACCTATTTAAAACCATTATGAATCAGACTAAAAACTCTTGGAAACCATAAATCCACTTGAGGATATTATCTGTGCAAAGATTCATGCTGCTAAAATGAACTGGAGCAAAGTTAGAGGTTTTAGTAAAGAAATTATTTAGTGTTTTGTCGTTCTGCACAGAACAGACCATGATGGTAACATTAATAAATGTTAAGAAATCTGAAGTTTTTACATCTAAAAGTTATTGTTTTTTTTTTACCTGCCTGTTTCTAATCTGGGGTTCAGGTAGCTTTGGAGGCGGAGCTCTGCTGACCATCCTGGGTTCTGGTTTTGATCCGGTTAACTCCACGGTGCTGATCTGTGGACAGCAGTGTCCTGTCCACAGAGACATGTCCTCGTCCACCCGTCTGTTCTGCCAGTCTCCTCTCAACAACGGTGAGTTCAGACAAACAGGAAGTTCTCATGTTTCTCATGTCTCTGATGTTTCTGATGTTTTCTCCTCAGCTTCCCGCTCAGAGCTCAGCTGTGAGGTTTCTGTCGTGAACCCGCTGGCCGCTGTCAGTATCTCAGACGGCTTTGCCTACAAGTCTCAGCTGACTCCGGTCATCGCCGAGGTGTCTCCACGTCGAGGAGGCACAGCTGGAGGCACCTGGCTCACCGTCACAGGCTCCGGCTTCAGGTGTGGGCACAAAGACACGCCCACTCCACGAGTCACTGAGAACTAAAGTCTTCTCCTGTCAGACAGGACTTTACATTTAGGTCCACAGACAATGAACAACAAAATAATTTTTGCAGCTCCCGTAGTGCAAATAAATCAGAACATTAAAAAAGTTAAAATAAGAGGTAGAAAAAGAATTAAAAAGTAAGACTAAAGTAAAATAAGATTTAAAAAATGTAAAGAAAACAACAGTAGCAGCCATATCAAAATGTCAGGTGAAATTATAATGACAATAAAGGCGATTCTGATTCCAATTCAAAAAATAATTTACTAAATAATGTTTCTAAGTTTCATTATTTCACCTCTCAGCTCCAACATGAATGAAGTCAGCGTGACAATCGGCGGTTCTGTGTGCGACCTGGTGTCCTCCAACGCCACTCAGATTATCTGTGTGACCAACGCTCAGCCTCAGTCTCAGGAGGCCGCCGTCAGAGTCAGCATCGGAGAGCGGGGCGAAGCCATGACGGTGACTGAGACAGCCGCTCAGAGCTTCCTGTTTCCTCTGATCAGATGAGTCATCGTTAGCTCTGCTTCTTGTCTGCAGGAGAACGCAGCCTTCTTCTACATCGACCTGTGGTCCTCCAGGTTCACCTGGGGGGGCCAGGACCCACCTGAGCAGGGCTCCTTCGCTGTCATCACTAAAGGACAGACCATCCTGCTGGACACCAGCACCCCCGTCCTCAAAATGCTGCTCATCCAGGGTGGGTTGTAAAGTAATTAAGTACAATACTTTGTTACTGTACTTAAGTAGAAAGTTTGGTTATCTGTACTTTACTTAAGTAATTATTTTTCCATCTAGTTTTTACTTTTACTCCTTACATTTTTACACAGTTATCTGTACTTTCTACTTCTTACATTTTTTAAAAAGGTAAGAAGTTGAAAGTCATTTCTCCTATTTTGTTTTGGCTTGATAGGGTTATAAAATACTATCCTAAAAAATGTGCATCCTGGATAGAGTGAATTTAAATGTAGTTGGATGAGAAGTATAAATGTATACCATTCTGATACTGTATTAATTTTTACACAATTCATCACAGCTGCATGTTTATAGAAAATGGAGAGGTCACCTCCTAGTAAATGTATTTTGGAAACTCTAACCCCTCATTTTTACTTAAGTATTAAAAGTAAAAGTATTAAGTATATTTTATGTCAGAAATTTACTTTTGATACATAAGTACAAAAAAGATCAGATACTTTAACACTTTTACTGAAGTAATATTCTTAGCGTAGGCCTGAACTTTTACCAAAGTAATTTTCTGATAATATACTTGTACTTTGAGGTACTTTATACAACAGTGCCCACAGGTGCACAGGTGTTTACGTGTCTCTGCTTTTCTCCTCAGGCGGCACGCTGCTGTTCGATGAAGCAGACCTGGAGCTGCAGGCGGAAAACATCCTGATCACGGACGGAGGGCGGCTGCAGATCGGCCAGGAGGGGGCGCCATTCCAGCACAAAGCCATCATCACGCTGCACGGACACCTGCGCTCACCTGAGCTTCCTGTTTACGGAGCCAAGACGCTGGGTGTCAGAGAGGGCGTCTTAGACCTTCATGGTGCGAACAAACAAACAAAAACAATCATCTTTGATGATTTTCTCACATGAAGAGAAAGTTTCTCTGCTCCTTTTAGTCCAGATCCTAAATAAGAAAATTTACTGACCAGGAGACAATCACTGTTGGCAAATTACTTTATTCTTTATTTTATTGTCCGTCATTTTCTTTACTAATAACTTTATATTTCATTAGTTTGAAGATATTTAGAGTTGAAAATAAATCACACTCCATAATTATGTTGAGTAGGCTGTTTTGTCTGAGTTGGAATTATAATTTTAAATATAATAATGTAGACTAACAACATAAATTG
This sequence comes from Anablepsoides rubrolineatus, assembly GCA_031762495.1. NCBI lineage: Eukaryota > Metazoa > Chordata > Actinopteri > Cyprinodontiformes > Rivulidae > Anablepsoides > Anablepsoides rubrolineatus. The sequence continues at coordinate 20,145,488 of JARVGW010000309.1, forward strand.
GTTGCACGACTGCTCTTCTTCAGAATAAATGAAAACTATAACACAGTCGTTTACACTTAAGTTAAAAATATTTGACCAAAGGAAACCCAGAGCAGGACTAGAGAGAGATGAATATGATTAAGATTTTTATTTCTGTGACTGTATACAACCCACAGGAGACACAACATCATCTGCTTTAGCAGATCCTTTAATTCCACAGCTGACGCTGCTTAAAATGACAGACTTTTTTCTGGATCTCTGAGAGCAGGACTTCAATCTCCAAACTCGTAACGTTATTTTTTTAAATTTGTGATGTCATTTATGAATGAACATTTCCTGGTATGTGGGGCAGGAAACGTAGCCATAAATGGTGTTTTTGGGGTGGTAATTATGCTAATCTCCTCTCCTCGTGCACAAGCACCTGATACACATTCATCAGTTTACGCTCCTCATTTACACATTTTTCCTGAAGATAGAAGAGTTTGTTAAATCTGACGTGACATGTTCGTATGAACCCTTCATGCAAACAAAACTAAGAGAAATTTAGGATAAGAATACAAACATGTTCTTGCATGAGGCTTATTGTTCATAACCTGTTCCTCAGGTCTTCCCGTCCCGGTCCCCTGGACCCACTTGGCTGAGACAGCTCCCAACGGCTCTCTGACTCTGACCTTGATGAAGGTCGTGACCTGGAGACCTGGAGATGAGATTGTTGTTGCCTCCACCGGCCACAGGTCTGTTCAAGAAGACAAACAGAGAGCTCAGATCAAACTAACCCAACAGAAGCTGTTAAGCTATGGAGAGAAAATAGACTCATAAAGTTTGTGTGTGTGTGTGTGTGTGTGTGTGTGTGTGTGTGTGTGTGTGTGTGTGTGTGTGTGTGTGTAATACATTTTGTGTATGTGTAAAACATGATTTATAACCCAATAAAATATTTTTTTGCATAACTTTGGGCATTTGTAAGTGTGTATTCAAATGTACACACAAATATTAATAAGTACACATGCACAAATATAAATTACACAAACATTAAAATTTCACACGCAAATTTTTTTACCTTCAACCTCACAAGTCTGATAATTACACACACAAACTGGCTCCTACACATACAAGTCGTTAAATACGCACAAACAAAACCACATTCACGCACAGATCAGGCTACAAGTGTGTAATTACCAGATTTGAAAAAAAAATTGTGTGAAATTTTAATGTTTGTGTAATTTATATTTGTGCGGGTGTACTTTTATTTTGTATTCGTAAATTATTAATATTTGTGTGTACATTTGAATACACACTTACAAATACCCAAAGTTACACACAAAATGTTTATGGGCTACAAATCATGTTTTACACACACAAACTTTATTACGTACAAAGTCTTTATTAGGCACACACGAACTTTATTACACACACACAAACTTTATTACGCACACACAAACTTTAATATGCACGGACAAACTTTGAGTCTGTTTTCTCTCCATATTAAACTAACTAAATCTTATATCTGCCCCAAAAAAGGAGCAGATATTATAAGAATTTTTCTTCTCTCTGCTGCCTTTCATTTCATTGAATTTTCTTTATTTTTTATTGTATATAAAATGTTGTTTTTTAAAGAAATGAATGAAGTCTGAAATAAATAAAATAAACCTGATTTTTTAGCTCATCTGAAGGATCTTCTCCCCTCTGAAGGTCTCGCTCAGCTCAAACTGTTCATGTTTCCTGCAGACACAGTCAAAACGAGAACGAGTTGAAGAAGATCGCCTCTGTGTCACCCGATGGAAAGACCCTCACCCTGACAGAAGCGCTAGCCTACACCCACCTCGGGGTGTCTGTCACACTGCCTGACGGCACGCTGTTCCAGGCCCGAGCTGAGGTGGGGCTTCTCACCAGGAACATTGTGGTGCGAGGCTCCCAGCAGCAGGAGTGGAGCGACACCGTCCAGGCCTGCCCTGACGGCTTCAACACAGGTACTGGATCTGCTCCCTGACCCTTAAATGACAGATCAAAGCCTCTTATCAAGGTTAGAATAGTTTGGATTGTTCATTATAGTTTAGTTTTATTTCCTTTTGACTTTTGTCTTTTAATTCAGTTCGTTTTAATTAGTTTTTACAGTGGATTTGATAGTTTTTATTAGTTATTATTGCTTTTTAATGCTTAGTTTTAGTTTAGATTAGTTTTTATTAGTTATTATTGCTTTTTTAATGTTTAGTTTAGTTTTATTAGTTATTGCTTTTTTAATGCTTAGTTTTAGTTTAGTTTAGTTTTTATTAGTTATTATTGCTTTTTAATGCTTAGTTTTAGTTTAGTTTTTATTAGTTCTAGTATTAGTTTTTTTAATAGTTTGAATAAAGATATTTGCCAATGCATTCTCCAGCTTGTGATGTTCCTGTGCGTTAACTAACCAGCAGCTATTTGGTCACTAATTAAAGCGTCCATTACAGCAACATCTGGGCCAAATGCCATAATATAATTCATGAAATACAAATACTTCTTAAGTACAGTCCTTTTATTTGAATGATTATGTCCTGCTGGAGTGTGACATGATTTGTTTGTGTACAAACTAATACGCTATCAGAGTTTTATATATTTATACTTCTCATTCAACCACAGTTAAATTCACTCTATCTAGGTGGCACAATTTATATGGATAGTATTTATTTCAAATATAAAAATCAAAGCCTCACAGTCGTTCTTGTTTCTGCAGGGGAGTTTGCCACTCAGACGTGTTTCCAGGGCAGGTTTGGGGAGGAGGTGGGCAGTGACCAGTTTGGCGGCTGTATCATGTTCCATGCACCCAGACCAGGAGAAAACCTGGCTGTGGGCCGGCTGGAGTACATTGAGGTGAGGTCATTTCTAACACGAGTTGTAAACGTGTTGATGCGTGTTAGCTGGTGTTGAACTCGTGGGATAGGTCTTCCACGCAGGTCAGGCCTTCAGGCTGGGTCGGTACCCCATCCACTGGCACCTGATGGGAGACATCGACTACAAGTCGTACGTCCGAGGCTGCGCCATCCATCAGACCTACAACAGAGCCGTCACCATCCACAACACGCACCGGCTGCTGGTGGAGCACAACATCATCTACGACATCATGGGCGGGGCTTTCTTCATCGAGGACGGCATTGAGACGCAGAACGTCCTGCAGTACAACCTGGCCGTGTTTGTCCAACAGAGCACCAGCCTCCTGAACGACGACGTCACTCCCGCCGGGTACTGGGTCACCAATCCCAACAACATCATCCGCCACAACGCCGCAGCCGGGGGCACGCATTTCGGCTTCTGGTACCGCATGCACGACAACCCTGACGGCCCGTCCTACAACCCTAACATCTGCCAGAAGAGGGTTCCCCTCGGGGAGTTCTACAACAACACGGTGCACTCTCAGGGCTGGTTCGGCCTCTGGATCTTCCAGGAGTATTTTCCCATGAAGGGCGGTGGCTGCCTCTCCAGCGTCCCGCAGCCCGCCGTCTTCCGGTCCCTGACCACCTGGAACTGCGAGAAAGGTGCTGAGTGGGTGAATGCCGGCGCCGTGCAGTTCAGCAACTTCCTCATGGTCAACAACGAGAAAGTCGGCATCGAAGCCAAACGCATCCTGCAGTGGGCTGTGAGCGGCTTCGGGGAGAGCGGAGGCGCCACCGTGTCCAACAGCACCATCGTGAGCCACGTGGACGAGCTGGGGCTGGGAAGCGACTACTGCACGTACCGGGGGGTCATCGCACCATTCGACGACGGCATGAGTGTCCTCAACACCACCTTCATTAACTTCGACCGCAACAACTGCTCCGCCGTTGGTGTGACCTCCATCGACGGGCTGTGTACAGACCGCTGCGGCGGCTGGGCGGTCCGCTTCAGCGGCATCTGGTACCTGAACTCACCCAACAAGGCTGGGTTCAGGTGGGAGCACGAGGTGCAGCTGGTGGACTCTGATGGCTCCCTCACAGGTACAAGTTCTGCAGAACCTCAGTCCTGATCCAGACCTCCTCAGAACCTGCAGCTTCTAACCTCTTTGGTTCTCATCTTTTCAGGAAACATCAACCACAAAGTTGTGCCCATGAGCAAACTGCTGGACCCTGTACACTGCTCCCAGAGTCCTGAGTGGAGCGTGGGCTTCCCCGGTGCCGTGTGTGACCACACAGTCAGCTTCCATCGTCTGGCGTTTAACAATCCTACGCCGAGCTCACTGAAAGCCAAAGACGTCATCTTAACCAACTCACATGGTAGAAACCTCCCTGAGCTCCATGTTTCTTCTGGTTTCACTCTTCTGTGATTGTGTTTGATTTATTAGTTATTAGTTATGAATTGAATATAAAGTGTTGTTTTAAACCCAGGCAGCAGCGTGGTCCCCTACCTGATGAAGAGGTTGACTCATAAGATGGGCTGGATGGCTCTGCTCCCCACAGGAAACACGTACAACTGGTACTTCAACAATGCAGATCAGATCACCAACATCACCTACGATGCTAAATTTTATGGCTTTAAGGTAAGAAAAGACCTGACGCACCATAGAAACAGAGGTTCAGAGATGTTCAGGAGCTGTTTCCTGTCATCCTGCAGTCGGACCAGTTCGTCATCATCAACCATAACTTCACCCAGAGTCTGGACAGCTTCCATATTGTGGACAACAGGAACGGATCATCAGCGCCGCTCAGTTTCAGCAGGAACCTGAACGGAGATTGGTTCTTCAACAGCACCACCAACGACCTCTTCTACCTCAGTGAGGCACACTACAGTCTCAAAGTTTTGTTCAGATCTGGTTCTTGGAGTAACTTGCTGTTGTCCCTGCAGTTTCAGGGAAGACGAGCCAGCGCCGGCGCAGGGACAGCGTGGACAGCTCCATGCTTGACATTGTCACCAACTTCGCCGTGTACCGCTGCTTCTTTCCCAAATGCATTGCTCCTCCTCTGGCCACTCTGGCCCCGATCCCGAGCCGTCGACCCGACAACTTCCTGTGGGTTCAGACTCCTCCGCCTCCTGCGCTCAGCACCTGACAGCGGCGTCTGCGGCTAACCATCTGTTTATTTGTCTGCAGCCTGTGGTCCGACGCTTCCTTCTGGAGGAGTTCAGCTGAGAACAACTTCAGCGTTCCTGCAGATGGCGCAGACGTGATCGTCCCTTCAGGTAGCTCACGGCTTCAGGAGTTTTATAAATTGGATTTCCTGCATCACAGCTCCAACTGTTCTGATCCGACAGGGAAGTGGGTGGTTCTGGACCGCGACACGCCCGCCCTCAACAAGCTGACGGTGGTCGGAATTCTGGAGATTCCCGACACCCTGAACGCCTCGTCCACCCTGGGGTACCGCTCAGTGGTGATAGATGCTGTTTATGTCTCCATTCAGGTCAGCACTGCGGTCCAGTCTGATCTGATCTGTTCTGGTCCGGTCCAGACCTTCTGAAGCTCTTTCAGATTTTTTTCTTTCCAAGTTCATATAAGTCTTGCATATATTTTTTGTTTCAGGGAGGCCGACTGATCGCAGGCTGGAGCGACGAGCCCTTCAGAGGTCTGTTGACCATCACACTGAGGGGGAACCACAAGACCCCTGATTGGCTGCTGCCAAATGGACCCAACCAGGGCTCCAAAGTGCTCGGTACGAACTCCTGTTGCGTCACAACCTGGTGACTGTCGGTTGTCACTAACAGGTGCCTCTGTGCTCCTCCAGGTGTGTTTGGTTCTCTGGAGCTGTACGGACAGCCTCACAACGTTTACCACACCAAGCTGGCTGCCACCGCCACGGCAGGATCCACCACCCTGACCCTGAGACAGTCTGTAGACTGGCAGGTTAGTCTTTAACTATAGGACAGTCTGTAGACTGGCAGGTTAGTCTTTTTAACTCTTTAAACCCTGACCCTGAGACAGTCTGTAGACTGGCAGGTTTGTCTTTTTAACTCTTTAAACCCTGACTCTGAGACAGTCTGTAGACTGGCAGGTTTGTCTTTTTAACTCTTTAAACCCTGACTCTGAGACAGTCTGTAGACTGGCAGGTTTGTCTCTTTAACTCTTTAAACCCTGACCCTGAGACAGTCTGTAGAATGGCAGGTTTGTCTTTTTAACTCTTTAAACCCTGACTCTGAGACAGTCTGTAGACTGGCAGGTTTGTCTTTTTAACTCTTTAAACTCTGACCCTGAGACAGTCTGTAGACTGGCAGGTTTGTCTCTTTAACTCTTTAAACTCTGACTCTGAGACAGTCTGTAGACTGGCAGGTTAGTCTTTAACTCTTAAAACTTTGACCCTTAGACAGTCTGTAGACTGGCAGGTTAGTCTTTAACTCTTTAAACCCTGATGAACTGTTTTCTCTTGTCTTAACCTTCTTGTCTCTCAGGTGGGAGACGAGGTGGTCATCTCCACCAGCAGCTACGAAGCATCAGAGACAGAAAAACATCTGATCTCCTCGGTGTCGAGTGACGGCCATGTTCTGACCTTGAACCAGCCTTTGGGCCACACTCACATCGGTCAGTTTTATGTTTGGAATCGTAGCGTAGAATCAGAAACAGGAAGTTATTTTGAACTTTAACTTCCCCCTCAGTGAATCAGGTGTCTCTGTCTGTGTCCAGGTGAGACTCACTCTGTCTCAGGTACGTCCTTTTCCTACGTGCTGGCAGCAGATGTTGGTCTCCTGAGCAGAAACATAAAGCTGGTGGGTCAGAACTATCCGGACATGATGACCGAGTCGTTTGGAGCCAGACTGCTGGTCGGCACCTTCTCCAGCTCAGGGATCAACTATAAAGGTGAGAAAACACCTGAAAATGAAACGATTTCTTTTCTTTATCATGAACAGAATAAATACTTTTACAGAACTGATGTGGACACGTTCTTATCAGTCCTGCAGAAGTTTTTATGTTTTAGTTTCAGAGAAAACCCAGCTGTTAATCCATTTTCACTCAGAAAAAAAGGTTAGAATTCAGACTTAAAGGGTCCTTGTGTGTCCCCACAGAAAGACCTGAAATCTGAAAAAAATGAATCATTATCATACATGTCAACCTCTTTGGACGTTTACCTGTATAAAAAGCCTCAAAAATTCGTAATTTTTGCAAAAAATTCGTACAACTGGCACCCGGGGGGGCGTGTCTGTCAGCTGCGGACATGAAAGCGCCTGCTGTGAAGCAGGAAGAAAGGAGAGTGGAAAAACTTCCAAACTTATATCCAGCAGAAGAACAGGTTGGAAAATTGCTATTTGATGTTATTTATTGCTTTTTAAATCATCCTACAGGCTCTGACATGTTAGATA
>JARVGW010000309.1:20156999-20169840 GCA_031762495.1 Anablepsoides rubrolineatus
GTTTCTGTTCTGGTCTAAGTTTCTTGGTGTTTATTGAAAAGAATGAATGAATCATTGTATGAATCGTTTTATTAAAATATGAATTGTTTCTTTAAAATGAATCGTGGAATGAATCGATTCTTAAACCAGAGCAGAGTTTCTGTTCTGGTCTAAGTGTCTTGGTGTTTTTATTCAGCAGAACTGTAACTTGATTCTTTGTCTCTGAGGATAATCTGATGTCTTCTTCCTGAAGGGAAAGCTCAGATCAGGAACGTGGAGTTTTTCCAGTCGGGTCAGGAGGGTTGGACCGACTCTTACGACCCGCGGTACTCTGTGGCCTTCCTGGACCTGGGTCAGGTAAAGCTGGAGGACCAGGAGCTGCTGGTCTCTCTGATGGGAAATGATGGTTTGTTTGTGTGTTGAAAGGTTTCAGGGAACGAGTCGTACCTTCAGGGTTGCTCCTTCCATGACGGCTTCTCTCCGGCCATCGGAGTCTTCGGGACGGCAGGACTGAGCATCGATGATAACGTCGTCCATCACACTGTAGGAGAAGGTAGACCCACTCAGAGTCTGATGATGAGACAAGCTGCAGTCTGACCCTCCTCATGTGTGCAGGAATCAGGGTGTGGGGAGACAAGATCACGCTCAGGAGGAACCTGGTGATGAAGACTCTGTGGCCCGGGTCCTACCAGGACCGAGAGGAGTCCTCTAACATCCAGTGGAACGCAGCCATCGAGGTTTGTCCTCTGAAAATACACAATCAGCTGATCTTAAAGGCTGATGTTTTACATGTTTCCCTGATTCAGTCACTGAACTACCTCTTCATGTTCTGCAGTATGGAGGAACAAAACTGACATAATTAGAAATAAAAGCAGAAATAGATAAATGAACCTTTAAATAAATTAATAAATACATTTAAAATGGATCATATAAATTAAAAAGAAGAACTTTACCTCATGTTTTATAATTTAATTGACCTTCGTATTTATTTTTCCAGCTTAGTTCCAATAAATATATATTTTAACACATTATTTAAAGTTTTTAATATATATTTTATATAGTTTTCCTTTTACTTGTACATGCATTTGTGTGTCTTGAATGCTTAAATTGAATTATTTGTATAATTTTGTCCAACAAGGCTTTTTATTTTTATGTGTTGCAGCTTGTGCAGCTGCAGTTTAGCTTAAAGTTTAGTTCAAAATAAATGCACAGGTAATGTTTTCCTCCTTGCCTTTGTTTTAAACTAAACTTTAAACTAAACTGAGGCACAAGCATGCAGCACATAAAAATAAAAATATAAAAATAATTAAGTATAAATATTTAAGACACATAAATGCCTGTACAAGTAAAAGGACAAACAGTTCATTTATATTTTTAAAAACAGTAAAATTTAAATGATGTGCTTAAATTCATAGACTAAAATATTGAAACTAAGCTGGAAAAATAAATATGAAAGTCAATTAAAATATAAAACAGGAGATAAAGTTCTCCTTTTTTAATTGAATTGCAATTTAAGTATATTTGTTTAGTGTTTTTTATTTCTAATTATGACAGTTTTGGTGCTCCGTACTGCAGAAGCCTGATAATCATCTCTTCATCATATCAGGTGTGTTGGAGCAGAGAAACAGGTAAAATATGCAGGACCAGGAGTGACCATGCCTGAAGTAGTCAGGAAGTTGTCCAAAGTTCATTCCATATATGGTCGTCAGCTTCCTCTGGGCCGGCCTCCTAAAGCCTCTCTTTTTAAAAAGTGTCTGTTGTCCTAAAACATGATGTTTGATGAACTCTAAAGGTCTCTACTATATACAGCTTCTATAATCTGTTGTTTTGTTTCTCAGGTCAACGAGGGGACAAACGTGGTCCTGCAGCACAACATTGTGGCGGGTTACGAGCGAGTGGCGTATCGCATCAACGGTGAACCGTGCCCAGGTGAGCCTAACCCTAACCCTGCTGACAGTTTCCTGTCAGAGGTTAAAGCTAACAGAACCTCTCTGCTGCTACTGCTGGCTGCTGCTGCTACAGAGTTTCCAAACGAGAACGAGGCGTGGGCTCAGAACGAGGCACACGGCGGTCTGTTCGGCGTCTACATGAACAAAGACGGTTTGGCCGGCTGCAGCTTCATCCGGGGCTTCTTCGTCTGGAAGACCTTTGACTTTGCCATCTACTTCCAGGTCAGAGGTCACCACTTCTGTTGCTCTCTTGAGCTCCAATGGGTTTTCTGATGTTTTTTCTCTAAACACCATACTGAAATGTAACTGAGTGTATCTCAGCATTTACAAACTCTACTTAAATAATCTAGTATCAAAATAAAGCTAACACTTGGGACATTTCACCAGATGTGTAAGTATTAAAACAGCTGCTGTGGTTTTAGACATATTGAGGATGGAACATAAATTTATTTTATTTTTTTACTCTCACCTCAATATTTTTTTCATTAGACAGTATATAACCTATTTAAAACCAAAATGAATCAGGCTAAAAACTCTTGGAAACCATAAATCTACTTGTGGACATTACCTGTGCAAAGATTCATGCTGCTAAAATGAACTGGAGCAAAGTTACAGAGGTTTTAATAAAGAAATTATTTATTGTTTTGTCATTCTGCACAGGACAGACCATGATGGTACCATTAATAAATGTTAAGATATCTGAAGTTTTTACATCTAAAAGTTGTTTATTTTTTCTGTTCTGCCTTAAAAGACTTGTTATTGAATGTTTGTTCTTTTAAAAATTATCCAAATATTTATTTGTCACCATATATATAATATAAAATAACGAGAAATTATATTTGACTTCAGTTGGATCAGATTCACTCAAAATCAAGTAAAAAAAACTTTCAACACACTTTATTACATATTTAGGTATCTACTTTGACTTACTTTAAAAAAATAATGTCAAAAATCTTTCCTTTACTGATTTACTTGAATGTATTTACAGATTTGCAACAATCCTAATTCATACAGTTTATTTACTTTCTGATTCAACTGCCTGTCATTTAAACTGTGTTTTGTGAATTACATGAGCTTTTAGCCAAGATTCTCAGCTTTCTATTGATATCAAACATGTCCAGGTTCAACTTACAGATCTTAGATTAATAGAAGTTAAAAGACATAGAAAACGGGAAATGCAGTTTTGCCCCTGGTACTGAGGTTAACCTTCTCCTCTTCCTCTGGTCTCAGACCATCATGAGCATCGTGGTCTCTAACGTGACCCTGGTGGACAACGGGATGGGCATCATGCCGCTCGTCTACGCTCCACCGTCTCTGTCGCACGCCTACGCAGATAAGACCGTGCACGTTCAGGTGAGGAGGTTCACGTGCACGTAACCAACCTAACAGCTGCTCGTCTTTTATTAAAACCTTTTTTTTTTAACTCAGAACTCTCTGATCGTCGGCAGCAGCCCCAACTTCAACTGCTCCGACACGCTGAACGGAGAGGATTTCAACGTGGCCGTGAGCGCGCCACACCGAGCTCCCAGACCGCTCCAAGGTGCAGCTTTTATTCAGACAGGCTGTGTGTTGAAATATTCAGAGCAGTAAAGAAGCTGTTAGACTTCAGCCTCATGGAGGACGTGTTGATAGAAGCAGAAAGTTAACCTTCCCTCACCTGAAGCATCTCTATGGGAAAAATCTGAATCTGAATTACTGAATTTTTAATAAACCAAAATACAGTTTCAAAACAAATTAGTACAGATACAAAACTTTAAATTCAGTTTTAATTTAGTAAAATTTATTTTCAAACCAATGCATTCAATTTCAAATTCTGCACATTCAGATTCAATCTGAGCAATTCAAATTAAATTCAGGCTGGCAAAAAATGTACCCCATACTACATCTTCTCTGTTTGGGTGTTTGTTTGTGCAGGAGGCAGATCTGGAATCTGCTGGCCCACGTTTCAGTCAGGTCACAACACGGCTCCAGGTAAACCTCATCACCTGAATATGAACTACAACTCCATCAAAGGCCTGATGCAGGTCACAGGTGAGTGTTGGTCCAATCATCTCTTCTGTCTCGTGTAAAAACTCTCCTTCGTCTGTAATTTTTGATTAATTTTTAGACACAACGTTTGTGAACTTCCGTGCCGTGTGCTCGGGTGAGATGAACTTCATGTTCATCACCAACCCTCTGAACGAGGACCTGCAGCACCCGGTCCAGGTCTCAGGCCTCCAGGTGGTGGACGGCTCAGAAGATGCTAAAGTTTTTATCCACAGACCTGATCTGGGGTTGGTGCTTTGAGCTCAAACTAAGAGTTTTTACTATGGAGAGAAAATACACTCATAAAGTTTGTGCGTGCGTAATACATTTTGTGTGTGTAAAACATGATTTGTAACCCATAAACATTTTGTGTGTAACTTTGGGCATTTGTAAGTGTGTATTCAACAAATGCAAAATAAAAGTATATACCCACAAATATAAATTACACAAACATTAAAATTTCACACCTAAATATTTAACTTCAACCTCACACATCTGATAATTACACACTCGTAACCTTATCTGTACATAAATGTGGTTTTGTCTGTGTGTATTTAACGACTTGTATGTGTAGGAGACAGTTTGTGTGTGTAATTATCCGACTTGTGAGATTGAAGGTAAAAAATTTGTGTGTGAAATTTTAATGTTTGTGTAATTTATATTTGTGCTTGTGTACTTTTATTTTGTATTTGTAACTTATTAATATTTGTGTGTACATTTGAATACACACGCACAAATTTTCAATTCAATTCAAAAAATGAATTAATTTCATTAAAAACTTAATAACTATATACAATAGAAACAAGAAAATACACAAATCAAAAAATCTAAATAAAATGAAAGGTAGCAGAAGAAAAATAAATCTTATAATGTCTGCCCCTTTTCTCCCCAAAATATATTCAAAGAAAACATAATTTACAAAACAATACAAAATAAAAATAAAACATCAACTCAAACAACAATTCATATAGCTTCACATTTTGCCTTTTCATATACCTTCAAAAAAATAGCTTTTTTGCCCAAAGTTACGCACAAAATGTTTATGGGTTACAAATCATGTTTTACACACACACAAACTTTATGAGTCTATTTTCTCTCCATATTTTACAGCCTGATGAGAAAGCTAAAAACATAATTCCTGTTTTTGTTGCTCAGTAAAGTGAACCCAGCGGACTGCGTGGACATGGACTGTGACGCCAAGAAGAAGACACTGTTGAAGGACCTGGACGGGTCCCTGTTGGGTGCTGTAGGCGCTGTGGTACCTCAGTCTGAGTTCGAGTGGGGAGGGGATCCCAGGAGGGGTCTGGGGGACTATCGGATCCCTAAAGTCCTGCTGACGGCCCTGAACGGCAGCAGGATCCCTGTGGAGCAGATCGCACCTGGTAAAGGTAAGAAACTGTGAACACACCTGGTGCAGAGGGGTTAGGATGAGCTCATCAGAAACTGATCCTAAACGCTGCGTTCAGGTGTAATCAGGAAAAACTGCACCTACATGACCTCCTGGCAGGGCTACAAGTGCTTCGGATTGAACTACCGAATGCTGGTCATCGAGAGTCTGGATGCGGACACGGAGACCAGACGCCTGTCCCCCGTCGCTGTCCTCGGAGACGGCTTTGTGGACCTGATCAACGGTTTGGTTCTGATCCGGTCTTCTTCCTGCTCAGATGAAAGCTGTGGTTCTGAAGGTGTTGTTGTGTTCAGGTCCTCAGGATCACGGCTGGTGTAACGGCTACACCTGTCAGATGAGAGTGTCTCTGTTCCACGGCATCGTGGCCACAGGCCACGCCTTCGACGTGTTCTTCACCGGTGTCAGCCCACAGAAGCTCCGCCTCCTGATGCTCAACTCTGACCCGTCTGAGGTGGGTCCAGTGAGTCCCGCTCAGCTCCCAGGTGCTGTTTGAGGTTGTTCTTTGACCCAACGGTTTGTGTGCAGAGCGTTCTGGTGTCCGTGTTCTACTCCAGTCCTCAGCGGCTGGATGTTTACGTTGACAACAGTCTGGTCCCGCCCACCAACGCTGCGTGGAACCAGGCCAGGACTGACTACACCCTGATGAAACCAGCCTCTGCAGGTACGCTTTCTGCAGCTGAATGTCTATGGAGAAAAAATAGACTCATAAAGTTTGTGTGTGTAATACATTTTGTGTGTGTGTAAGTGTGTATTCAAATGTACACATGAATATTAATAAGTTACAAATACAAAATAAAAGTACACACGCACAAATATAAATTACAAAAACATTAAAATTTCACACACAAATATTTTAACTTCAACCTCACAAATCTGATAATTACACACTCGTAACCTGATCTGTGTGTAAATGTGGTTTTGTCGTGCGTATTTAATGACTTGTATGCGTAGGAGACAGTTTGTGTGTGTAATTATCAGACTTGTGAGGTTGAAGATAAATGTTTGTGTAATTTGTATTTATGCATATGTACTTTTATTTTGTATTCATAACTTATTAATATTTGTGTGTACATTTGAATACACACACATAAATGCCCAAAGTTATGCACAAAATGTTTTTTTCAGGGTTACAAATCATTTTTTACACACACACACAAAATGTATAACACACACACAAACTTTGAGTCTATTTTCTCTCCATATAAACCCTTCAAAGACCTAAATCCAGTGTTTGGTTTCCTGCAGACCAGTACGTTCCTCAGATGAACGCCTCTGCTGGAAACAACTACTTCGACCAGGACTACAAGATGCTGAAGGTTCTGGTTAGAGGCTCCGCCCCCGTGGAGATCAGAACTGCCCCCGTTCTGGTTCTGGCCTTTAACATGCCCGCCATGACCGAGGCTGAGTTCTTCGGGGACAACCTGATCCAAAACCTGGCCCTGTTCCTCAAAGTGCCCCCTCTCATGATCCGCATCACAAACATCGTCAGGGAGGGTGGCGGCGCACGGCGGAGGAGGTCCACGGGCCTGACGGTGGAGGTGGAGATCAAGAAGCCTCCTGTCCAACAAACCACCAACAGCACCAACGGTTAGAGACCAGGGCAGCTGGGTCTGAGCCGGTCCACAGGTTCTGAAACCATCTTTGTTTTCCAGATGAGGACTTCCAGCTGCTAAGGACCGTCGCTGATGATCTGTGTCAGGCTGCGGTCTCTGGAAACCTCAGCCAGTCCATTGGCTTCAACGTGTCCTCTTTGGGCATCGTCCCCCCGCCTCCTTCATCCTCAGACCCGAGCTGGAGCGAGGTGAGCCAGGTCCACGCCCCGTCCTGCTGGTTCTGGTCCTGATGAGGCGTCTCTAATAAAAAGTTTTTAATCTGCAGGTGGCCAGAGAAGACGTGACCAGAGACCAGCTCACAGTGAGCTACGTGTCCCCAGTCTCCCACCTGCTGCTCGTGGTGGACCCCACACCTGGACAGTTTGTTGGCCCTCTGTCCCAGCAGCCCAGCCTGAAGGCTGTGGACGAGCAGGTGAGTCCTATCACGTCTGATCATGACTGATCAGGTGATGATCAGGTCTTAATGAGGTCATGATCAGGTCTTGATCAGGTCATGATCCGTTCATGACGAGGTCTTGATCAGGTCTTGATCAGGTCATGATCCGTTCATGACGAGGTCTTGATCAGGTCATGATGAGGTCTCGATCAGGTCATGATCAGATCATGATCAGGTCTTGAGGTCTTGATCAGGTCTTGATCAGGTCGTGATGAGGTCACGATCAGGTCGTGATGAGGTCACGATCATGTCGTGATGAGGTCACGATCAGGTCGTGATCAGGTCTTGATGAGGTTGTGATCAGGTCTTGATGAGGTTGTGATCAGGTCTTGATGAGGTCGTGATGAAGTCATGATCGGGTCGTGATGAAGTCATGATCGGGTCGTGATGAAGTCATGATCGGGTCGTGATGAAGTCATGATCGGGTCTTGATGAGGTCTTGATCAGGTCGTGATGAGGTCATGATGAGGTCATGATGAGGTCTTGATCAGGTCATGATGAGGTCTTGATGAGGTCATGATCAGGTCTTGATCAGGTCTTGATGAGATCATGATCAGGTCATGATGAGGTCTTGATCAAGTCATGACCAGGTCTTGATGAGGTCATGATCAGGTCTTGATCAGGTCTTGATCAGGTCATGATGAGGTCTTGATCAGGTCATGATGAGGTCTTGATCAAGTCATGATCAGGTCTTGATGAGGTCATGATCAGGTCTTGATGAGGTTGTGATCAGGTCTTGATGAGGTTGTGATCAGGTCTTGATGAGGTCGTGGTCGTGATGAAGTCATGATCGGGTCTTGATGAAGTCATGATCAGGTCTTGATGAGGTCTTGATCAGGTCATGATGAGGTCTTGATCAGGTCTTGATCAGGTCATGATGAGGTCTTGATGAGGTCATGATCGAGTCTTGATCAGGTCTTGATGAGGTCATGATGAGGTCATGATGAGGTCATGATGAGGTCTTGATCAAGTCATGATCAGGTCTTGATGAGGTCATGATCAGGTCTTGATGAGGTCTTGATGAGGTCATGATGAGGTCTTAATCAGGTCATGATCAGGTCTTGATGAGGTCATGATCAGGTCTTGATGAGGTCATGATGAGGTCTTGATCAGGTCTTGATGAGGTCATGATCAGGTCTTGATGAGGTCTTGATCAGGTCTTGAGGTCTTGATGAGGTCTTGATGAGGTCTTGATGAGGTCTTGTGGTCTTGATGAGGTCATGATCAGGTCTTGATCAGGTCATGATCAGGTCACAATGAGATCATGTGACTCTGTGTGTTTCAGGGGAACTGTGTCTCAGTGGGAGTGACGTCTCTCACTGTAACAGCCGGTCTGAAGAACTCCAGCGGGGATCTGGTGTTTGGACTGGACGGGAACACCACCATCCTGTTCAGGAGCTGCTGGGCCAACTTCTCAGACCTCTCCATCATCAGCGGCGGTGCGTTTGTGTTCCTCCTGCAGGTGAAATGAACCTTGAACAGCAGAGCTCAGTAACACCTGCTCCTCTGTCTGCAGGGGACAACCTGACCATGGTCTTCAGCCTGAAGGACTGGGGGGTCCAGTCTGGGACATTCACAGTCAGAACCCTTACCATTACGCAGGCTCCCACCACCACCACCACCACAGAGGCTCCGCCCACCACCACCACGGAGGCTCCTCCCACCACCACCACCACAGAGGCTCCTCCCACCACCACAGAGGCTCCTCCCACCACCACCACCATCACTACGGAGGCTCCACCCACAACTGACAACAGCATCTTCAGCTCTGGCGCCTCGTTGTCGGCCGGTGGTCTGTGCCTCATCAGTGTGGTGGTCTGCTGCTCCACCAGCCTGTTAGAGGTTTTGCTCCTAACACGGGTCAGACCGGTTCCTGAGGTCCAGAACCTGGTTTT
This sequence comes from Anablepsoides rubrolineatus, assembly GCA_031762495.1. Classification (NCBI taxonomy): domain Eukaryota; kingdom Metazoa; phylum Chordata; class Actinopteri; order Cyprinodontiformes; family Rivulidae; genus Anablepsoides; species Anablepsoides rubrolineatus. The sequence continues at coordinate 20,166,305 of JARVGW010000309.1, forward strand.
AGTCTGATCCAGACACAATGTTAGCATCAATGTCAAAAACACTAAAACCTGTTTGATTTATTGAAGGAAATCTCTTTTATTTCACTTTGGATCATAGTTTAGAATCAGGTTCTGATCCAAACAGTCAGCAAATCAATAATTATATAACAATTATCTTTATATTATTTTTATTTTATAGGGCAGAATGTTGGGTTTTTACTTTTAATATATAAATAAATGAAGGTTTTGATCATTATTTGTAAAATGAAGCTGTTGAATCTGAAGGAAACATTGTTTCACTTTATCAAATGATTTCTATCAAATTATATTTTCAATAAATTCTGATTTTCATGAAAATCACATTTTAAATTTTGTTTTTATTTCTGACTCAGATCAACTCCAGAGACTCTCCAAATCAAACACAGATCCACAGATTTATGTTTCACTTTGGTGAAGTAGTCAAACTGAATTTTCAATAAACCAAAATTCAAAGCAAATTAATTCAGATAAAAAACTTTAAATTCAATTTCAATTTAGTGAAATTTATTTTCAAACCAATTCATTCAATTTCAAATTCTGCACATTCAGATTCAATCTGAGCAAATCAAATTCACTTCCTGCTGACACAATATTTATCCTGACTGTTCACCTGTCCACAGGTGTTCTGGTCCACTCCTCGTGAACAGAGGACACCTGTGGTCAGGACCCTCACCTGCTCTTGTTTGACCCACAGCGGGGTCCGGATCCCAACTTGTCAACGACTGATGTGGACACGGTTTTCCACAGAACCAAGCTGTGGTTTTCTGCTCAAACCTTGGTTCTGATCCAGATCTAACCTGGGTTTCTGGACCCAGGTGCAGCAGGAGGGTCAGACCTGAGTCTCTGTCCGTGGTTCTGAAGGCTCTGATTGGCTCCAGAGTTCTGGTCTGTCTTCAGGACCGGTTCTTTGTTGCTCCACCAGATGGCGCTCCAGGTGAACTCAGCTCAACCAGATCAGATCAACTGGGTCAGATCAACCGGGTCAGATCCAATAAAACCTGCTGAGGTGATAAAGTTCTGCAGAACCAAACATCTGATGGTTTGAGTCTCAGATCTGGACCTGGACCCTGACAGGACTTATTAGGTCCACAGACTTCCTTCAGACCCTCAGCTCAGAATGTGGGCGTGTTCTGACCCGCTTCTCTGTGAATGTGGACCTCCTCTCCCTCTGATCTGTGCTCACAGTCCGGTCCGGTCCGGTCCGGAGCTCAGAGGATGGATTTCTGTCTCTATGGGGTTGTGTTGGTTCTGTTGGACCTCTGTCCTCCTGCTGGCCTGCAGAGCATCACGGCTCCAGAACCTCCTGACTTCATGCTGTCCATCTACAGAACCCTGTCCTCAGCAGAGACACTGGGTCTGAACACCAGTCTGTTCCGCTCCTCCAAGGCTGCAGACACCATCATCAGCTTTGTGGACGGGGGACAAGGTAAAGGTCCTGCTGGGTCAGTACTGGACCATCTGTGGACAGAGAAGGTCCAACACTGTTCTGATAGTTCAGGTTTAAAGTTAAAATAATTTGATAATCCTGAAAGCTTTTATTCTAAAATAATTGAAACTCTTTAGAATAATTTGATTTCTTTTTCTCTGTTTTGTTTCTACATTGCATCATCTCAACATGTTTGTTTAAAACATGTCTCTGTGAGGTTCTGTGCTTCTCAGGAGTTTAAACTCTGCCACAGCTGGGTTAACGGGTCGGGTCAGACGCATGGTTATTATAGTTCACTAAAACTAACAAAACAACAAAAGCTGAAATTGAAAAAACATTTTAGTTAACTGAAATGAATAAAAACTGTAATAAAATTTTAAAAATCGTACTTCTCAAGGACTAATTGACTGTTAGTATTTTAACAAGCAGATTCTCTTAGTTCCTGTGAAAAACAAGCCATAGCCCAGCCAGGTAGCACCAGGATCTAGACAACTATTGTCACCTTCTTAAAACAATTAAAGTCATTTTGAGTTACGGGATTATTTTAGGAAGGTGTTGCTAATGGACTGCTTTGACTGATGATCAAACACTGGAAGATGCATAGGCAAATATTTTATTCAAACTACAAAAAAAAGCTAGCTGCCAATACTAGAACTAAAATAAACAACTAAACTAAGAATTGAAAAAAGTAATAACTAATAAAAACTAAAGTAAACTAAAACTAAGCATTAAAAAACAATATTAACAAATGAAAACTAAACATTAAAAAAGGAATAATATAAACTAAACTACAACTAAGCATTAAAAAAGCTATAATAATTAATAAAACCAAGCAAATCCACACTAAAAACTAACTAAAACTAACTGAATTAAAAGAAAAAAGTCACAACTAAATAAAACTATTATAATGTTGGTCAGACGCTGCAGAACCAGGAGGTTCTGATAGAACCATGAGTCCATCTCTGTTCTGATCAGCTGAGGTTCAGAACTACAAACTTTACATGTCTGAAGGTACAACTGGACCCTTTGTAGGGACTGGTGGGAGTTTCCACTCACTTCCTGTCCTGATGATGTCACTTCCTGTCCTCCACAGACGAGCCCTACATGTCCCCCCTGGTCCGACAGCGGTACCTGTTCGATGTCTCCTCCTCCTCCTCCTCCTCTGAGGTTCTGGAGGTTCTGGGAGCTGAACTCAGGATTTTCACCAGAGTGTCTGAGACCTTCAGGATGTCAGAACCAGAACCTGTGGAGGTCCAGCTCCTCTCCTGCCGGGACCACCAGCTGCTCTCCTCTAAGACCCTGCACCTGCAGGAGTCCAGGGGACCAAAGTGGGAGGTGCTGGACGTGTGGGGGGTCTTCAGACAGAGGAATCTGGGTGGAGTCTTTTGCCTGGAGCTCAGAGCGGTTCTGGACACCCCTGAGAAGGAACTGGACCTGCGTCTGCTGGGCCTGGACCGGCACCGGAGACCTCAGCAGAAGAAGGCCATCTTAGTGGTCTTCAGCAGGTCCAGGAAGGAGAAGACCCTCTTCAGTGTGAGGAGGGAGCAGGGGGTCTTACTGGGTACCAAAACCAGCAGGAGGCGCAGGACAGCATCTAGATCCTGGCATGGGACCAGACCCGGCAGGAAGTCCAGATCCAGGTCCAGGTGCAGCAGGAAGCCCCTGCAGGTGGACTTCAGAGACCTGGGCTGGGACCACTGGATCATCGCTCCCCTGGACTACGAGGCGTACCGCTGCGAGGGTGTGTGTGACTTCCCCCTGCGCTCCCACATGGAGCCCACCAACCACGCCGTCATCCAGACCCTGATCAGCTCCATGGACCCGGTCCACGTGCCCCCCAGCTGCTGCGCCCCCACCAGACTCAGTCCCATCAGCATCCTGTTCATGGACTCTGAGAACAACGTGGTCTACAGGCAGTACCAGGACATGGTGGTGGAGTCCTGCGGGTGCAGGTAGGGTCCGGGCTGGGGGGGTCTAGACTCTGCTAAACCTGGTACAAGGTGTGGGGGGTCAGAACTCTGCTTAACCTGGTACAAAGTGTGGGGGGTCTAGACTCTGCTAAACCTGGTACACGGTGTGGGGGGTCAGAACT
>JARVGW010000309.1:20186719-20196772 GCA_031762495.1 Anablepsoides rubrolineatus
TTACGTCCGTGTTTGTTGTCGGAGGGAGGGGCTACCTGAACCCTGCTTCCGCGTAGGCGGAGCGATCTTCGCTTTGGTGTCATGTCAATTCTGGAGGAAGACTCAACAAAAACAATTAACCTGAGAAGAATGAATTGAAACCCTCTGAACACCAGGCTGTTAATCTATAAAATTAACAGTTTGGATCTGTGTGCTCAAACAATGCTTTTTCTTCTAAATCTCGAATAATTGTAATTTTTTACCAACCTGTAGATTTAGGTTATTTTACTCAGTCTGTCACTTCCCTGATCAGAAAAAAAGAGTAATTAGATTAATAATGCTGGGGTTTTTTTATTCCACAAACCCACTATTCTTAAAGTCTTCTGCTTTAAAATTTAGTAAGTGTATTTAAGAACACTGGAGACACTATATCGAGTAAGAATAAATAGTCCTCCTGATGGTATTCAAAGATTTTTTTAAGTTACAGGAAAACAATTATAATTTAAGAGGGTTCTTTATTTTTGAAATACATAAAGAACAAATATCAAATACAGATGTGTTTCTGTATTAGGTGTTAAAATGTGGAATAATTTAAGTGATGAAATAAGGTTTAGTGACTCTCTTATAAGTTTCAAAAATAAAGTTAAAAAATAAATAAATTATGAGTTATGGTTTATAGTAGTCAGTCGTGATGACGGTGGTGGTAATATATACATATTTTTTGCATGTACAGTCAATAATAGTGATATTGATAAATAATGGTATTAATGATTTGTATTTTGCGTATATAAAATGGTGCATATAACCAGGGTGGAGTTGAAGTATAAGTGGGTTTTTTTTGTGTGTGTATTCTGTTTTGGTGAATCCATTATAATATGGTGAGGCACAACAAGCCATTGGCTTCTGCCTCTACCTATTTGATCATATAGTGTTAAAGTTTTGTTTGTTTTTGTGTGGAGTGTTCTTTAATGTGACTACATAAAATCATTCATTTATTCAAATAAAGGCAGCAGAAATCACAGCCCATATTATCTGTATCTATTGTATTTGAATGTTGTTGACTTTGTAAAAACAGGTTAATAATTTAAGTGTTTTTTAAACCATTAAAATGAATAAGTTATGTGAAGTGAATGAGAGCAGTTTAACTAAAGATATGTCAGAACAAACGATGCTAAGCTAGCTGTGCTAACACAGACAGGGGTGTTTAGCGCTCCTTTATGCCGCACATAGCTCAACTTTTCCGGCTGTTCCGCTCCAGCAGCGACGGTCTGTCTTACCTCCACACGGTTCAACGACAACCAGAGCACAGAAAGAATCAAACGAGCACAAAAACTCTTAAATAATCAGGCTGCAGCAGCTGATTCTCACATAGTTCTTCTTGCTGCTGCGCGCTTCGGCATCGCTGGCTGCTTCCGCTTCCGAGTCGTTGCCGCGGAGACCCGAAGCGCGCCATGTTTACGCTGCGTTCAAAGACCGAGCCTGGAGAGTGACGTAATGCTGACCATTACCTAAAAAATCAGAATAAATTGTTTAAATATCGGTTTGTATTTTTTTATTTTTGTTTATAGAGAAGCCACTGATACTTTCTTAAATTTAAAAGTAAATATTTGACGGTAGGTTTAGGCTCACATATTGGAAATAAAAAGAGGAACATTAAAAATCAAACGATTCCAGTGATCAACTCATAAGGCTGTCAAGGTCTTATTCATTTGTTGACATTTGAACGTCTAAATCTGAAAAACTACAAAACTGAAGCAGCAAATAGAATCTCTACAAACATTTTATACATTAAATGAAATAAAAAAAGCACATTGCAGGATTCTGGGAGCAAAATAATAAAAAAAAATGATTTTTTTATTTTTAGACAATCTTTAGATGGTTTGTTTTTAATCCTTTACAACTGTTTCTCTTCATGATACTTTTAGGAGTGTTTAAAATGTTTAAACATGATAATATGAGGACAGAAAAATAAAAAGATACAGAATTAATAAAATTATTAGTGATTTAAACATAAACCTGAAGGCACAGCTGAGTTTCATTTTGCATCAGTAACATAAATAAAAGAGTGAAGAGGTTAAAGCTCAGAGAAAAACTGAGTATATTAATGGGATTGTTAGAAACCTAATATCTCAAAGTCTCGTTTCTACGGCAAGTATTAGGGCCACACAACAAGATTTTTTTTTTTATTACAAGAATAAAGTCATAATTTTACGAGAATAAAATCATAATATTACGAGATTAAAGTCATTGAAAGAAATCTCATAATATGAGTTTAATCTGGTAATATTACAACTTTAAACTCGTAATATTACGACTTTATTCTTGTAATTTAAAAAAATTAAAACTCTCGTTGTGTGGCTCTAATACTCTGTCGTACATTTCTGACCTTTGAAACTTGTGAATGTGTTTTTTTTAACAGTAAAATCTGTGACAGCCTAGTTTTGGGTTCAAACTCAGGATCCTTCATGTTTCGTGGATACTTTAAAACCCTGCAGATCTGCAGGACGTCAGAGAGACCCGGTCCTCTCTGTGGACCGGGTCTTCATCCCTCAGATGAACGAGTCTCTGAAGCTTCGTTAATCCGAAACATCACGACCGTTAGTGATTTAAACCCCGGGACCACCCGTCAGTACTGAAAGGAGATGACAGAGTTGACTCTGTAGACGTGGTAGGAGCGGTTCCAGAAGACCCGGGTGAAGTAGTTGGTGTACGGAGAGTAGTTCATCTTGATCTCCTGACAGAAGCGTCCGTGTTTGGAGGAGGAGAACTTCTGTCCTCTGTCGTAGACCACCTGAAGGAGACGGAGACACTGAGTCAAATAAATCATGTGGCTGTAAAAGTGTGAAGTGTCCCTTTAACAAAGCAAACTGACGTGTTGGTTAGAGACGTCCAGCAGGTCTTTGATCCTGCAGTTCCTCCTGAGCGTCAGCTCGTTACACACAGACTCCTCCACAATCACAAAGCTGCTCTGCTGAGCCGCCAGACGCTTGTAGACGTCCTCCGCTGACCTCAGGGAGTACACCTGGAGGGTCTGCAGGGGGGGAGTGAAGGAACGTCAGCAGAACATCAGCAGAACGTCAGCAGAACGTTAACAGAACTCTAGTAGATCTTGAGCAGATCCAGTCTGGACTCACCTCTTCAGCCCTCCTCAGCAGCTGCAGGTCGGTGTAAACAGGTAAACTAGTCACCACAGAACCGGAGCAGAGTTTCAGTGTTCCCAGCAGCTGAGGGCTGCCCGCGAACACGGCCACAGCTGGAGCCACAGCTGGACTCTGTGACCTGCAGGAGAACCAGAGTCAGACCTAGAACACAAGACCTCATGAAACCCACAGAAACCAGACCTGATCCAACTGATCAGCTCCACCGTGTCCGGCTCGTAGAACCCCTGCAGGTCCGCCAGCTCCGCCAAGACCCGAGGGTAGAACTGTACAGGAGAGAGAAGCATATGGAGAGAAAACAGACTCATAAAGTTTGTGTTTGCATAATAACGTATGTGTGTGTGTACTAAAGTTTGTGTGCATGTAATAAAGTTTGTGTGTGTGTAAAACATGATTTGTAACTCATAAAAACATTTTGTGCGTAACTTTGGGCATTTGTGTGTATTTAAATATAAACACAAATATTAAAAAAATACAAAATAAAAGTATACACACAAATATAAATTACACAAACATTAAAATTTCACCCACAATTTTTTTACCTTCAACCTCACAAATCAGATAATTACACACTCGTAACCTGATCTGTGCGTAAATGAGGTTTTGTCCATGCATATTTAACGACTTGTATGCGTAGGAGTCAGTTTGTGTAATTACCAGACTTGTGAGGTTGAAGGTAAAAAATTTGTGTGAAATTTTAATGTTTGTGTAATTTATATTTGTGCGTGTGTACTTTTATTTTGTATTTGTAACTTATTAATATTTGTGTGTACATTTGAATATGCACTTACAAATGCCCAAAGTTACACACAAAATGTTTTCTATGAGTTACAAATCATGTTTTACACACACACAAAATGTATTATACACACACAAACTTTATTACTGACACACAAACTTTATGAGTCTATTTTCTCTCCATAGAGGCACAGCTGTAGGAGCAGAGGTTCTGACCCGACCCAACCCGAGCTTTAGAACCGGGCTCACCTCTCTCCACAGACTGAACCCAATGATGGTCGGGACCGCCGTGCTCAGAATCAGAGACTGAAAACAACAAAGATTCATCATTTACTAAATAAAAACAGCACGGGTCCAGAAACTGAGCAAGACCAAACGGACCAGAACCACAGGATGGACCGACTTCAGCCTGAGCCATTTGAAGACCGTCATCCAGACGTCAGGAGAACACACGCCGAACGCCGTGAACATGCAGACGTACGGGGTCCAAACGTACTTCACCCTGCAGGACACGACCCGATTAGAACCTCAATCAGAAACTTCATAACTGGGCCGGGTTCTGCAGAACTGACCCGTCAAACAGAAGAGTCAGGAAACCAAAGAGCAGCGTGTGCAGGACGTGATAGACCACCGCCGGCTGCTCCCCGACCCGCCCCTCCTCTAGCCTGAGGCCGGCGCCGACTGGCTGACCGCTGAGGAGACAGAACCATCAGAACCAGAACCTGTGATATTTATGATAAAATCAAACAGGATGTGACTAGAGATCGACCAATACAGGTTTTTGAAAGTCGATTCCTATTATTTTTTATCAATCTAACCGATACGCTGATTCTCTTAAAGCAGATACTGCTTTTTCTTCCTCCATTAACATGATAAAAATAACAATAACAAATGTTACACAGGTCTCAATTTAAACAAAAAAGAAACATTTATTAACTGAGCCTTGTCTGAGACTAAAGTAAACTAAAGTAAACTAAACTAAACTAAACATTAAAAATACAATAACTAATAAAAACTAAACTAAAAACTAAGCATTAAAAATGCAATGATAACTAATAAAACCAAGCAAATCCACTGTAAAAACCTAATTTAAACTAATTGAATTAAATAAAAAAGTCACAACGAAGTAAAACTAAAATATAATAAAAAATCTAAACTATTATAACCATGGCGCTTGCGTGATCCAAAGAATGGATCGGCCGAACAGATAAACATATCAGCCGATATCAATATAAGGAAGAAGCACAAATGTCGACCAAAAATATCGTCCGGCCGATATATCAGTTGACCCCCAGAAGTGACACCTGCAGCGCCTCACCTGAGCCTCCTGTAGACGGCCTGCAGGGCGGACAGCAGGCAGATGGTCAGAACCAGGACATAGAAGGGCAGGACGGAGGTCTGGGTCAGCCTCAGGAACAGGTCCTGACCCGGTGTCTGCAGCCCGTCCTGACACAGCAGGAAGTTGGTCACAAAGTCTCTGCAGCAGGAAGAGATCAAAGGATTCATTCGGGTTCAAAGGAACCGGGTCACCTGCCGGTTGAAGGTTCTGCTCACGTGGTCGAGTTCAGTCCAAACTTCACCTCCAGGAGCTTCAGCAGGAAGTCGTCGTCGCCTGAAGCTAACAGTTTCTGAGAAGGAGAAGACCTCTGTCAGCTGCAGCATTATTATAGTTAACTAAAACTAACTAATTAAACAAAACTGAAATCGAAAAATCATTTTAGTTAACTAAAATAAATAAAAATTGTAACAATAACTAACTAAAACTGTATAATCTAAATATACATAATCTAAAACTAACTGAAACAAAATATCCTTAGTTTTAGTGTTTGTTATTTTGAGCAGTGTGGACTGATTAAACTAATCTTTATTTTTCTTTAATTTAAGCAGTTTCACATTAGCTATGACAAGCTTACAGCACCTCATGGCCCGCCTGCAAAATGACGAAAACAAAAGTTGGGAGAAAGTAGCAAAGTCCAATTTGGGATTTCTTTAAACACGACTGTGAGAAAAATAAAAACAAGTGTTTTGTAGTGGAAACAGGTGATAGAATAGGTGGAATACTTCTTAACGGACTAACTGAGAGTATCTTGACAAGATAACTTCTCTTAGTAGTTCCTGTGAAAAACAAGCTAAAAAAAAGCAATAATAACTAATAAAAACTGAACTAAAACTAAACATTAAAAATGCAATAATAACTAATAAAAACTAGCCAGTTCACTGAAAATACTAATTAAAACTAACTGAATTAAAAGAAAAAAGTCTAACTGAACAAACTATAATGAAAAATCCAAAACTATTTGAACCTGGGTCAGCTGGGGTTAAAGATCAACAGGAGCCGATGTTACCTGAGCTCACCTTCAGCAGGTAACTAAAGGTGAGTCCTGAGGTGAAAACCAGGTAGAAGTGCAGGAAGAGCTTGATCAGGCGGGCCAGCAGAGGACCCATCTTCATCCTCCTCTGGAACACAAACATGTTCAAACCTTCGGCTCTTTCAGGACCTTTCGGCTCGTTCACAGGTGCTGAGGTGGGGGCGGGGCTCTAACTCTACCTGGAAGTACCTCGCGAGCGCCGAGCCAATCAGGAGGCTGAGCAGAGGTGAGCTAAGGAGCGAGGTGTTCTGAAACTGGAACAGGTAGACCAGGAACAAGGAGCTCAGGTAAACCTTGTGGATGTCGGCCATCTGTGGGGGTCAAAGGTCACTGTGAGGTCAAAGGTCATCATGGGGTCAAATGTCACGGCAGGGAAAATAAACACGTCAGGACAAATGGCTGACCTGCTGACACTAACATCACCTGGTCACATGATCACTTAGTCATATGATCACCTGGTCACATGATCACCTATTCACCTGGTCACAGGTTGACCTGGTCACCTGATCCCCTGGTCACATGATCACTTAGTCATGGGATCACCTGGTCATGACATCACTTGGTCATTTGATCCCCTGGTCACAGGATCACCTGGTCACAGGATCACCTGGTCACAGGATCACCTGGTCACCTGGTCACAGGTAGGCTCAGTCACCTTCCTTGGTGGGACCAGGTCCACAGAGTCCAGCAGGAACAGACACACAGCCTGGATGAAGAGAACATAGTGGGCGTGTTCCCAGAGGAGCAGGAAGGTGAAGGTGCTGATGCTCATGGTCATGTAGCAGAACACCTGCACACAAACAGACAGGAACAGGAAGTGGATCAGGACTCTGTGGACCAGAGGAGGACAGGTGTCAGAAGACAAACGCACCTCAGCAGCAGGACCCAGGCTGTTGCTCAGGAACCCCGTCAGAGCCGCCACCTGACAGGAGAAATAGGGCAGGGCCCAGTTGAGCCTCAGCGGAACTGCCTGGTCCACTCTGGTGGCGTCCTGTCTGTGGAACAAACAGAACTCGTTCGGACCTCGAGACGGGTCGTCAGACAGGCGGTTCTGATGGACTGCTGCTCACCTGTTGATCAGGTACCAGGACACGGCCAGCATACCGGACACCCAGCTCCCGCTCATCATCCAGCTGCACAGGAACAGCGCTGTGACGGAGAGCGCCTGCAGGCCCAGAACCGTTCCGATGTAGAAGTAGACCGGTTCCACATAGTCCTGACCCAACACAAGACCAGAACCTTCCAGAAAACTGTTTGGATCATTTCAGAACAATGAAACCGGATCAGAACCAGAACCACCTGGCAGCCCGTCACTCTGTAGATGAAGCTGGTGAGCAGCTCCGGGTACAGAAACAAGCGCTGCACCGAGTTCATCGTCTCTCCTGAAACCGTACGGTTGTCCAGCAGCAGATCAGAGAAGCCTGGAAAGAGAACGCTGTTAGATGATGACTCAGCATTTTAAATGATGACTCAGCGTTATCTACCACGGCGAGCAGAGAGCTGAAACCCACCTCTCTGAAAGGACGGAGCGGCTAACATCTGTTTGTAGAAATGATAATAAAAGCCACTCCCTCCCTGGAAGGACAGTTCTCGCTCCAGCTCCTGAGACAAAGACAGAGACATTTTAATATCACGTGTGGGCCAGTTCTGGCCCTTATTATTGTGACCCACCTGCCTGGTTGAAAACCAGAACTTTCTATCGTGATGAGCCGACAGGTACGCGGCGTAAAGCATCCCACAAGCCACTGCTGCCAGGAAGCCAAAGAAGCCCCGGATCAGAACCTGCAGGAACCCAGCTGACAGGAAGCAGACTTTTATTTTATCAATGATTGATTAGAAACTTAACGTTTAAAAGTTAAAAATATGTGAGCCGTCACATCAAAACCAGGATTAAGTCCAAAAGTGAAGAAATGTGCAGATATAGGGTTTTGATTTAAACAAGTGCAAAAATTGCATTTTGTCAAAATATAATGAATTAATGCCATATCAATAGTGAATGAACTGTCTGAATTATAATCTTAAAAAAATTACTTGAAGCATTTTTTTGAGCAGCAGCAACAAATAAAAATGATTTTGAGGAAAAACACCTTAAAATTTTGAATTTTTCCCTGTGAGTTAGCAATGTTTTTGTTTCTTTCCAACTGGGAAATCTTGATATACAAATAATATTTGAGGTTTCCTCTTTATATTGTCATAAAAATGAATCAATAAATTTACATAAAATTATGATTCAGACCAAACAGCAATGTATTATTATAACCAACAAGATAAATTAAGTCATATAATTAAGTATAAGCTTATGATATCAGGTTGATCCAGGTATCAAAATGTAGCTTTTAAAGCAGGAATCTGAAAATGCAATTAGGTCATTTTGACCAAATTTGACTCCTAATTTCAATATGATGGGTCACATATTTAGTTTTTACATTTTACTGCTGAAAAAAACTGATCTGATGAATCAAACAACCATTTTAAAATAAAGACACTAAAACACAAAGTAAATGTGTTTATGTTCTCACTGCTCTCTCAGACAGAAAGTCAACAAATAACAACAAATTAGGGGTGTAAATCAGCAGCTTTATCACAATACGATATGACATCGATATGTTTGGATGATGATTCGATATTTCTCGATATCATAACAGATGTCTACCTGCAGCAGGTCTTTGTTTGGGGGACTGGACTCTGTTGGACTCCTCCTCCTCCTCCTTCAGGTGACCATCTTTATCTTCATCACCTCCTCCGGACTCCTTCCTCTCCTCCTCTTCTTTTTCTTCTTCTTCTCTTCTCAGAGTTTCTGGTTTCCGACATTTGACCTCAGTCATGATGAGAAGAACCCGGTCTGAGGGAGGAAGTTAGCAGCATGCTAACACAAAGCTAACCTTTAACCCTGGAAACTATAGGTGTGTTTTTAACTAAAACTCACTTCCTTTTTACAAACAGCTGATAATAAACATGTTTTACGCTGTTTATTACCAAACAGCGGGTAATAAACATGTTTTAAGCTGTTTATTACAACAGAAAACGCTTCAGTTTGTTGCCTTTTTCAGCTGCAGCTCCGGACCGGAAGTTTCTTTCTGTGTTTCAGCCAATAGAAAGCAGCTCTCCTTCATCCAATCATCTTTCATCTTACTGCCTCTTCCAGAGCCAATAGAAAGTGTCCGTTGCCTCCTCCTGTGGTGCGTTCACTGTCCCGTTCAGAACCCCGCTCAACATGTCTGTAGCTGCGGGGTTTTTAGCCGTTTCCACCCGCTGATTTCGTCACGATGAGTGGAGTTTGTAGAGAAGTCATCACGCTGCAGCTCGGACATTATTCTAACTTCGTGGGAACCCACTGGTGGAATTTACAGGTGAGAGTCACGCGATGCTAGCTGCGTTAGCCGCGGCTAACAGCGTGTGTTGTGTAAACTCAGACTGTGCTGAAGGACTGTCGAGTCATGCCTGAGATTATTAACATTTAAATCACAGCTGGAAACATCTGATCTACTGCAAAACAAAAGAGTTGATTTAGTTCAGGTTAAAGTAAAAACCATACTGGATTATTACTATGAGTTTAAAGATCTGTAAAACACTTTCATTGTTCTGATAATGAGATTTCTGCTTCATAACCTAAAAACCTTTTTTATATATTTCATTTTAGTTAAGTTTCTTATTGCAAAGCATTAAATCATACATATAACATAAACATGTCTGCAATCAATGTAAACAAAGCACTGACCTGCTTTAGTCTGTAGGTAAACAAACACTTAAGCTGTTTCTGTAGGTAAACAAACACTTCAGCTGTTTCTGTAGGTAAACAAACACTTCAG
>JARVGW010000309.1:20239546-20252047 GCA_031762495.1 Anablepsoides rubrolineatus
GTGTGATGACGTAACTGACGATATGACGGTAGAGGAAAAATGTCTACCGTAGGCCAATTTCATACCGTTTCTACCGTCTACCGCGTATACCGTGCAGCCCTACAAAAGGTCAAAGAAAATATCTTCATATTTAGGAAAATTGGCATAAAACACGTGATTTAACCCATTATGTCACATAACTGGCAAGTTTTCCATTAAACTTGGCTCAGCTAAGTGAAACAGGAAGTGACATCAAAGGAGAACTCTAACAAATAAAACTCTCTGGTCTTTGTTTATTAAAACATTATTATTTGACTTTTCTTCATCTCTCCTATGAGGACTAAATGATCTAAAGAAACATCAGAAGATTCCCTGCTGTTGTAGCATCGCTCTGTTTACAAGAAGACATTCCCCTTTGTCATCACTTCCTGTTACTTCACATGCAAATATCTCAACAACTGTTCATCTCAGTGGTGTGAAATTGCTTTTGCAGTATGTTATCCATGTTCCCTTTCCAAAAGTGCAATCACATTTATCACAAAAATTTAATGCCACAGACACTTTAAAGTAGCATAATGCTACCTAAACACTAGAAAGAAGCTAGCTAAAAGCTAACAAAAGGCTAGCTAAAAGCAGGCTGGTTGTGTTAAATTTAATGAAAACTTTTCTCCTGAGAGAGTTGAACTTCAGGTGAAATAAAAACACACAGACTTGAGTGGGAAACATAGTAAAATGTATTTACACAGTCCTGAATGTTCAGAAACACAAAGCAAAGATCGTTACAGGAACCAGGCGGAGAACATCACAAACTAAAAATCACTAAATAAAAGTTTTGTTTTAGAAGAGCGAGAGACTCCGCTCCAGCTCCAGCTTCACAACAAACTGTTTCCTGGATGAGTTCGATGTGATGCAGGATGGGACAGAACCCATCAGAACCCATCGTTTCTGCACAAATAAACACTTCCTGTGTTTAAATTTAAAGGACATTTGATTTTAAAGCTGCAGAAACAAGAAAAAATTACATTTTTACATCAAACTGAAGCAAACTCAAAAACACTGGCTCTGGTCCAGAACCATCAGGACCCGATGCTTGGTTCTGGTCCACAGTTTCAGTCTAAATGTTCCAGATGTTTGGACCAACCCAGTCAGAACCCAGTCCTGGTCCAATCAGAACCACAAACCGGATGTTTCCAGCTTTCTATCTAAAGCACTCCCAGTGAAGAGCCTATTGGCTGAACGAGCTGTCAATCAAAGACTAAATGATGCTGATTGGCTGCAGCAACAGGATTTAGTTTTTTAACCTGAAACTGGGTCTGAAGTGGTTTTTGGACCATTTCAGTTTAGATAATCAGGATCAGAGGATCAGCAGGAGGATTTAGAAGTGTGTGGTTCTGATTGGACCGGCTCAGAGGTTCTGCAGCGTTCCCCCAAACTGATCCAACCCAGTGGACCCATTCCTGTGTGATTGTCACCTGGCAGAACCAAAACAAGCGATCTGTGTGGGTCTTTGGTTTCAGATCACAGTGCAGAGAGAGCGGTCCATCAGAAACATGCAGGTGGACGAAAAGTTTATAAAAATAAAAATAACACTTTGGAGCCACACCAAGGGTTAAAGGCACGGTATAAATACGCACAAACAACAACAAATAAACATTCGTGACGGTAGAAATGTTCAGTTCAGTTTTCACACATCTGTCCAGATGTTGAGTTCAGTTTTCTCCTTCTGACGCCGGCCGTCAGAACTGAACCGGACCCAGAGCAACCATGACTCATGGTTTTTCTGACCTGCCGCTCCTTTTAATAAAATGGGTTTGATTTGAGACGTTCTGCATTAAAGATGTCACATTCTCATCTCATAGTTTGTTTTTTTTAATTCAGGAGTTCCCAACATCAGAGAAGATTTAAGATTTTTTATGTGACTTTATATTATTGTTTGAATTTAGAAGAATTTGTCCTGAATTTTGCCACCAGATAATAAAAAAAATATAAACAAACACCAGAAAACTATAACAGTTTAAATTCTCTAAGAAACACTGGCTCGTTCTTTAAAAAGAAAAAAAAATCATTGATTATAGTTGTTAAATTGCCCTCCCTAATGATAAACTTTAGTTTTTTATCTACTAAATGTAACTTTTTATGTAGAATATTTGCTGACTCAGCTTTTTAAACTTTCAGATATTCTCCTGATTATCTGAGCAAACGGAGCAGAGCGTAAAGATTTCAGTTTGTTTTTAAACCAGAGAAAGAAACAGGTGAGAAACAGTGTGTGTGTGTGTGTATGTGTGTGTATGCAGATATTACACACACATACACTCTGTGTGTGTATGTGTGTGAGGTCAGAGCAGATGACTGATCACCTGATGTCTTCCACAGAAAGAACCAAAGGAACATGGTCTCATGAGGCGTCTCCTATGATGAGACATCTTTAATATCGGTGTGTCTGGTCTGTTCCGATCCAGACGGAGGAACGAGGTCGTTCAGAGAATCCGGAGGAGAAAAACAGACGTGATTGTGGCCGTCTGCAGCGGCGCTGAGCTTAGCTGCCGTACAGTGAGAGTTGGAGCCAGGCTCCGCCCCCCAGTGACAGCAGACAGGTGAGGGAGTGCAGGTCACTCCACGAGTCAGTTTCACTTTTAGTGTCCCACAGAAGCTTTACAGGAAGTCCAGCTCCAGAGCCTGATGGAGGGACACCAGGTCTCCATGGGTCGAGATCCGCCAGAAAGGCATGTTGTGCTGCAGAGGAGGAGGAGCAGGAGACATGTTTAAAACAGAGACAAACAAGAACAAAGTTCAGTTTGTCCTGAAGTTTCAGACCATTGATATATATTAATAACTAATAACTCATATACATATGTGTATACACACACACACACACACACACTATATTTATATATATATATATATACACATACATACATACACACACACACACATATATATATAAACTAAAGACTTAAAGCTCTACACGAACCTGTTTAGCAGCGAACTCCTCGTCCCGCCCGTCTCCGATCACCACGTACGTCACCTTCTTCCCGAAGCGGGACACGATCCTCTCGAAGCAGCTCTCCTTCCCTGAGAGGGTAGAGCTCAGGTAAACTGACCTGCTGCAGGTAAGATGCTGCCCACTCTCCGCTCAGACACTTACCGATCTTAGTGGCGCTGTAGATGTTCTCGACGGGGAAGACGTCTCCCAGTCCGTACAGCAGAACTTTGGCCAGAGCCGGAACCAGCTGTGTGGTGGTGACCAACACGTTCATGCACTTGCCCCTGACACACACACACACACAGAGTTTTTACTCCTGAACACACACACTGTGTTCAGGGGGCGGCTCTGGGTCCTGACCTGGACTGGATGAGCAGCAGGGACTTGAGCGCTGTGGTGAGCCAGATGTCGGTGACGTTCTCGATCTCAGAGCGGAGCCGTGACAGCAGCTCCCTCTTCATGGGGCTCAGCAGACCTGAAGATCAAACACACCTACCTGTAGACCTTTGAACAGGTGTGATCTGGTGGGGCTGGCTCAAACTCACCTCCAACATTCCCCTTGTAGCTGTTGTAGATCTCTTTTAGCCGGCGGTAACGAAAGGCCAGCTTCCTCATCCACTCCACTCCTCCCTGGACCCCCGCTGTGGCTCCAGACGCTCCGCCGCTGCTGGCGCCGTTGAAGCCATCAGACAGGAAGTTGTAGGTGCTGAGACAGACAGAGGAAAAGGGTTAAAACCCTCCAGAGCAGAGATTCTTAACCTGTGGGCAACGAGCGCCACCTCGAGGGCCTCAAAAGAACAACAGTTTTTACCTTTGGGCCGCAGAGGGCCGCATTGATTTTTAATAAGGTGCAATACACTGACTCACCACTAGTAGCAGTAGTGCACCACTAAGATGTTTAAAATGTTTTTAATACCTTAGAAATCTGCCGAGAATGGAAACCTATTTTAAATAAAAATAGAAGCAAAAATAAAGGCAACCCATCAAAAAAGCCCAAAGTTTGTCACTAATATGAAGAGCAGCTTCTGGTTCTACCATGAAATATTTTAAAAGTTTAAAGATTATCAAATACAGTTGCAGATAGAATAGAACAGAAACAGCCTCTATTGTCCCACGTGGGGAAATTCAGGTATAGTAGCAGCAGCAGGTACATACATCAATCCACAACAACAGTATGCACTATGCGACATTATCAACTCTAGCAATATTAGAACTAATGATTGTAACAATAAAAAATAAACATACACCAAAATAAAAATAAAAGTTATCAATGTGAAATAGATAAAAATGAAAGTAAAAACAAGCTACTGTGCATAAAGATTTAAAATAGCAGGAAATAACAGTCATGACAGACTCATGATCCGAGGGGTGTGTGTGTGCAAATTGAATCGAACTCCGGGGTGTGCAAAGTGATTCAGACTCAGTCATTAAGATCCAGCTATATTTTAATTTGCACTTTATCAAATTAATTTCTGTAGTTTATTTTTAAACATTTTGAATGTATTTTTAAAGAAACTTAAAACTTTTTGAAAAACTGTTTTCACTGTCCAGGTCATGTGACATACCTCAGGTCCTGGCCATTGTCGTCAGACGCCACGTCCTCGATGTGGACCTGATCGCACTCCTGAAAGGAAACAGACGTGTCAGAGGAGTTTCATGTGGTTAACTCCTCCTCTCTGAAGGACCAGTGTGCGCCAGCATACCTCCAGGTCATTGAAGAACAAGTGTGTGTCTGCCAGCTCAAAGATCAGCTCCTCCATCTGCAGGCCCAGGTTCAGCATGGTGGCCGGCTCCTGCACACCACAGAGCCATGTGTCAGGAATCAAACCGTCAACCGTCAAAGCTTCCATACCTCTCGTCTCCTCGTCTCCGACCTTTCCAAACTTCTGAGCGTAGGTGCCGGTCAGCAGGGAGTGGAAGATGATGATGGTCTCGTCCAGATCCCACAGGAAAACCCGCTGAAAACAGCAACACGTGACAGGTTTTCATCTCTGAAGAGGAGGAGACGAAGGAGAACCTGAGGAGAACCAGGGTTACCTCCAGGTCACTGTCGGGGGGCGGGGAGCTGTCCGACTTCTTGGCCTTCCCTTTGGATTTGCCCACAGAGTTCCTGCGCTCCAGCTCGTCCTGATCCCTGGCTCCTCCTGAGGGGAGGGATGCACCTGTGGGGAGGTTCTCAGGTGGAGACGCATCTGTAAGGAGGCGCAGGACAGAGGGAGATTCAAACAGAACAATAAAGACAAACTAAAGTGAAATATAGGACTTATTTTACTAATCAATTAATTATTCTGACCATTAATCCGATATAAGAAACTGTCATGTTCTGCAGTAATTAAGTTTATTTTATGACAAATACAGTTATTTAATATTGTGAAGGGGTAATCTACACCTGCTGATGACCCTGCTGCAATCAAATCAATTAAAAACCAGTTGTATTAATTCATGCATTTTAAGCTCCACTTGTTTGTATTTGTGTGTGTGAGGTTTGAGGAGGCATTAATTAAAAACACTTTGTCACTGAATCATTTTTAACCATCAAAGAAAAATCTAAATGCTGTAAATTTATTGTTATGTTAGAAATTTAATAAGTAAAATGGGTACTATAAACATTTAAAGGTTACAATTGAGTTTTGTAGAGTTCACTTGTTAATTGTAACAAAAAAATCACATTTTTTAACACTTTTATTAGGTTGGTGCAGGGTTCATATTTAGGCAATAAAAGATTTAGTCTTGACTGCTTAGCTACAAACAAATATGACAGTAGTAATAAAGGCTAAAATCATAAAAATCAGCAGAAAATAATTTTAAAAATCCAACTATCTTCTATAAATACTTTTAAACTTGAAATATTCACTCCAAGTATCTCATTTAAATTAAGATAAAAGCATATCAACAAATCTGTTGCTGTGCTTTTATTTTTATCTGACAAACTTACAGTAAGTCTTGTTTTTAATCACACAACTTACACACTGTTTAATAAAACCCTGCCAGGTCACCATGATTATTCAGCACAAATAATGTTAGCCAAAATATACCTCCTCCTTGTACATCTGTAACATGACAGATTATCACAGATTTAACTGTTTTTTACAAAGGGAGCGTAAACAAATACATGTTGTTAACTCAGGACAAGTTCTGTACATGCAGCAGCTGTTTTTGTTCCACTGCAGAAACATCGAGGATGTACAGAGCATTGTTGTCTTTTCTGTTTAGTTTTAAATGTTCCCATGCTTTTTATAATTTGTTGTTTTCTGAGCGCTTCATTTCGGCACTCTTCGTCTTCTTCTAAAGTTAAATATAGCGCTTAGCAAGCATACACGCATCGACAGTGTAACTGTTAGCAGAAGTGCTAACGTCGTAGCATTGTGAAACACAAATAACATTCCGGCTGGATGAAAGTGCGCTGATTATAATAGGATGTAGTTATGCAGGGTTCCTACAGTTTAATGCAAGTGAAATTGAAGACTTTTAAAGACTTTTTAATGCCAAGTGAAATTAAATTCAAGACCAATTTTATAATAAACACAAGTGACAAAAAAAACTGTAGCAGAAACTCATGAATCAAAGAATTTTTGATTGAAGTACTCTAATATTTTGCTAATAGACCAATTGTTTTTATCCATATCTAACAGTTTTTTCATTAAATATAGCAAAACATTATTAGCAGTCAGTTTAACAACCCAAAATTCTGAGTTTTAAGACCCACAGTGGGGCCTTATAAACATGTGAAATATGAATGCATTTTTGGAAAGACAATATTATTAACATATTACAAAACAAATTGCATGTTGCTCTGATGGACAGTTGTTGATATATTTGCATGTGAAGTAACAGGAAGTGATGTCAAAGGGGAATATTTAAAAAAATAAATGTTACCAATTATTTTAATATTTGGGATGAATTACAATCATCTTATTTACAATGTGTTAACATTTTTAAGACTTCTGAAAGATTGATTTAAGTCTAATTAAGGTTTTAATTTTTGGTTGATGAATTCAAGGACTTTTAAGACTTTTTAAGGATCTGCAGGAACCCTGTTTTATGAAGCTTAGAGGCAGATAATGTGTAATTAAATGACTATTTATTAGAGGAATAGTTTCAGTATTCTGGATAAATGACAGCAGGTGAATCACCTCTGGGAGGCAGTCCAGCTGAGGCGGCCTCCTCTGACTTCACCGCTGAATATTCTGCGACGCCAGCCCCGGCCCCTGCGTCGTCGCTGCCGGGCAGCCCAGCAGGAACGTAGCTGGGAGGGAGCGTGTAATACTGAGAGAACTGAGCCTGACTCAGAGAGCTGTAGCTGCTGAACTCCTGCAGGAAGACCAAACACAAGCATGAAGTGACCGCCACACACACACACACACAAAAAGGGTTAAAAGACGCTCCCACCTGGTGGCCAGCTGCAGAGGAAGCGGTGGTGACGGCCGTGGTGGTGGAGGGGATGTTGGAGTAAACGCTGGACGTGGTGAAGCTGGAGCCTGAAAACACAAAGAAGGCCTTCAACAACAAACTGCAGCAGAACTGCTTCCTGTGTAGACGCTGTGATGCAGTGAGGCACAGTGACGCTTGCAGCTTGCCTTGGCTCGGGTACGAGTAGTGCAGCTGACCCGGCTGGGTGGAGGTGAATGCCGTGCTGAAGCTTAGAAACCCAGGCTGACCACCAGAGGGCGCCTCAGGCAGCCCTGTCTCAGTTTTAATGCCTGGCCACAAAGCTCCTGAAGACGAGGAGAGCAACAGAAGCAGAGTCAAAGCAGAGAGGGGCAGGGCTAAGGGTAAGGTAAGGTAAAGGTAAATATGACTCAGAAAGCTACGGTTAATATGACTCATCTATGGTTAATACGATTTATCTATGGTTAATATGACTCAGGGGTTAAAGTAAACATGACTCAGGGGTTAAAGTAAACATGACTCGGGGTAAAAGTAAACATGACTCGGGGGTTTAAGTAAACATGACTCGGGGGTTAAAGTAAACATGACTCGGGGGTTAAAGTAAACATGACTCGGGGGTTTAAGTAAACATGACTCAGGGGTAAAAGTAAACATGACTCGGGGGTTAAAGTAAACATGACTCAGGGGTTAAAGTAAACATGACTCGGGGGTTAAAGTAAGCATGACTCGGGGGTTAAAGTAAGCATGACTTGGGGGTTAAAGTAAACATGACTCGGGGGTTAAAGTAAACGTGACTCGGGGGGTTAAAGTAAACATGACTCGGGGGTTAAAGTAAACATGACTCGGGGGGTTAAAGTAAACATGACTCGGGGGTTAAAGTAAACGTGACTCGGGGGGTTAAAGTAAACATGACTCGGGGGTTAAAGTAACCATGATTCGGGGTTAAACTAAACATGACTCAGGGTTAAATTAAACATGACTCAGAGGTTAAAGTAAATATCCAGAGGAGGTGTTATTGTGTGAAAAAGCAGAGAAGCAGGGTTAGGCTTTAAAAGTGATGCTGAAGATTCAGTGAGCAGACGGAGGACTGTTAGCAGGCGGGGTTGGGACCAACCGAAGGGTGGGAGTCCATAATTCTGTCCAGTCTGGGGGAACGATGAGTACACAGTGGACTGGGCCAGAGGAGGGAACGCCACCTGAGCGGTGTAGGAGGTCACAGCGGGGCTGAAAGAGATGGTGTAACAGCTGACACATGAACACATATTCAGAATGATGGTAAATAAAACATGGCACTCACCTGGTTTCCTGATACACCTGCTGGCTGTAGTCTGCTGAAGCTGCTGGATCTGAGGCTGTGAAGGAAACAGTTTTAGGTCCAGTTCTGGTTCTGTTCTTCAAGAAAAAGAACAGGATGTGTTCTCACCTGTATGAGTGTACGGGTTGGTTGTGTCTCCACACACTTGACCAGCTGCTCCTCTGTCTGCACCTGTCTGCTCCTGATCACCTGCAGCCAGAGTCAGAGTCAACATGTGGTCTACATGGTCCTGCAGAGACACATGCAAAAAACACCTGGGTCCAGCAGAGACACCTGGGTCCTGCAGAGACACCTGGATTCTGTCTTCCTGCTCACCTGCAGTGATTTGGGCCGCAGACAGAGCAGAGTAAGAACTGTCCGGTTCTGATGGATCTAAACCAGCAGCTGGAGCTGCGCCTTCATCTAAATGACTGAAAATAAAAAGTCTGGATGATGAAAGCAGACATTGACTGAGGAAAAATTAACTTATGTGAAAATAATTTAAATGTTAAAGAAAACAAACCTTTGTTCTTTGACCCGTTCAGAACCAGAATCTATCTTTGCCTTCTTGGCCTGCAAACAAACAAAATCAGCTGATAAATAATAAAGTTAAACCTGATTCAAAAAGAAACAGATTTATTAATAACATTATAATATTAATTTATTATTTACAGAATTAAAGCTGACAAAAGTACACACTGAGGACATTTCTCTTTACAATTCCATCTTTTTAAAGTAATCTTTAAATGGACTCTGTAAACATGCAGGACACTACAAACATGCAGGACTCTACAAACATGCAGGACACTACAAACATGCAGGACTCTACAAACATGCAGGACTCTACAAACATGCAGGACTCTACAAACATGCAGGACTCTACAAACATGCAAGACTCTACAAACATGCAGGACTCTACAAACATGCAGGACTCTACAAACATGCAGGACTCTACAAACATGCAGGACTCTACAAACATGCAAGACTCTACAAACATGCAGGACTCTACAAACATGCAGGACTCTACAAACATGCAGGACACTACAAACATGCAGGACTCTACAAGCATGCAGGACTCTACAAACATGCAGGACTCTACAAACATGCAGGACCCTCTAAACCTGCAGGACTCTGACTCACCGGCAGCTCCTGTGGGTCATCCATCTCTGCAGCGGAGCGGGCCGACATCTGTGCACGCTTAGCCTAGGTTCTGCAGCCGGACCGCCGGTCTGAACCCTGCTTCAGACAGACACACAGAGTCAATGATGCGAGGAAAGCTTTATGTAGCATCGTCACTTCTGTCCCCTCCCGTCCATGCTCACTGACGGCGCAGGCTGATGGTGAAGACAAAGGAAGTGGGACACCCTGGTCTAAGCTCCTGCACGAGACCGACAGGTGAGGCACGTGTGGCGTGAGCAGCGCCTCCATCAGTGCGTTTATCTCTGGATTAGTGATGCGGGCCACCTTACATGTAGCCTAACCTACATTCAATGAAAACATATTCTCCAAAGCATTAGCTGCTCATGTGCAAGCTGTCGTATCAATAGGAGCCCCGAGGGATAAGATCTAACCGGGATTTGTCTGCCGTGCGCTCAGCCAACCCTCAGCCACAGCTGGAAGGATGTAACATTTACCCGAGTGAAATAATGTCGACCAGCAGAAACTGGGTCAGATGGCAAACCTAAAACCTCTCCGAGGCGTCGGGCTCACTTTCACCATGCACGTTCTGAGACAGAAACGTGCCACGTGAAGCGCTCTGTTGGAGCGCGTTAAAAAAAAACTTACGCAAGGTTTACATAAGGCAAATCAAAAGGTGACAATTGAAGGAAAACAGAGAAAAACAATAAACTAACTTTATTTACTGAATCTCAACTTTACTGAATATCATCAACCTCTGCTTCAAACAGCTGCAGGATTTATTTTACTCAATTTGTAACTAAAAATATTACCCTGTGTTTAAATGATAGTTTTTCATCTTCAGGATGGATTGAGTGTTTTACTTATTTTATTCCAACTAGCAACTTAACAGATTCCTGTTTTGTTCTATAAATATGTCCAAGTTTAATAATCTGAGAGAAATCCTCATTTTTCTGTTTATTCAGTCAGGTCAGTGTTTACTCACACAGCTGGCACAATGAACTGTTAAAATAATACTGTACTTTTTTAATTTAGTGTGTAAAAAATTAACCCATCATGTTATAGAAAGACCCTTGATTCAAGAGAAATCTCAGGTTTTTAGAAAATGGCCGCTTATCAATTAATCGTTAGTCAATCAATAAGATCAATCAACTTTAGATTAATTCATTAATCCATAACTTGCATCCCTAGTCCAAACCATCAGTCTGGGCTCTAACTTTCTGTCCCTCTGATGATCATTTCTAATCTTCTCCATCCTAGTCTCTCATCATGGATCAGTCAGCAGCAGCATCTGATCAATTTGTGATCCATGTGATGTAAATGTAACATTTTCTACATATAGGTCAAATTATTCACTGCAATAAAATAACTTTGTTTTTGTCACTTTTACGGTGGATTGCATCAACTCTGTTACATTACAGAAGGGAAACTTCACCAAAGTGAAACATAAATCTGTGGTCTGTGGATCTGTGTTTGATTACTCTGGCTGGCTTTCTCAAGGACCAGGATATGTGACACAAAAATCTGAATTTATGGAACTGAAAGTGAAAGTAGTCAAACTGAATTTTTAATAAACCAAAATACAGTTTCAAAGCAGATTAATTCAGATACAAAACTTTAAATTCAGTTTCAAATCATTAAATTCAGTTTCAAATTAGTGAAATTCATTTTCAAACCAATGCATTAATTTCAAATTCTGCACATTCAGATTCAATCTGAGCAATTCAAATTCAGTTCCTGCTGACACAAGATTTATCTCATATTGTTACTCTGATGCATCTGGACCAAAACACAGCTTTATCTCTGAGATGTCAGAAAACTGTCAGTTTAAACATAAAGATAAGATTTATGATTTACTGACTGCATGAGCATAAATCTATATTTTCAGATCCCTGCTCTCAGTTAACAAAGGTAAACATCCCGTGTGTCTCACTGTTGCTTCCAGCAAATACACCCCGCCCAGCAGAGTGAAGGTGAAGCACCAGACTACTTTCTGGACAAGAGACGAGCAGCTGCTTTTAACTATTAATAAACTCAACATAAGAAGGTCTGAACAACACGGAATCGACCAGAACGCAGGAGGAGAAGCACAAAAACACCGAACAACCCAACTATTAGTCCGCACCGAACAATAACAATGTTAGCATTTCAAGCTAGCAGTCAGAAACTAAGGTTTTTATTTAATAAACTCTAACATTTCACTAATTAACCAGCTGTTCTGTTAGTTTAGGAGATGAGCAGTGATGCTAACTCGTTTAATGTCTGCACTCATTTATTGGCCGGGCACTGAAAGTTTCCCGCTCCAGAGATTAGTCGGTACCAGGCAGCCATGGTATGGGAGCATCTCGGTCCTAGGGGAGGCCGACAGGGAGCAGTGTCAGAGGGCGAAGCCACCCGGTACCACCGGAGCGAGCGGCCCGGTCTTACCATTGAAGTAGGGGGCCCAGCAGCGCCGTTTTTCAACCTCTTCACCGGAGTCCACACAAACAAGCTTTGTCTGTCGTTAAGGAGCACTATCTGGCAGGAAGTAGTCGACCGAGCGGAGGCTACTGCGCATGCGCAAAGCTCTGGGTTCTACAGTGGAAGGATGAGAGTAAAGACAGGTGAGGACTAAAGACAGGTGATGAAAAATCATTTCTGTCACTACTACTACTACTACTACTACTACTACTACTACTACTACTACTAATAATAATAATAATAATAATAATAATAATAA
>JARVGW010000309.1:20252147-20264060 GCA_031762495.1 Anablepsoides rubrolineatus
GGGGAAACAAAACAGCCACTGTTTAAAAGAATGAGCCAGCACAGACGAGCTACATCATCAGGCCAGAACTCTGCAGTTTACTCTCATCTACAGGCCAGCGGTCACACTTTCAGGAATGAAGATGTTCTCATCCTTAAAAGAGAGGACTGTTGGTTTAGGAGAGGAGTAAAGGAAGCCATTTTTGTGAAGAAAAAACGTCCACCATTAAACAGAGATGGAGGCGGAGGGAGATTTTTGAATTCAAAACTGGTGAGTGTGAAGTCCGAAGCTTTAAACTGCATGAGATACTAAATTAATGCAAGCTAAATTCACATGCAGATTAATTCACATGAAGAATAATTCACATGCAGATTAATGCACATGCAGATTACTCACTCCCCTCCCACCTTAGAGGATCAAAGTGCAAAAAGACCCTTTTTCTTTACAGATCACAGGGTTTTTGTGCATATTCCTGCAAACAGATGTCTAAGTACCACCAGATGTTTTTATAAACACAGGTTTAACTGTCAGTCTGTGTTTTTGAAAGATAATTTCTGATCTGTGATTGCTTCAGGATCCCTGAACATCTGCTAGTGAGATTAAAAGAGACCAAAATTTAACAAATAGAGCTTCAAAAGGTCTTTATGACTTCACTTGAATACATTTTTGAAGGCCGCTTTGTGGGATACCTCAACCTGATGCCCAGTGCTATGTGACAGCCAATTTAAAATACACACACACACACACACATTTTGTCATAAATTAGGCAAAGTCTAATTTTTCAACATGTTAATAACTACATTTTGATTGGTCGTTGGTCTCCATGAACCCATCCAATGGTACTCACAAAAACAGTTTGTTATTTCTGGCCCAGCACAGAGTTGGGGCTGAGTTAGCACCAACTTTTCAGAGCTAGAGTTTACGGTCATGAAGACGGGAAGTTCTGGCTCTGGGTAAGAACCGGTTCCACTCCTACATGGGGGTGTGGGAGGCCTCCTCAGTTTAGGACAGTTTGTGGGAAATACTGTTCCAAAATTCCCACTTTTCCACACCTTCAGTCTTTTTGCACTCTGACCATTACAGCTGGCATTTATTTATTTGCTTACATGCAATCTGGTTGAAAACAGGGAAACCTTGGTAATTTTTAAAGCTCATCTGGGGGAATCCCAAGGCGTTCCCAGACCAGCCGAGAAACATAGTCCCTCCAGCGTGTCCTGGGTCTTCCTCTGGGCCTCCTCCCAGTGCAGCTCCACCTAAATATACAAACTGGATAAGGAAGGTCATTTATTTTCATCAACTTTGTCTGATAAAAGTGTTTAATTTGAATGAATCTGGAATCATTTTCTTCTAACCCTGCAGGATGTCAGATCATTTTAAATTGTGGTGCTCTGCTCATCTGTTTGGGGTGGGCACAAGTGTGTGGGGGATGTTTGAGTGCACTTGATGCTCGGCTTAAAAAATGGTTTTCTGAATTACAAACGTTTTGCTTTTGGTTTGTATATGCTGATGAGCTTTCTGTTATCACTCTCCCAGGAGGCGTGGTACGAGTTCCGCATCATGGCCTTAATGGATGACATCATCAGCGAGCCAAGTAATGTAGTCGGAGTATCCAGCACAGGTGAGCTTTGACATCTTTTTTGTGTGTTGGTGAATTTTCAGTGTAAATGCAGAAATATCTTGAAGCTTTTTGTGTTGATCCTGATGAAACGTTTTCATTCATGTGAGCCTCTCTAACCCCAGGCAGGCAGGAAGGCCTCCTTACATTTCTCAGATGAAGAGCTGTGTTACCTTGGATGTATTGCACATGCAGCAGCTCCAACTTTACATTCTGCTTTCTCAGCACTTTTAAATTTAAGCTCAATTTGCATGCACAGGGATTTAAAGCGTTCTGAAGAGTATGACATCACTTCTCAATTCACTCCACGTCCACGGAGCTGCTTTGTGCTAAAAGTAATAAGTGGATTTTTTTTTAATTCTCCAGTCTTTTGATTCTAAATGAAACCTCTCAGAATGTGAGGTTGTTCGCCTGCAGAGGTCACAGGGTTCACATCATGTGGTTTAAACTACTGTTGGCAGCACATGCAGATCTTTTGCGTGAATCTTCAGATTTTTAGACGTGCACTGCTACCCCCCACTGGTGAAACCGGACAGCTTTGCAGTATGACTCTACAGGTTCTGAGTGTTTGAGCTGAATTTAAATGATTCAAGTGATTAAAATTTAAAAAATATTGAGAATTTGATCATTTCAAGAATGATGAATAAATAATTATTCTTTTATGTTCAAGATGGTTTGAAGCTTTGATTTTTTTTTGTTATTCATTTGAACAAGAGGATTTTGCAGGAGCTGAACCATTGTGTCTTTGCCAGCCTTGTATGAAACAGTATTATACAGTAGTTTTCTGTTGCATTGTATAAAAAAATTTAAATATTGATTAAACAGGAAAATGAACTGCACAATCTAAAGTTCTGTACATTAAAATGATATAACGTAGCTGATACCTTTGTGACATAACAAATGTTTAGTGGTAATAGTTCCTTTACAGATTTTTTTTATAGAAACATTCAGTTACTGTTAAAATTTCAGTGGGGATTATTGAATTTACATTTTGTACCTGAACATGTCACCATAAGACTGTGCATGATAGTTCAACATTTTAGGTTACAGAAGCTCAGAGAGCATGGATGCATTTTGTGTTTAAGCTGAAGTTATGGTTCAACACTAAAATCCTTCAGTCTCTAAGTTATGAGAGGCTGTAAAACTTGTAGTTGTAACAGTCTTCTTGGGCTACACCTTGCTTTGTAATAACAGAGATAGCGGTCCTGAAACTACAATTAATTTAGACATAATATAGTAAAATTAACTCTTCTTTTAAAGTTTTACAGAAAGGAGCTCACTCTCAGTAAACTCATGGGTTTTCCTTATTTTTGCTGTCTCTTGTGTTTGATATTGTATTTTTACTATTTACTGCTTTGTGTGCAGTACTTTAGCTAACAGTTTTAATGTGCTATATACAGTAAATAAATCTGATTGATTTGAACACACTCTGAGCATGTCTCAAAATATGTGTACAACGGTATTTCCAAGGTTTGGTCGATACAGCTCAAACCCATTTCTCAACAAAACATGATACTTTTTCAAAACTTTAACATGCAATATGATGGATGGTGTGCAATTCTTCAAGATAACCTTTAATTTCTTATCTTACTTCCTTAGATAATCTCCTAATATTGTGTGTTTGTCCTCCTCAGTGATGTCCAACACATTTGTTTCTCTCACCACGTCATGACTCTGTTCAGAAAGTTTTTCATTTTGGACTGTGGTCCTGCAGACTTCTTCCCACCTCCGGAGCTAGTGGAAGAGCGTGGGCTGACCCGGCCTGTAGTTGCCGGCATCGTTGCCACGATCTGCTTCCTGGCAGCGGCGATCCTGTTCAGTACCATGGCTGCCTGCTTTGTCAACAAACAGCGCCGCAAGAAGCTCAAGAGGAAAAGAGGTGAGTGTAAAGTTTGCAGGACTTTAGCAAAATCATCCAAAAAAAACCCAAACCTGCTGAACATGGGACAATAATTCCTGATTTTATTCCTCGTTCTTTTTCCATTACTTTTTCTGTTAGTTTAAGCCTGTTAGTAAAACAACTAGCAAAATGGCATTTTCTGTAAAAACAAACAAACAAACAAACAAACAAAATACAGATTGAATCCTGAGTGCTGAATAACTGATGAAAGTGGCTGATAAACCTGCTGAACAGGAGCTGAAAGCTAAAAAATGTATGCAACCCAAGCTAAAGGGGAATAGTTAAAGGTAGAAAAAGTCTGGCTTCAAGTAGCGAGATCAGCTAAAAGTCATGGCACGGAAGCAGAATCAAGTCATGTCAGCAAATTTCACCTTCCAAGTGTAAAGGAGCAAAACGGCCTGGAGAGTAGCTGGCTGTGACGGGCCGTGAGGAGCTGCTTTGGCGGGAGTGCGGTGGAGGCCGGAGCCGAGTGTGGTGGGGCCTGGAGAGTGGCTGGGGATGACTGGCTCTGGCGCACCAGTGAGGACTAATGGTGGTTGAAGGCCATAGCTGGAGGCAGCTGACGAGATCATGCCTGAAGGGCGGAGAGCTGGTAGAGAAAAAGAACATGGAACATGGAGGAGATTTAAAAATCCTTAAACTATATGTCAGCAGAGCTCACCAAACTAGCTTCACAGCAGGAAAAGCTGATCGGCTTGATGGAAGAAGTAAAGACATTAAAACTGATGGTGCAGGAGAGAGACCGGAGAATATTGGAACTGGAGAAACGAGTGGATGATATGGAGCAGCAAGATGGAACAACAAGTTGTGTCTTTTTTACAGATTAAAGACATTAATATCCAAAAAGAATATATATCAATATCAATCTGTCACAGCCTGCCCAGCAGGACAGAGGAACCAACAGATTCAGATTCACCAGCAGGAAGATGAAAGATGACCTCTTAACACAAGCAAGGAAATTAAAGGGAACAAAAGTGTATTTATAAATTAACATTTAACAAAAAAGAATGCAAACATTGCACGAGAGGCAAGGTTCTTAAAAAAACAAAAACAAATTTTGGCTACTTGGACAAGAAACAGAAATGTGTGGATTAAAGCAGGAGAATGATCACAAGCTAAAATAATAAAAGACAAAAAAAGAATTAGATGAGTTCAGGAGGGGACAAACAACTTAGAGAGCAATTGGAACAAAGGAACAACACAAAGTTATTCAATAAAACTGACATAGATACAGATATCTAAAATATGGATTATAAAGATGCAGAAGTCAAAATATATAACTCAGACAATCATGTAGATGAAATTTTTTTCCAGGAATTAAACAGTGTCACTATTACAATGAGGAACAATTTAATAATGATAAAAGGTTAGTTAGAGGTCTGTCAATAATTCATTTTAATAGTAGAAGTTTGAATGCAAATTTATCTAAAATAACAGACTATTTAAAACAGTTAAAGAGAATTTTTCAGAAACACTGTTGGCAGTAATTTTCTTCCCTTTCTGTTTTCTACAGATCCGCCTCTTTCAATAACACACTGCAGAAAAAGCATGGAAACACCGTAAGTAACCTTTTCATAACACAGAAGCACTACTTAGGTTTTTCTTAAACAACCTCATCGTTAGATCTCACAAAACTAACCAATTTTAGTAATTTCTTAATCTAATCAGAAAGTGTTGTTTTACAACCTCCTGAAACTGGGAGATTTTAATAATTTACTAAATTAGCCAAATTTACGCAGTATTTTCTTTCTCTGTATTTTTATTTTTTGTTCACAATATTCTTCTATTGAAACGAAGTAAAAAGGAAACAGAAAACAAAAAGGTTTTATCTTCTGGCCCTCAAAATATAACTCCAATTATCCCTGGTGAAACTACATGGTTATTCAAGAATAAAACAAGTGGAGTGAGAAGGACCTATCTCTGATGAGACCTGCCATCTTTTTCCTCACCTCTTTGTTCTCCGACAGATAGGGATGTGAATTGACAGGAATTTAGCTATTCCAATGCAATTCCTTATCAATTCTGTTATTAATCTTATTGAGTTAAGCAATAAAATTCATTATTATCCATGCAGTTCTTTAAGTCTTTAAAACCTTTTAATCAAGACAAAACTAGAACAGGTATAAAAAAAATGATTCAACAACACTATTAACACACTAAGATTTTAACATAAAACACAACTGCACTTTTTAACTTTGGCACACAAACTGTTTTTGTGCAGAAAAATGAACACGTTGGCAAGATATTTCTTCTTCTAATTCTTGTGTTTCCACTTTTACTGTCAATATTTTGGGTGTTAGTTCCTAATATGTGAATCATTTTGTGCAAACTACTTGCTCTTTGACTCTACTTCTCATCTATTTCTTTATTTTCTCTCACAAAAGGTCATCCTCAGGAAAGCTGAGTCCAGAAAGCCTTCGTTCGAAAGCATCCCCATCAGAATCCTCTGAAGACAGTCATGACCAGCGTGGGAGAAAACCACCCCCAAGTCCAGGGAAGAAGGAGGAATTATCTTTATACAAGAAGACTAGAAGAGCAATAACAAGCAAGAGGTACAAGTCAAAACATGAAGCTGAAGCAACAACTCCAATTGAACTCATCAGCCGAGGCCCAGATGGACGATTTGTCATTGATCCCACTGATGCAAAAATGTTTGTCAAACCTCGACGAATTGAGGGCTTTCCCTTTGTAGAAGAATCCGACCTCTATCCAGAATTTCGTCAGTCAGATGACGAAAATGACGATCCCAGGCCTCTCCCGCCAGTTATGGCTCCACTCCGACCTTACCAGATATCCCCAATCTCTAGTCAGGAATCCTACCTTCAGCCTCCAGCCTACAGCCCTCGTTTCCACAGACCGTTTGAAGGTATGACCATCATGGAGAGCAGTCAGCTCCACGCCACAGGGCAGATCCGAGGCGCTCTACACCACAGAGCTTTCTATGGCTATCTAGGGCCCCCTGGAGATCATGATCCCCCTCCCTTTTACATGCCGGATAACAGCCCACTGCGGTCTGTCATGTCTTCTCCACCATACCTTCCTGAGGTTCCTTTTGCACACCCCATTATTCCTGAGGAAATGGGAGAGGGGGATTTTTCACAATATGCTGTTTCCAGTTTCCCACTTCCGCTGACACTCACCTCCTCCTCTCACTCACCAGAAATTTGGCAGGGACTAGATTTCACCTTTTCAAGTCTTGAAGGTCCTCAGTTCATTTTTCCACCTCATCCTCCTATACACCTTTGTCATGACCGCCCCTATCCCTCCCCACCTCATATTCGTCCTCTTAGTGCTTTCCCATCCTCTTCCCTTCCAATGCCCACCTACCCAGCTGTCCTGCCACTAGAGACCCCAAAGAACCACCCACGCAAATCTCCCAGCAAGGCCAAGCCTCATGGCTCCCCAGCCAGGCATTTAGCTATGCAAGAGGCACATTTAGGGCAGCTAAGACATACAGGTCATGGTATGGGTGTGCCTGTTTTGCCTTACACAGATCCAATGGCTCATATTGTTCCTAGCACATTCAGTAGCCTGGATACACGGTGGTTTGAAACTACCCCTCATTTCAGTCCCAGGCAGACTCGTAGAATGGATTCTGGCATGCATCAGGTGGTTCTCCAGCCTTCACGACTTTCACCCCTCACTCAAAGCCCTCTTACCTCTCAAGAGGGTTCCCCAGAGATTGTAGTACGCCCTAGGCCCCGTGCCAGCATTGTGCAAACTCCAATACCCCCAGATATATCTGAGATTACCCTCCTCCCTCCTTCTACAGCCAGCTTCTCAAGGAGATCATCCCCATCCTCTTCACCTGCTCTAGGTCAAGGTAGCAGGAGAGCTAGCCCCAGCTATCGTTCCCACATGACTTTTGCCACTTCTGCAACCAGCTATCCAGCTTCCCAGTCCCCATCACCCCTGATGGAAAGCAGCAACATATTTGGGCAGATGCAGACTCAGAGGAGGACTGAGGAGGAGATTCTTCCATCTGAGCCCTCTCCGCCCCAGTTATCAGCTTCAGGGTAGGTCTGTTAGGCATGCAGAGAAGGGTGCCATTTGTTTCATCTGCCTTACTTCATTATGCTTTGATGTGGGAAGTTGCGCTTACATTTTGGGTTTTCCAAGATTTATATCTACTCTTTTTTTAAATTATCTTCTGGCTAGTTAGTTTGTAGTTTAGCTTGTGTGTCTTGTGAGCACTAATTGGTTTCAAATAACCTGTTGTATATGATTATTCATTAAAGTCCTGGGAGTTGTCAGAGTAACTTTAGTGAGAGTCAATGCTGCTTTTATAGTCAGACATAGATGTTCATCGTGGTTCATGGATTCCAGTGAATTCATGAGTCACTGTTCTATGTTGATTACCCAAAAAAGAAACACTTCTTAAATGAAAATATCACAACATAAAACTAAAATATAGATATGTGCGTCATTTGAAAAATAATGTTTCATTTTTACAGATTTCATTTCATAACTTTAGAGCTACAGTTTGAATAAGAATCAATATGAGCATATCATCAGAATTCCTCATTTGTTCAGCGACAGCCCCTAAAAGCTTGGTAATCTGGAGACATTATACAAGATACCAATTTTTCCATTCATCTAAATCACATGTTGCCCTGCTTTCATTTGACAGGAGGAATCCCATAATATCTATCCAGTTGATTCCCTTAGCAAAACACCCATTGTTATGTGTAGCTTCAAGCCTTTGAAAGTGCCTTTATCATGCAGAAGGATGCTTTAAGAAGAGTTCATCTTGGCAGGCCCTGCGGCCCATCCTCATCCTCTTACCTTCCAACCTCTCCAATTTTCCTTACCCACCTTCCTTTTAATGTTTTGTAACTCTTGTTCGTTCCCAAACTTTTAAATGTTACCAGGTCACCGTCAAGTCTGGCTACCAAGGAGAGGTTGTTGGGCAAAGTGTGTCACAGGGCCTGTCCACTTCTCATGTACTGCAATGTCTCCATCATCATAAATTAGGGTCAGTGTGGTGGTTCTTAATAGCTCCTGGAGTCTTATCTGCTTTGTTTTTGATTGATCTCAGCTATCTGGGCAGCGTTGTTGTGACCAGGTCCTCTACACCGCAATAGGTAAGGGTTGGATCCATGTCTGAAAGGGGGGGGTTAGCAGGTGGGACTTTTTGATCACCTCGTCCTTTAAAGGGGAATACAAGACTTTGAGTGTTTGTTTGATTTGTTCCTTATTTTAGTTAGTACATGTAGCTATTTTCAGTTTTTTACATATTTCTTTTTGTTGAGGGGCTATGCATTTTAAGTTCTGCAGTCTTAAGTACATTATGCAGTCTGACTGATTTGGATAGACCATCTGTTCCATAATAAATTAGATCGAAGAAATATTATCCAAAATAACCTCATGTTCAAGTTGTTTGCTAACTGAGCACATTCACATGCAACTTTCTGTCCAATATTAGAAATACCCACCAAATGGTGATTTTCTTTAATTTACACATAGAACAAGGTTTCATTAGTCTTAAAATGTTTGTTAGATTTGTTTGCACACTTATTGGTAATTTGGTTCCCATTTCAGAAGACATAAATCAAGTAAAAGGTCAACCATAATTATGTAAAACATTTTGGTAGCAATTCGTTATACAGCCTTGTAAGTACCTATTGCATACAGTGTATAAACCTAGTACATAATAATAATGGAATCTGAACTGCTGTTAGGCGCATAGACACAAACAACAGTCAGGACCCGTCCCCCTACATGTAGGCGGAGGGAGGCTACCCTCACCAGGGTACAACCCAACGTACAGGCACCAAGATGGGGGGCAATAAGTATGCCCACTCCTGCTCAACAAGGGCAACTCCAGAGTGAAAGAGTGTCCAACCTCTCTTGAGGAGCTGGTTCTAGAGCCAGAGTGTCAAGGTGAGTCCAACTCTATCTAGTCGGAACCTCTCAACCTCACACACAAACTCAGGCTCCTTCCCCACCAGAGAGGTGACAATCCACGTCCCTAGAGCCAGCTTATGTAGCCAAGGATCGGACCGCTAGGATCCTCGCCTTCGACCACTGCCTGTTGCACATTGCACCCAACCCCTACGGCCCCTCCCACAGGTGGTGAGCCCATGGGAAGGGGGACCCATGTCTCTTTTTTGGGCTGTGCCCCACCGGGCTCCATAGGCAAAAACCGGCCACCAGGCACTTGCCAACATGCCCCACCTCCAGGCCTGGCTTCAGAGTGGGGCCCTGGTGACCCACTTCTGGGCAAGGGAACACTAGGTCCATTGTTAGAACACATCATAAGGGGTCTTTGGGCTGCACTTTGTCTGATCCCTCACCTATGACCTGTTTGCCTTGGGTGACCCTACCGAGAGCTTGAAGCCTCTGACAACATAGCCCCTAGGATCATTGGCACATTCAAACCTCTCCCCCAAGTGGCAGCCCAGAGAAAGTGGTGTGGGTAGCGGTGCGCGACTGCTCTTCTGAATAAATGAACCCTATGTAACAGTTGTTTACACCTAAATGAAAAATATTTGACTAAAGGAAAACCGGAGCAGGACGACAGAGAGAAATGATTATAATTTAGATTTTTATTTCTGTGACTGTATACGCCACTATGAGACACGAAATTAACATTTCATTCCTCGGCTTTAAGCAGCTCCTTTAATTCCACAGCTGACGCTGCTAAAAATGACAGATTTTTTTTTCTGGATCTCAGAGAGCAGAACTTCAAACTCCGAACTCGTAAAGTTCTTTTTTACCATGATGTACTTTATGAATGAACACTTCCTGGTATGTCAGGCAGGAAATGTATATCCTTATATGGCGTTTTTGGAGTAGAAATTTTGTAAATTGCTCTCCCCGTGCACGAGCACATGGATACGCATTCGCTCCTCATTTACACACTTTTCCTGAAGATAGAAGAGTTTGTTGAATCTGACGTGACATGTTCGTACAAACCCTTCATACGAACAAAAGTAATAAAACGTGTTCTTGCATAAGGCCCGCTGACCCTAAACCCACTACTTAGGCAACACTCCACTGGTTTAAAGAGAACCATTTTAGTTTTTTGGAATGGTTCATCAAAGCCCTGAGCTCAAGGTTTGAGGAAGTTAAATTTTAAAATTTATAGACACTAGAAGCATCTATCCATCCTGAAGGAGCCCATACATACATATATACATACATGCACACACCCCAGCCAAAAAATAGTTAACACATGCTAATATGTGGTTGGACCTCTATTAGATATGATTAAGACACACATTTGCTATGGCATAATCTCTGCTGTTAAATTAATTTCTCACTAAAACCTTGGTCTGATGACGGGAGATTTAAACCACTTCGCAAAATCTTTTTCTGCACATCCCAAAGTTTCTCAATGGGGTTCAGGTCTAGACTTGGTGGTAACTAGTTCATGTGTGAAAATGATGTCTCATGTTTCCTGAACCACTCTTTCACAATTTAAGCCTGATTAATCCTGGCTTTGTCATCTTGAAACATTCCTGTGCCATCATGGAAGAAAAAAAAACATTGATGGAATAACCTGGTCATTCAGTATGCTTAGGTCAGCTTCCCTCATTCTTTGGGCAAGTAAGGTTACTGAACCTAGACCAGACCAACCTCAGCAATCCCAGATCATAACACTGCTTCCTCATGACCATAGGTGAGCGTTGGATCATAGACAGACCAGTAAATCGAGAGCTTTGCCTTTCGACTCAGCTCTTTCTTCTCCGCAACTGACCAAAACAATGCCCTACTGAAACGAGGCCCCAATTTTTCTCAATGAGACTGAGAAATGTGATCACATAATAATTGGAACACACTTTTTGGTTCCCCTCTTTTAAAAGTGTGAACAACCACTCTGGTCTGCTACTCCACAGGTGTTGTCCCAGTCCTCAATGTCATGTTGAAGAGACGTGTCAACCTTGACAGCCCCACAACATCCAGAATCTTCAGCATCTTGGGGCAAATCTCATCCACCCTTGGCGCACTGCCACCAAGGATCTTTTTGACCAGCTTGGTGACCTCTGCCATGGTAATAGACTTGTTTTTTCCCATGTCTTCAGACTCTGCCTCCTCAAAGGTGGACATGGAGGGTGGATTGAGGAGATTATCACAGTGTTCCTTCTACCCCCCAACAATATCCTCAGTCCAGGTCAGCAGTTCCCCACCCAAACCAAGTACAGCCTGGGACAGGAAACATTTTTCTTTTCTTTTTCTTGTCTGATTTGCTGTACTGCTTGCCAGAACCTCCTCAAGGCCAACCAAAATTAATTCTCCTTGGCCTCTCTGAATTTGTCCCATGCACAAGTTTTTGCATTCACAATCACCAAAGTTTCAATCCTTCTGGCCACCCTGTACCTGTTAATTGCTTTAGGAGTCCTCTTGAACAGCCATGTCCTGAAGGTTGACAACCACCAGTGGGTCCTATGGCTGTCACCATGACAGGCATGATGAC
>JARVGW010000309.1:20264160-20278596 GCA_031762495.1 Anablepsoides rubrolineatus
ATAGCAGGGAAAATTCCAACACCAAGGCATGTAGCCAGGGCTTGTGAATATCCCCACACCTACCTGACACCTTTCTCTCTGGGCGACTCGGAAGTAGGAGAAAGTCTGATTCCAGGAGGTGCCTCGGTTTCCTGATTCAATTTATTTTTGTTAATCAATGGTTTTATAACCCCTAACAGAAACAAGTTGTCTTCTGTTGGACAAGTTTGGTCTTTTTAACTTAAGCCTTTTAGATTTTTTTTTCCATTGGGAACCATCTTCATCAGGTTGAACTCAATCATTGTTTGACTGTGTAAAGTTTCTTATCTGCCAAAGCTGTTACGTAGAGTTTTTCCCAGAGTCATTTTTGTTTGTCTCATCTACAATAGTATGAAACCAAACAGATTTCAAAATGCTCCGACTTATGTTATGGTTAAAAAACAACACTAGTATTAGCTTACTAGTAACACTAGTAAGCTCAACCTACTATACTGTAGGTTGAACTTAAAACCCAAGAGATGTTAAAAGGCCATTCCTCTAAATAACCCTATGGTCTCTTCATACTCTAAATACAAACCGGTAGTTCTGGTTTCCTCTACATTTGGAATCAGTATTTTTTTAAATAATGTTCTTACCCTAAGTATATCTAGGACTTAATATTCAGATACAGTTCTGTCGGATGTGACTTAAAACTCTATCTACACTTTTTTTGGTCAATATTTTGTGTCCCTGATATTGAATCTGATTCAAGAATAGTTTACAGTTTTGTTTATGCTTGTTTATTTTTTCATTTGAATAACTTATTTTCTGTTATTTATTTTTGGGAAAGAAAATGCAAATACTTAAATGTATTATCAATACCATGGACTCTGCATAAAGTGTATGCCTTCAGTGACAATCAAAGCATCCACTGTCCGTGGAGTAGACCAGGTACAGTTGAAACAATTTCTATGACCACACAAAAACGAAATACATAACAGAATGAATTTGTATATGGAATGTTTTTCCACATGGATTAAATGTAATCAATCAATAATAAAAAGTAAAAAAATAAAAGTAGTTTATTATTTCCATAGTTAGCTCATAAATATAAGGTTTATAATGCTGTGAAGCAGACTGACTGCATTGTAAATACAGTAGGCAGGTTTTCATTTAAAATAATTTAATTTAAATCTAATGCAAGTACAATTGAATATTGTTATACAATATTTAAGACACAGTTTAAGGTATTTAATGATCTAAGTTAAATTGAACAGTCATGGAAGGAAGAAAATAAATTATTTTATGGGGCAGTTTTAATTTTTTTGCCCATTTCTTTGGACTGGAGAGAGTCATATCGATCAAGTTCCCCACACTGGAAAAAGAAGGTAATACTCATTCTTATAACTATAAATCAGGCATGTTGCACCCGCAGGTTACTTAAACTGTTCTCTTTGTACCTGATCTACCTGACTTGGTATATCTGAACTCCTTAGTCTGGACTGCAGAACAGATCTCACTGCCATGCAAGAGCCATTGTTCTGCAAACAGCAGCTAACTTGCTTGTTTAAACCCTAAGGAACAAATAATTTGCAGAATTAGGGCGCTGAAAAGGGGGAGGGCATAAAGACCACCCTTCTCTTAGACTGTAAGAATTCTAAGTGCCCAATGATATGCTTTTGAATGTATTCCCCTTTAAAGTCGTGTTCCATGTGCAAACTGCCATGCATGCCATCGCTAAATATCGCCTTTCCGTTTCCAAAACAAAACAACTCTATGGAAAAAAAATATTGTTACATTTGTTGTCCTGGTGCTTTGCTTTTCTTTGGCTTACTTTTCATTATGTGACTGTTCCTGAGTAGTCATTTTCCCCTCCCGCCATCTCTCCCCCTGTCAGCATGGTGAAGCCCATTGTAGACAGTATCCATGTCTATGAATACATATTGATGATGCTTTGTCGCTCAGCTGTGATTCTCTCCCTCTACTAACAACACTTAGTTTCTTTCTGCAGCCACGATGGGATGATGGCCTCTCTGTAATGCTAAATGTTTTCTGTGTGTTTGTGGCAGAAACCTTTGGGCTGCCCAGGTACACATGCCTCCATAAACAGGAAGGAGTTCATGAGAAGCTGCAAAATCAACACTTTATCAGGGAAACATTTGCATCTGTTATTTTCAGAGTGGGGTTGCTTCAGTACACTAATTATTAAATCTGGCAACAAGTTCTGCTTACACTTTGTTTATAATTTTTCTCATTGATGGAAATCATCATTGTCTCTGAAACCAACAGTGCAAGTCCAATTGAAAAAAAAAATTAAACAATTTTTAAAACACACAGTAACACACAGATGATGTTAGAAGCTGTACATTTTGTGCTTTTCTTTGAATGTAGATTGTTTGGATCAATTTGAGTGAAATGTTATAATCCTAAAGGGCACAGACATTCAAAGTGCAGAGATTTAAATATCATCTGGATTTAAATTTAGTCAAAAATGTTGTTAATTACTCAAAATAAAACACTTTTAATGCAGATTCTGTAGAAGATAATGGTGATATTAAAGTAGTCCCATTCTTTAAAGTTTTTGCTGGAACTGAGACTTCTGCTGTTTTGGTGACTCACATTGATCCCTTGGCAATGTGTTGCACCTCTTGCTTAGCACGAGTAGAGCTGTTTGGGGGCTGTGTGGGTTCTCATGTGCTCCGTAGTGCACAAACACACTGTGATCAACAAAGTTTAGTCTGGAGTTACCTGTTTTTCTCTCTCCCTTTCTCCCTCTCTCTTATCCAGAAAACATCGAGGTGCGACAAGTGCTCATTTGGGGTCTGAGAGGATTGATGCACTGAGATACCAGCGTGTTAAAAAGTCCAAGAAGATGACGATGAACAACAATAACTTCAAGTCCACAAAGAAAGCAGGTGTGCACCCTGTTCCTCTCTCTTCTAACCTTTTAAGCAATGATGTAATTTTACAACCCCAGCTTTGACAGAGTTGGGTTGTAAAATGTAAATTAAACAAGTACAATGATTTGCAAATCTCACAGTGGAACGTTCGTTGTAAGCAAATCAAAGGTTGAAACTAAGAAATTAATTCATTTTGAATGTTATGGCAGCCGTATGTCTCAAATAAAGTCGAACTATGTGCAGCAAAAGACTGAAAAAGTAAATGGGGCATTATGTAACTAATTGGAGAACTGGCTATAAATAAAGCATTTTAAAGAGGCATTTTACAATTGTGAGATAAAGCTCTATCACGTAAAGATAAAGCTCATGTTCATGCTTATGTATTTAATGTGTTTAAAATAGACTGAGGAAAATTGGAGAACTGTTCTGTGCTCAGGTTTTAAACAAAAAGCTAGAACTGTGAAGCAGTTATGACTGGGGTCCAAGCCCGTGCAGGCATTTCAGCACTGGCTCGTGTCGTTTCCAGCAGTTTGTTGAACTTTAACAAGCAAGATGCTGCAGATCTTCTGTAAGTCTGTTGTTGAGAGCGTCATCTCTTCTGTAGACAGGGCTCTCAAGTTTTGACCTGAGCTTAGAGTGAGATTTGGAGCTGCTGAACACTGTTGCCAACCCCTCAGTAAAAAAAGTTGCTTTTTGGCCTTTCTTAAAGATACTAAATAATGTCATCGTTTAATTTGCATATTTGGACTTTTGGACAATTGTGATAAGGGCTGTGTGGTATTTAATGAAGAAGAAAACAGATTATTACTTGATACATGTTTTCTTAATAAAATATGTATGTTTCTAGTCAGTCAGTCAGTGGATGGATGGATGGATGGATGGATGGATGGATGGATGGATGGATGGATGGATGGATGGATGGATGGATGGATAAACTTTAATTTGTTATTATATTGTAAAAAACAACAACCACACAGCAGATTATAAATGTTACAAGAACCTTTCTGATCTGCTGTATTTAATGTTCTGTGAGCCCTGAACACATTCAAAAACACAAACACATATAACCTCAGTCTGGGATGATATGATGCATGGAGACAGAACTGGTTCTGTTGGGTCTGTGTGTCTCTGACCTCGGCTCCATCATCACAGAAAATATCTGTTTATTAGGCTGCGTCTCAAACTTTTTCCTCTTCCCCTCCTAGTTTCTCTGCTCCTTTGTTAATTTTACGGCACTGCTCACCTCTTTTCTTTCTCTTTTTTAATGTGGGAGCGGCGCGCTGCTCCGTCTGCTTCACAGAGCTGTTTACAGGTAGAGGAAAGGTTGGTGCGAAAATACGGACTGGATAAAAACCTGGCATGTCCTTGTGTGTAACATCACGGGTTGCAGTGAAAACTTAGAGTGGATTATATCAATACATGTATTTTTATTATGATAAAATGGACCGGAGCTGAGTTTTTGGCGTTTGTCAGTTCTCAGTGTGAGAAAGTTGATGTGTGGCGTGAGCGCTGTAAAGACCCTCAAATGCGTGTGTCTCACGCTCAATGCATGAGACTTGATAGCTGTAATATAGCGTACTACAG
This sequence comes from Anablepsoides rubrolineatus, assembly GCA_031762495.1. Classification (NCBI taxonomy): domain Eukaryota; kingdom Metazoa; phylum Chordata; class Actinopteri; order Cyprinodontiformes; family Rivulidae; genus Anablepsoides; species Anablepsoides rubrolineatus. The sequence continues at coordinate 20,268,603 of JARVGW010000309.1, forward strand.
AAGATCTTTCCTGCCCATAGTTACCATCTACAACATGTCTTTAGTTCAATGAGTTACAACAGCATCTAATTTCCCTCTGGGGTCAATAAAGTAGTTTTGAATTGAAACATCGTACTGTATGTGACATTGTCTTTTTCTGTGCATGCAGGTAGCATCAGCTCTGGAAGCCTATGTTGCTAGCAGCCCCTCCCCTTCCTGCTGAGTTTGACAATCACACACAGGCGAAGCAGACTACGAGAGGGGAAAAAAAAGGAAATATTCTAAACAATAGCATGTGCCATGTCCGCGCTTGTCATGTCACTATTCCAGTACCGTTAATGATACCGGTAATGCTGGAGCTTATGCGTCTGGTCAAAATTCATCACACTGAACCAGTGCTGAAAAAATACCGGGTTTCAATAGTGAGCAGCATATGTTGGGTTTTATTTTATTTTTAATAAATCCTGTTTTCTCTAAGCAATTTAATGTCTTTCTTCCAGGTGTCTCCACCTCTCAGACCCAGCAGGCCTACACCTCTCAGGTACTCCAGCCCGAAGAAGCACTCTACCTCCGCAAGAAGAAGAAACGGCCCATTCTTCATGATCCATATGCTCGCTTTTCTGCTCTGCTGTACCGCCGTCCACCCCAGGAGGACCAGAGGGCCATTTTAGCTAGCATGGACAACATGGACCTAGACCATGCCACCTTCCTTTGAAGCCCCTGGAGATGAGGTGGTGACTGTGTGATTTGTTCCTGTTTCCACTCCACCAACACATTTCACAAGCTGCATTACAGTTAGAGAATAACAGCATATCTGCTTCCTAACATGTCCAAACGGAAGTCGCACTGATACTTTCTGTAGCTGCACTAGTTTGCAGAAGATAATATAGAGTCAACAAAGAATTATATGTTTGAGAACAAATGTATTTCTCTGGTCAGTGTCTCAGTCAGCTGCGACTGCTGGAGATCAGTTTGGTAAAAAACAGCATTCAGGAGCAAATCTGCAGGATGTTCTAAAACATCTACAGAGCTTCTCAGTCCTGGTATGAGTCCTAGAGGTGCTCAGTTTGTTGCTGGAATTTTCAATATAATGTTCCAAATTAAATTGTGCCACATTTTCTCTCAAAAACTTTATTACAGACTTGTTGCAGGAATCATAAAGTGTCACAGTTTGCTTTCTATTATTCTGGAGCTTCAGAGGTCCTGGTTGTCCAAACATAGCATTAATTTTAAATTACATATCCATGTGTGTTGAAGCAGGGATACCTCTACTGCTGTATTGAACCGTTCAATACACACTATGTATGGAACAATACAGATTTTTCTCATTTATTTTATCAGCTTGTCTTCTGAAGATGCTCTGTGTTGAAGGATCAGTAGATCTGTGTTCGACTACTCCACCTACACTGCACTGTGGAGTGCAGATCCACTGTGAAAATTTGCTGTTTCAGCAATATTTAATTTAAAACCTGTACTTTTGAGGTTAAACAAATGTTCATAATTCATTTCAATAAATTACAAGTTTGGAAGGGCATGGACATTTCTCTTTTTGTATCAAAAAAATATCAAGCTGTAAGACTAAAGTATCGAACCAAACCAAATCATGAATCTTCTGTATCGTTGCAACCCTTATATCTGCTTGTCTTTATTTCCAAAGTGCAGTCTATACACTAAAATGATAAACTTGGTGCAACTGTGACTGGTGTTATAATATGGCCACATGACTCACTGGCTGCAGACATTCAGATTTTAAAGTGACTGCAACGGAAAACTTTTATGTTCAACATTTTCCAGTTTTTAGTTCCAACTCACCTCCAGGAGTCGCAGCTCAGCGAGATACTACCTTTACTTTTGTTAAAACTAGAAGAAAAGGCCAACAGGAATGATGTTGAAGATGTCTTGATGGTTTCTGACTAAAGTTAGCGGTGCCTGAGGACTGAAGCATGTTTTGTTTTTATTGAATTAAGTAGTATTCCTGTCAACAAAATACAAATAACTTGTTTTCAAAGTTTTACTCCAGTGCAAAAACCAACAGGAGAATCATTCAGCTGTGCATTCCCTTAAAAAACTTTTTATTATTCTGTTTTTCTCCAGTGTCCTCCTACTGACAGCTCTTCTGTCAGTAGGATAGTTGTTTTACTTCCTAACACAGATACCTCAGAGCACAGGGCCACACAACCACCTCACACAGCTGACACATTCACTAAATGATCAAAACAACCCGACAGTTTATGGTCGTTCTTTGTTCACTTAATTTAAAGTAGGACGTTCTGTTAATCTTTATTTAGGAGAAAAACTAATTTTGTTTTTTGTTTGTTTGTTTCTTACTAGCATCTGGATTCATAAAAAGTGTCATTTGATGTCAAAGACCCGGCAGTTATTTTTGTCCACATCAGATGATTTGGTTTTATTTGAAATTTAAAGTTTTGCACTGGAGCAAAAGTCTGACCCGTTTTGTTTTTTTTTTCTGATGAGGTAGTGTGAAGGGCTCCAAATCCTATTCAGAAACTCTTGCCAAAACCATCTGAATAAAGTGAAGTTAGTGTGGAGAGTAGGATTTTGTGCCATAATGAGGTTAATTTTGTCAGACATGACTTTGAAAACAAAACAATTTCATTCAACCTGAATCAGAGTTTCTGCCTGTTTCACTTGTGTCATTTCTTTAAACTTGTATTCAGATTTTTCTGTTTTGTTTTTGTGAATGAATGCCTGCCTTTTTCAGATATTTTTTAATAATGTTATTTTTTTTTCAGACAGGTCAGTTTACAACATTAAAGGCAAGACAAAGTCAGACAGGTTTGCTTTTAAACTGCATGAAAATGTGAATCCTTCAACCTGATTTTATTAGAAATGATCTGAGGAAAGACGGTGCCATAAGTCAGCTGTATCACACACTGATCATGCTTCTGATTTGTTTCTCTTTTACTCTGAAGGTGCTCAGTTTCTTCATCTTGTGTATTTAGAATCTCTTGGTAACATTTCTCATGGGAAGAAGCATGTTGGAAGTGTAATCAGTGGTTTGGTTAACATTTGTTTCAGTTTTTATTGTGTTTTTGAGCTGAAACTCCAGCAGTGTTGAAAAATCTGGTTGTTTTATTAAGATGTTTCCACAGTATCTGCTGACAGAAGGAGCACTGACTACATATCGGTTTAGACTTTAGATCTGTTCAACAAAACTATTTGGAACCACTTTAACCCTTCATACAGAGACAAAATAGGAAGTAAATGCAAAGAATTATTGCACAACATTTAATAGTAATACTGCTACTACTGCTAATAATAATACTAATCTGTATGTGATTTTTTTTATTGTGGGTTGCAAAAGGTTTTACCCCCTTAGTATTTTTTTTCTTCTTGCCGTTTGCATGGTTGTTTAAGATATGAGAAGCAACTCATTGCACCAGTTGGGGTTAAATAACATGAGGGACTCAGAGTAGAGCCGCTGCTCCTCCACGTCAAGAGGAGCCAGTTGAGGTGGTTCATCTGGTTAGGATGCCTCCTGGACGCCTCCCTGGTGAGGTGTTCCACACGTCCCACTGGGAGGAGGTCCAGAGGAAGACCCAGGAGACGCTGGAGGGATTATGTTTCTCAGCTGGCCTGGGAACAACCTGGGATTCCCCCATAGGAGCTGGCCCAATGGCTGGAAAGAGGGAAGTCTGGGTTTCTCTGGTTAGGCTGCTGCACCCGAGACCCGACCCCGGATAAGAGGAAGAAAACAGACGGACAGATTGTGTATAATCAAATTAAAAGCCTATTTAAATTGGTAGGCAGGGGGTGAATAATTTTGCAACACACTGTAAAAAGAAAATGTTTCTCAAGTTATGCATTTACTGTGGAAATATCTTTCAGATGCAAAAACACATATATCAATAAACATAAGTGATGTAACAAACTCCTAAATGAAGATGATTAACTTTAGTTTCTTAATTTGTGTATAAAACTAGTCGTGTTGGGTTAAATGCACTGATGATGTTTCTGTTCTTTCTAAAGCTGTTGGTGAAAAATGATGAAAGTTCATATCATCAGACAGCCGTAAGGTGCTAAACAAACCATCAGGTCCAGTCCCACTTTCTCTTTCATACACTCTCTAACTGTATTTTTTTTTGTTGGCTATTTCCTATCTGTTCTGTTCAAAGTTGTTTTTTCACTTTAATTTGACCTAAAATGTTGTAATGTTTAGAAGAGGTGTTCCTTCTGATGTTTGTGGATCCTCTGATGGTAGAACTGTTGGTGCTCCTGCTGAGGTCAGTTGTCTGTAGGGCTAGAGAAACTGGACAAAAACATGAAAACTACCTGTTTTTCTCCTCATTTAGGACTAGAAGAAATCTATTTTTAATTCATAAACTTGGGAATTGTTTGGAACAATTCATTATATTGTTAATAATAACAAATTCCTCAAATTATTGCAGTGAACCTCGATCAGTCCCTAGAGTTAATGTTAGAGATGTTGTCACATCTGAAAGAGTCTAAAGTAGCTGATTAGTGGTACAAACACTAGCTCCATTTGTTGATTTGTGTGTTTTTTTGTCAAATTGAAATTAAACAAATTGTGCAATTGGTTAAAATGAACTAGGTTTTTAAGTCCCCTTCACACTTAACGATGACCCTGTTAAAGTCTGACCTATTAGAACATGGATTGATTGTGAAAAATGTGAAAACAATCATGATGTTACTCCATTCTGAATGTTAGTACTGTCTCTTTTCTTTCTGCCTAAGTTGCTGTCCTCCAAACACCCATCCTTTCATGACACAGAGTCAGAAGCTTTAAATTAAAAGACCACCATTTTGTGCAAGTGTTGTATAGAGGCCCCTCCAGAAATGTTCAAGGTTTTAGCCACTGTTCAACTTAGAGTGGGAAACAAAACCCAAATCCTTCCCAGAACTGTAGGGTTTATTTATTGGAGTTATTAGATATAAGCTATTAGAAAACTATTGCAACTTTATGATATAAACCTACTTTGGTTCCAAAAAACAGCATAGTCACAATTTAACTCGTTGAAGTTTGTCTTCTTTTTTTAGCTGAAGTGCAGTTTAAAGAATGTGGATGAACTTTGACAGTTTTTATTTTACCTGTGATGAATATTAAATAAAAGAAAACAAAGTTAAAGAAAAATTAAATTAAATTAAATTAAAAAGATTTATTAAGGTACTGAAAGAAACATTAAATTATAACCACAATAGAAATTTTTTTAGAGGTTTTGTAAAATGTAATTAAAATCATGATGCAAATCTTTACTAATCTCAAATCCATATTTTAGTCATGATGAGACATAATTCTGGTCTGATGGAAGATTCTAGCTGCTCAACAGTCTTTTTACTTTTTCTGCTAGATGAGAGCAAATGTTTTATATTCTTTATTTACTCTTCTGCATTATTGTAGCCTTTCCAGATGTGGAAGCTGCTCGTGATGCCAGAGGCACCGATGCACAGCTATACCATCAGGGAGGCACATGGTTTTAAAAACAAATTTTAAATTTGGACAGAACAGTTCTCCAATTTGTCTTAATTCATTTGAAACAATCTTTGGTTTAAAGAAGACTCCAGTGTTTCTGGATGGTGTCCAGAACCAAACCAGACCTGTTTTTTAGACAGTTCTACAGATCAGTAGATAAATAATTTTATTAACATAATATTTACCCAAATTAAAACAATTTTCAGTTTAAGCATTTCAAATGTTTCCTATAATTGCTCATAAAACATGGAGTTTTCATTTGATTTATTTAATGGATTGTATTGCGTATTTATTTTTATTTTATGTAGAGCTGCAAAGTTTGGTGAGTCATTTTGTCTTTGTCTCACAGAGACAGCTGCTGATTTTTCAACATATTTTCAATTTAAGTTATGTTTATAACTTTACAATCTGTTTACAAATTGTTTAGTAAAAGAAAAAATTTTATTACATAACAAAGGAATCTAAAATCAAAGGAGAAGATTCAGGCTATTTCATCTAAAATAAGCCCGCCTGCAGAACAACTCAAAGTATTTATGTCATACAGAACTGTCCAAGTTTTAATGTACAAAAACAGATTTAAAAGACGAGAAAAACAATATTTAACACTGTAAATAATAGCTCTAATAAACAGATCTTGTTTTAAATATAAATAAATATATATGAAGGAAATATGATGAAGGAAGTGTTGGAACAAGGAGACATGTTCTAACATGGTGTTCATTCTGTGACTGATGAAAACTAAATGCTAGAATTAATAGATTGATTAGGAGTTTAATATTAGTTTCAGGTCAATAAATGAGTTTATATATAAATGTTGAAGGGGGACGGTCCTTGTTTTCCAGAATGTATAAGTCAATATTCTGATATTTTTATATTTCTTTGTAGTGGTGCATAAATGTACTCAGAATAGAGAAATATTTCCTTTATTTGAGCTTCTAAACTGTGTAAAATGAAAAGAACAAGGAGCACCAAACTGTACTGTATATCTGTTTACTACACAAAGACCTTCAATAAAACTATATAGTCAGATAGTTTTGAAATAATTGTGAAAAAGAAATATGTTGAATTCTTTATGGTTCGTCACCACTGCTCTACTTTGAGTCTTTGTTTCATCGTGTGGTGCAAACATGTACATATCTGCACTGATGATTGACAGGTTGAGCATGTGCAGTAACAACCGTTCACACTTTCAGCACCATAATGAACCTTTTTCTGCCTTTTGGAGCAGCAGCTGCTAAAACTCACTACACTCAATTCAATGCTGTAAAAACAGAAACAAGAATCATTGTATACGTTTTGATAACTGGTGCTATTTAAACTAAAACATCTTTGGTGCTTTCTAAAAGTTTGTTTTTCCTGCTTCGGGCAAAATGTAGCTACACAATCTGTACTGTATGAAGGCAGGCGCACTGGCCTGGTGTGATCATGGCTAGATTTCTCTTGGTTTGCTGTTGTTTCAGGGAATTCAAAGCTCTGATTTTGGACATTTTAGAGGAAAAATTGTGAACAAAAACCCAAAACCTGAAAGAATGTTTATTTGAATGTCTTGTTTTTGTCAGTGCTTCAGACTCAACCTATGGGTGCATGGTTACATGCTGTTTTTGTTTAAACCTCTCTAGAGCAATGGTTCCCAAAGTCAGGCTCATCTGGGCTTTTATGGAACATGCCAGGTTGTAACATCAGAACCAGAGCGTAATATTGATGAGGGGCTTTACCCTCCCACCCACATAAAACTTGTTAGAGAAAAGAACATCTGAACAAACAGGAGCAAGAGAAGAAAAACCTGAACCAGGATGAGTAAACACCTGCAATAAAATCAAAAGTGGACTCCTGTTCTGTAGTCAAAGACAAGTTTTCTCACTTTAACACTGGAAAGTCCAGAGTTCAGGTTTAAACTGCAGATTAAAGGACCCAGCACAGGTTTGATCTGAATCTGAACCTTCGACTCTAGACCTCTATGTTGGAGAAACTAAACCTCTCCACAGAGCAGCTCTGCAGGATCAGACTCAGTGTCCTGCTCAAGGACAAAAGACCTTGCTGAGGACCAACATGTTGGACAGAGAAGACAGATGGGCTGTGTCTTTTTATTTTATAGCCACTTCAGTAGAAAACAGAACTGAATATTAGGTTCTTCATCATCAGTGACATCAGTGGAAAAAAAGGATGGGCTGTGTCTAAATTCAGAGGCTGCATCCTCCAAAGGCTGAATCTGTCAGCCGCTTACGTCACAGCGCCGTTCCGCTGTCCAAATTTAAAGATTCCTCTGATGTGGCTGAAAAATGCATCCTACTTCTACCCCAATTTGAGGCACGGGTCCGATGGATCCTTCTCAGCCCAACATATCCCATAATGCTTTGCTGGCCAACTGGAGAATTGTTTTGTTTTGCTCATAAAGGTGTACGAAACAAATGAAAGGAGTACAGTTTTAAATAAAAAAATAGTAGTACAAAAATAATTCAAGTGGTTCTACTGCACAGTGTAGTTTAGCAATGTCAGTGGAGGAAGTGAATGAAGCCAGTCCGTGTTGATAAGGCTTCCAAATTAAATTAAATTTGTCTGACAAAAGCCTGCAGCTCTCATTTACAGTCGTCACAGTCGGCTCGGTACTTTTCTCCTCTCAGTAGGGTTGTTTACAGCGCACGCTTTTTCCGGTTAGTTTCTTAGCTTAGCCTCCTTCACAGTGGAGCTGGCACACATACGTCACGGCCAACCGATCCAATCATTTTATACTTCAGCAGAGGCCACGCCTCCAGTAAGAATTGCTTCTCTATAGCTGAGAGTCCAGACCCTCGTACGAAGCAAAGTGAAGGACAAGGGTCTGTTTTTTCCAGGATAGGTCAATGGAAATTGAACTATTGTAAGACAAAGACCTCGATGACTCTGATTCAGTTCAGTTCAGTTCAGTTTGTTTGTATAGCTCCAAGTCACAATAGTGGTTATTTCAGTTGCACTGTATTAAAAACAATCAATGTAAAGAAGCAGCAGGTTGGCCTCCCACTAAAAAACAACAGATGTGTCTGCATACACACAGCAGTTTAAAACATGGGACTCAATCCCCTCCAGTACTTAGAGGGAAGAACCATCTTTAACTGCAGAAAAGTCCAGTTAGTTTTGGGATTTGTTTTGTTTTGCTATGAACGACTGAGAATCTACACCAGCATACCTGAAAATATAAATATGTGAATGTATTTTTTAAAATTCTATTAAAGCAATGTCCCGTTTTTTAATGTTGTACTGGGACCAGCCCACAGTGAGGGTGGGTCCAGTTCTGGCTTCAGCTTCCAGGTTCACACGGGAGGTTTATCAGTCTGAGGTCACACTCCAAGTTGGGGGTTGTTCCCACTTGCAAATTAGACCCTTTTTTTCTTTTTTGCAAAAGATAAAGGAAATAAAATCCACATTTATTATTGTCATTGTGCTTTTTATGTAAATAGTTTTTCAACAATTCAGCTGAGAATTGTAGGTGTTGCAAATTTTCTTTGGTTATCTTGTTGCTCAGAGGCAAAACGTTTGGGAACCACTGCTCTGGAGTTTTTCTAACAAGGCACAGAAACCCACATCCCCCTAAAACATCCACCAAGTAAAAGACTTCATGAGCTGGATTTCTTCTGCAAACTGAAGAGCCACTATTCTTCAAACATGGTCTGACAGAACTTTCTTCACTGCCTTGTTAACAGAGGTCTTCGCTTTACACCCAGCTGGCTGTCTGTCTTTATTTTCCATAACAAAATGCAATACAAGTAGAAGAAGAACAAACCTATGTCTCTTGATTGGTCTGTCTTCCTGAGATGTGTTGAAGTGATTTAGGATTGTGTTGTAAACAAAACAAACATCTTTGGGTCGGTTTTAGGCATAGACAACTTTGTACCTCAGAGAAATATCTTCATAGAGATCTAAAGTCTACATGTGTATCTCGTCCAGTTTTAAATGCTAGAATCATGATGCTTTTTATATTTGTTTGCACAAACACTATCAAGAATGTATGGCTGTTGTAAATTCTGTGCCCCCCCCCCCCCCCAAAAAAAACAAACAAAAACAAACACTCCCCTTAAAACTGAAAGCGACTGAACACTTTTTTTGTATTTAAATGTCTTGGTATGCTTGTTGTAGTTGTATATTCAGAATGGTGTATATTACAATTTTTATTTATTAAAATATTTAAATTTTCCAACAAAAATATTGTCAAGTTGTGTTGCTGTTATTTTTGTGGGGGGTTAGGAGTGTCCATAAGCAAGGACAGACAGATTAGCTCTTGTGTCAGCTGTGACTTTAAGACCAACCAAACTAGTATAGAACATGTTGCGTGCCACACCCTCTCCTGCCTCTATTAACACTAAATATTTCACTTTTGTCCATGACATTATTCATAGTTTTAATCAGTCTGTGTTAAAGAGGACATATCTGCAAAATCCACTTTTTAAGCTGTTAAATACATTTTGTTGTGTTCTTGGAGCTCCTGCGGAGCCTCATGTATAAACGGTGCGTAACGCCTGAATCCACGCACATTTCTTTTGTACATCCCAATCAACGTGGAACTGAGCGCACGTGAGACACCTCCCCTGA
>JARVGW010000309.1:20288581-20303570 GCA_031762495.1 Anablepsoides rubrolineatus
GGTTCTGGTTCTGGTTCTGGTTCAGGATCTGGTTCTGGTTCAGGAACTGGTTCTGGTTCAGGTTCTGGTTCTGGTTCAGGACCTGGTTCTGGTTCAGGTTCTGGTTCTTTTTCTGGTTCTGGTTCTGGTTCTGGTTCTGGTTCAGGACCTGGTTCTGGTCCTGGTCCTGGTCCTGGTTCAGGTTCTGGTTCTGGTTCTCGTTCAGGTTCAGGTTTTGGTCCAGGACCTGGCTCAGGTTCTGGTTCTGGTTCAGGACTTGGTTCAGGTTCAGGTTTTGGTCCAGGACCTGGCACAGGTTCTAGTTCTGGTTCAGGTTCTGGTTCAGGACTTGGTTCTGGTTCAGTTTCTGGTTCAGGTTCTGGTTCAGGTTCAGGTTCGGGTTCTGTTCCTGGTTCTGGTTCAGGTTCAGGTTCTGGTTCTGGTTCAGGACCTGGTTCGGGTTCTTGTTCAGGTTCTGGTTCAGGTTCAGGTTCAGGACCTGGTTCTGGTTCTGGTTCTCGTTCTGGTTCTGGTTCAGGTTCAGGTTCATGTTCTGGTTCGGGTTCTGTTCCTGGTTCTGGTTCAGCTTCTGGTTCAGGTTCTGGTTCTGGTTCAGGACCTGGCTCAGGTTCTGGTTCTGGTTCAGGTTCTGGTTCAAGACTTGGTTCTGGTTCAGGTTCAGGTTCAGGACCTGGCTCAGGTTCTGGTTCAGGTTCTGGTTCAGGACTTGGTTCTGGTTCAGGTTCTGGTTCAGGTTCAGGTTCTGGTTCAGGTTCTTGTTCAGGACCTGGTTCTGGTTCTGGTTCTGGTTCAGGTTCAGGTTCTGGTTCTTGTTCGGGTTCTGTTCCTGGTTCTGGTTCAGGTTCTTGTTCAGGACTTGGTTCTGGTTCTGGTTCAGGTTCTGGTTCTGGTTCAGGTTCAAGTTTGGGTTCTGTTCCTGGTTCTGGTTCTGGTTCTGGTTCAGGTTCTGGTTCAGGACCTGGTTTTGGTTTAGGTTCAGGTTCAGGTTCTGGTTCAGGTTCAGGTTCAGGTTCAGGTTCAGGTTCAGGTTCAGGTTCTGGTTCTGGTTCTGGTTCAGGACCTGGTTCTGGTTCAGTGTTTGGTTCTTGTTCGGGTTCTGGTTCAGGACCTGGTTCAGGTTCTGGTTCAGGTTCTGGTTCTGGTTCTGGTCCTGGTTCTGGTTCTGGTTTAGGTTCTGGTTCTGGTCCAGGACCTGGTTCAGTTTCTGGTTCTGGTTCTGGTTCTGGTTCTGGTTCTGGTCCAGGACCTGGTTCAGGTTCTGGTTCAGGTTCTGGTTCTGGTTTTGGTTCTAGCTCTGGTTTTGGACCTGGTTCATGTTCTGGTTCTGGTTCAGGTTCTGGTTCTGGTTCCGGTTCAGGACTTGGTCCTGGTTCTGGTTCTGGTTCAGGTTCTGGTTCGGGACTTGGTTCAGATTCTGGTTCAGGACCTTGTTCTGGTTCAGGTTCTGGTTCTGGTTCTGGTTCTGGTTCTAGTTCAGGTTCTGGTTCAGGTTCGGGTTCGGGTTCTGTTCCTGGTTCAGGTTCTGGTTTAGGTTCAGGTTCTGGTCCTGGTTCAGGACTTGGTTCTGGTTCAGGTTCAGGTTCTGGTTCAGGACTTGGTTCTGGTTCTAGTTCAGGACTTTGTTCAGGTTTTGGTTCTGGTTCAGGACTTGGTTCTGGTTCTGGTTTTGGTTCAGGACCTGGTTCTGGTTCTGGTTCAGGATTTGGTTCTGGTTCTAGTTCTGGTTCAGAACTTGGTTCAGTTTCAGATTTTGGACCTGGTTCAGGACTTGGTTCTGGTTCTGGTTCAGGACTTGGTTCTGGTTCTGGTTCAGGACTTGGTTCTGGTTCTGCACTTGTTTCTGGTTCAGGTTCTGGTTCTTGTTCAGAACTTGGTTCTGGTTCAGGAATTGGTTCTGGTTCTGATTTAGGTTCTTTTTCTGGTTCTGGTTTAGGTTCTGGTTCTGATTCAGGTTCTTGTTCTGGTTCAGGTTCTGGTTCAGGACTTGGTTCTGGTTCAGGTTCTGGTTCAGGTTCTGATTCAGGTTCTTGTTCTGGTTGGGGTTCTGTTCCTGGTTCAGGTTCTGGTTTAGGTTCTGGTTCTGGTTCTGGTTCAGGTTCAGGTTTAGGTTCTGGTTCTGTTCCTGGTTCAGGTTCTGGTTTAGGTTCTGGTTCTGGTTCTGGTTCAGGACTTGGTTCTGGTTCAGTTTCTAGTTCTGGTTTAGGTTCTGGTTCTGGTTCAGGACTTGGTTCTGGTTCTAGTTCAGGACTTGGTTCAGGTTTTGGTTCTGGTTCAGGACTTGGTTCTGGTTCTGCTTCTGGTTTTGGTTCAGGACCTGGTTCAGGTTCTGGTGCAGGACTTGGTTCTGGTTCTGGTTCTGGTTTTGGTTCAGGACCTGGTTCTGGTTCAGTATTTGGTTTTGGTTCTAGTTCTGGTTCAGAACTTGGTTCAGGTTCAGATTTTGGACCTGGTTCAGGACTTGGTTCTGGTTCTGGTTCAGGACTTGGTTCTGGTTCTGCACTTGTTTCTGGTTCAGGTTCTGGTTCTTGTTCAGAACTTGGTTCTGGTTCAGGAATTGGTTCTGATTCTGATTCAGGTTCTTGTTCTGGTTCAGGTTCTGGTTCAGGACTTGGTTCTGGTTCAGGTTCTGGTTCAGGTTCTGATTCAGGTTTTTGTTCTGGTTCTGGTTCTGGTTCTGGTTCTTGTTCAGGACCTGGTTCTTGTCCTGGTCTTTGTCCTGGTCTTGGTCCTGCTCCTGGTTCTGTTCCACAGTCACAGATCCTGGACTCGATGATGTCATGGATCAGGTCTGGACCAGGGAAGTCCAGACTCAGGACTCCCAGGCAGCTCGGGTTCGCAGAGGTCTGGTTCTGGTTCTGGTTCTTGTTCTGGAGGAACAGACTTAGCTGCTTGTTGAAGAACCGGGCCTGGGTCTTTGGACTCCTGCAAGCAGGGATAGGATTCTGGGTCAGGACAAAGTTCTGTCCACAGAACCGGTCCTGGGCCCAGTAGATCATGTCCTCTACGTCCTTCAGTTTGTTGAACCGGAAGAAAACAGACTTTTTAGTCCTGATCGTGCTACATGTTCTGGTCATGGTTCTGGTCCTGGTCCTGGTTCTGGTCCTGATCCTGGTTCTGGTCTTGGTTTTGGTTCCAGAGGGGAACCTTTGGTTCTGCAGGAGGACCATCTTACCCCGGACCTGCTTCATCTGTGGTACCGAGTGCTCCCTCCAGAACCGGTCCTGGTACCGGTCCAGCAGTCTGTCCACCAACCAGACCGCTGTCCTCCGGTAGGACCCGTGAACCTGGATCCTTAGGAGGACCACCTCAGTCCCATGTTGGTCCAGAAAGTCCAGAATGATCCTGAAGATGTCCTCTAACCGTAATGTCTCCTTCAGTGTCCCCTCAGAGTACCTGAAGTGGACCGGGTCCAACCGGGTCCAGTCCCTGACAAAAATGTCCCTCTGGTTCCTGTCCCGGATCCAAACGTGGACGTCAAAGAACCGGAGACCTGCCTGGAGCTGCTGGTCCAGAGTCCAGACCTGAGACACCTCCAGGGGTCCCCCGTGCAGATTCAGGCTGTCGTGAGACCCGGGTATGGATACGGCTGAGACCAGAGTCCCATCGGGGATGGACCTCATCCAGTCCAGATGAAGAAGTTCTGGTCCAAGACCCGGTTTGTCGTTGAAACCGTCCCTGGCTCCGGAGGAGACAGAAACAAGTTTGATCCTAGAGGAGACAGAGACATGTTTGATTCTGCAGGAGACAGAGACATGTTTGATCCTGCAGGAGACAGAGACAAGTTTGATCCTGCAGGAGACAGAGACAAGTTTGATCCTGCAGGAGACAGTGACATGTTTGATCCTGCAGGAGACAGAGACATGTTTGATCCTAGAGGACACAGAGACAATTTGATTCTGCAGGAGACAGAGACATGTTTGATCCTGCAGGAGACAGAGACATGTTTGATCCTGCAGGAGACAGAGACAAGTTTGATCCTCCAGGAGACAGAGACAAGTTTGATCCTGCAGGAGACAGTGACATGTTTGATCCTGCAGGAGACAGAGACAAGTTTGATCCTGCAGGAGACAGAGACTAGTTTGATCCCGCAGGAGACAGAGACAAGTTTGATCCCGCAGGAGACAGAGACAAGTTTGATCCCGCAGGAGACAGAGACAAGTTTGATCCTGCAGGAGACAGTGACCTGTTTGATCCTGCAGGAGACAAAGACAAGTTTGATCCCGCAGGAGACAGAGACAAGTTTGATCCTGCAGGAGACAGACAATTCTTATCCTAGAGGAGACAGAGACATGTTTGATCCTGCAGGAGACAGAAACAATTCTTATCCTAGAGGAGACAGGGACATGTTTGATCCTGCAGGAGACAGAGACAAGGTCTGGTTGTCTTCAGAGACAAGAGACAGAAAGGTTTGGACAGGACTTACAGAGACAAAACCCAGAGGGACGCATGGATCTCCATGGACAGTTCTGTGCCCGACTCGTCCAGTTCTGTGCTGGACCCGTCCGGTTCTGTGGTGGACCTGTCCGGTTGTGTCCCACATGTCCTCAATCAGGACGGAGGAGCAGTGAGGATAGCTGTCCTCCTGTTCTCCAGCAGTTAAACCTTCATTTGCATCTTTTTACTCTAATCTCTCAGAACAAAGAGACTAGTGGGCCGGTTCTGACGGATCATATCAGACCTGTTAGTAAAATGTCTCCTTCTGGACTCCCGAGTCACTTCAGTCTAGTACTCCAGAACCAAACGATGGTTCTGGACCAGGTCTGGACCAGCGCTCCAATAGAAATAAGATTAAAAATGTTTATTTGTGAGTTTGACTTTCATATATCAGAACCAGAACCAGAACCAGGACCAGATGAGAACTGGGTCCAGTTCCTGATCCAGAACCTCCTGAGCAGAACTCAGTGGTTCTGTATCAGTCTCAGTCCAGTTCAGGTTCTGGATCTGACAGCAGGACTGGTTCAGTTTGACCATGTTGGAGCCATGTGTCTAACTTTTTATTTCTTACATTGAACACATTTTTATTAAATGTTTAATTTAAATGTTAAATAATTAATTTAAATATTAAATAAATTTAAATATTAAATAATACATTTAAATGTTAAAGAATTAATTTATTATTAAATAATAAATTTAAATGTTAAATATTTAATTTAAAAGTTAAATCCTAAATTTAAATGTGAAAGTTTAAATTGAAGTATTTCCTGTGCTGGGCTCTAGTTGTGACATCATCAACCTGAGACAAAAATTAATGGTAACACTGCTAATTCTGCTAACCCTGCTAATGCTGCTAACACTGCTGATGCTGCAAATGTTGCTAACACATCTAATGCTGCTAACCCTGCAAACACTACTAATGCTGCTAAAATCGCTAACACTGCTAATGCTGCTAACCCTGCTAATGATGCTAACCCTGCTAACAATGCTCATGCTGCTAACCCTGCTATTGCTGCTAACACTTCTAATTCTGCTAACCCTGCAAACGCTGCTGTGTTTCTTGTTTTCTTGTTTTTCTTGTTTTATACATTTATTGTTTTATTAGTTTATTGTTTTATTGGTTTTATTAGTCTATTGTTTTTATTGTTTTTTTTGTTTTATTATTTTTATTGTTTTTATTGTTTTATTGGTTTTACTAGTTTATTGGTTTATTAGTGTATTATTTTTATTGTTTTATTGGTTTTATTAGTTTATTGTTTTTACTGTTTTATTGTTTTATTATTTTCATTGGTTAAACATCAGACCTGCAGTTTAGACTTTGAGTGTGTTTGCTGACATCATCCTGTCCTCGTCCAATCAGCTGGACTCTGTCCACTGCTGATCCTCTTCCTGACCACCTGTTGCATCTTAGTGACATTCTGCAGAACCCTGGCAGGATCAGACCCGGACCCATCAGGACTCCACAGAACCATGGCAGGATAAGACCCGGACCCTAACCTGGACCCGGACCCCTCAGAGGAAACCCAGAAAAAGTCAGAGTGATGTGAGTCAGCAGGTCTGCTTCAGGAGCTAATCCCATCAGGATGTCGGTCAGAACCCTGCCCCTGGTCCTCATTAATCTGGGAGGAGAGATGCTTTACATTCTGGATCAGCGCCTGCGAGCTCACAGCTCGTCTGAGGACGGGTCGGGGACAGGTAGGACTTCCTGTCTGAGACCACCTGTCAGATATTTACTCTGAAACTTTCTCTTGTCTCTCCTTCTCTTTCCTGGACCAGCTGCAGGAGTGTGGTCAGAACATGACAGGAAACGAGGTAGGGGGGCAGGCCTGGTTCTAGTTCTGGTTCTGGTTCTGACTCGTTATCTCAGATTTGTAATGTTTGATCTCTTTAGGACTGATTTAAAGGTGAACTCTGTGTTTGGTCTCAGTGATGAACGACGTCGTTGGAACCATGTTCTCTAAATCCTTCATGGATGAACTTCTGAAGCCGCAGCTGCTGTTCTCCCACAGAACCATGAAGACTGTGCTAACACGCTTAGCACACGCCTCCATCATGAGACTGAACCCAGCCAGCATGGACAGGGTAAGTCCTTAAGAACCAGACCAGGGTGGACAGGGTGGGACCTCAGGAACCAGACCAGTTTTCCCTTCTTGGCCTACTTAGATGGTCATTGATTGTTTGGAGCTGGTCTTTGGTGGTCTTTAATGATCTGGAGCTGGTCTTTGATGGTCTTTAATGATCTGGAGCTGGTCTTTGATGGTCTTTGATTGTCTGGAGCTGGTCTTTGATGGTCTTAGATGGTCTTTGATGGTCATTGATTGTCTGGAGCTGGTCTTTGATGGTCTTAGATGGTCTTTGATTGTCTTTGATTGCCTGGAGATGCTCTTTGATAGTATTTGATGGTCATTGATAATCTGGAACTGGTCTTTGGTGGTCTTTAATGATTTGGAGCTGGTCTTTGATGGTCATTGATAGTCTGGAGCTGGTCTTTGGTGGTCTTTGATGGTCATTGATAGTCTGGAGATGGTCTTTGGTGGTCTTTGATGGTCATTGATAGTCTGGAGCTGGTCTTTGGTGGTCTTTGATGGTCTTTAATGATCTGGAGCTTGTCTTTGATGGTCATTGATAGTCTGGAGCTGGTCTTTGGTGGTCTTTGATGGTCATTGATAGTCTGGAGCTGGTCTTTGGTGGTCTTTGATGGTCTTTAATGATCTGGAGCTGGTCTTTGATGGTCATTGATAGTCTGATGCTGGTCTTTGATGGTCATTGATAGTCTGGAGCTGGTCTTTGGTGGTCTTTGATGGTCTTTAATGATCTGGAGCTGGTCTTTGGTGGTCTTGAATGTGAATAAAATAATATTTGGTATTATGTTTTTCTGTCTGAAACCTTTTAAACTCAGATAAATTTAGCTCAATATTTCCTCAGTTTTAAATCTGTGCCTGAAAACTGATTAATTTGTTTGTTTGTTTGTTTGTTTGTTTCATGCAGCTTTATGAATTGATGGTCATGGCTTTCAAATATCAGGTTCTTGTTTGTCCTCGACCCAAAGACCTGCTGCTGGTTTCCTACAACCACCTGGACTCCATCAGACAGTTTGTGCGGGACACTCCGGTGGTCCTGAACCAGGTGGACGAGACCCACAGGAGGATCATGGAGGTATTTCTCTCCTAGCTGGTCTACATCTTTCTGGTCTCTGTTGGAGCATATCTCAGGTCATCTTTTTGTCCTTTTCAGGTTTACTCGTGTCTATCAGAGGGAGAACTTCAGCTCCTGAGACAAACTCTGCTGGTTTTTGTTCAGGACATGCACATCCGTGTAGGTCCACTGCTGGGACTCACAGAGACTAATCCTGGCTTTGTTTAACCTGTAGTCCTCTCCTGTCAGGTGTCACTGTTCCTGAAGAACCACATCCAGAACCCTAACGGGCGCTTCGTCCTGCCCACCTCTGGCCCAGTGCCTCACGGGGTCCAGGTTCCAGGTCTGATCAGGTGAGGACCCACAGAACTGATCCTCCTCAAACACAAGCAGATATTTAATCCAGGATCAACTCAGATTAGATCTGGGATTAATTCAGACTCATCAGCAGAGCTCTGTAGACTACTTAAAAAAATAACTAAGTAAAAGTAAAAATACCAGAACAGAAAATCACTTTGGTAAAAATAAATGTCTCTGATGAGAAAACTACTAAAGTAAAAGTCATGATTTAAAAAAATATTTGGTAAAATTCCAAATCCTCAAAAAAAACATAAATACTGTAACAAAGTAAAAGTTAAAGCTCTGCTCATCAGGCTGAGGCCCGGTCAGCAGGTCTGGACGGGTCCATTAAAGGTTCTGGTTCTGGTTCTACTGTGGACTTGTTGTTTTCAGAACCTTTGACCCGAGGAGCAGAGAAGTGAGTCGGAGCCAGTTTCAGAGTGGAGCAGGTTTCAGCGGCGCCGTCAGAGAGGGGTCCTTTGATCTGAGCGGAGACCGCCTCCTCAGGCTGGGCTGCAACATGTGTGTGACGTGTTCTGGTTCTGGTTCTGGTACTGACCCGGCTCTGACCCACTTCTGTTTCATGTTTGTATAAAGGTACGCTGCAGAGTATCCTCAGGAGACACATACGTCTACAACACCTGGTGTCCAGGTAACCTCACCTGCTGTCAGGAGGGGCGGGGCTAATGGAACTGTCCTCTGTCCTGTCCTTTGTATGTCCGCTTTATGACCTGTCCTCTTTATGTCCTGTCGTCTGTATGTCCTCTTTATGACCTGTCCTCACACCCTGTCCTTTTTATGTCCTGTCCCCTGTCCTGTCCTCTGTATGTCCTCTTTATGTCCTGTCCTCTGTCCTGTGCTCTGTACATCCTGTCCTCTGTCCTGTCC
Organism: Anablepsoides rubrolineatus; assembly: GCA_031762495.1. NCBI lineage: Eukaryota > Metazoa > Chordata > Actinopteri > Cyprinodontiformes > Rivulidae > Anablepsoides > Anablepsoides rubrolineatus. Next base: position 20,297,378 of record JARVGW010000309.1, read on the forward strand.
TCTTTATGTCCTGTCCTCTGTCCTGTCCTCTTTATGCCCTGTCCTCTGTATGTCCTCTGTCCTGTCCTCCTTATGTTCTGTCCTCTGTATGTCCTCTTTATGACCTGTCCTCACACCCTGTCCTCTTTATGTCATGTCCTCTGTCCTGTCCTCTTTATGTCCTGTCCTCTGTATGCCTTTTCTTCACACCCTGTCCTCTGTATGTCCTCTGTTCTGTCCTCCTTATGTTCTGTCCTCTGTATGTCCTGTCCTCTGTATGTCCTGTCCTCTGTATGTCTTTTCCTCACACTCTGTCCTCTGTGTGTCCTCTGTCCTGTCCTCCTTATGTTCTGTCCTCTTTATTTCCTGTCCTCACACCCTGTCCTCTGTATGTCCTGTCCACTTTATGTTCTGTCCTCTGTATGTCCTGTCCACTTTATGTCCTGTCCTCTGTATGTCCTGTCTTCTGTATGTCCTGTCCTCTGTATGTCCTGTCCACTTTATGTCCTGTCCACTTTATGTCCTGTCTTCTGTATGTCCTGTCCTCTGTCCTCCTGCAGCCAGGGGACTCTCCCAACCTGTTGGCCAAAGAGGAGCTGAACCAGCTGGCCCGTCTCATGGGCAGCATGAAGACCCAGAACCTGTCCAAAGCTGAGTCTGGTTTTAGGATCAACCTGTTCCCTTTAGACCAGGAGGAGGAGGAGCAGGAGGAGCAAGAGGAGGCGTGAGTACATTTATTTACTCCTCCTTCTTCTCTGCAGCTTAACCAGCAGCTAACCTGACTCCAACATTTGTTTGTTGAGCAGCAGAGCTTCAGCTGGATCTGCAGCTGGATCTCAGGAGTCCTGCTTCAAAGTGCTCAACATTCAGGCAGTGCAGGTATAATTATAATATTATTAACAAGACAACAACAACAACAACAACAATAATATTAATAATAATAATATCAACAATGATAATATAATAATGATGATGATGATAATGATAATAATAATAATAATAATAACAGTTTTCATCACTAATCCTGACATGTTATCTCTTCAGGACCGACAGGTGAGCTCTGAACTCGCTCAGATCTCTCAGCAGTTTGCAGATGAAGCGGTCACACCTGAACCTCCCAGCAGCAGTAAGGGAGACGACCTGCTGGCCCTGATGGATGACCTTTGACCTCTGATTACACCATCCCACTTAATTGATTATATTGCCTAAAAAGAGTCATATTTACAGTATATTTATAACTTTTTCTTTTATCACTGTGTCTTTCAATGTGAAACCTGCAGTCTCAACAGTAAAACTCAAACTCTTCATATTATTGTTGTTGTTATTATCTTATATATTATTATAAAAATTTGTTGTAGTTTTTCAGTGAAGCTTAAATTCTAGCTTTTATATCCTGAACATTTACTATATATATATATATAGTATTTAAAGTTATTTATTGAATTTATTTACAGGAAAACACTAACAACACACGAAATAAAACGTTTCAACAAATAATTGAATAAATAAGCAGAACTTTTCTTTATATTTATTATCAACTGTAGTGCTTTAAAATAAATATAACCAGTAAATATTTATATTCAGATGTTTAAAATCATCTTTAGAATGAAATCAAATAGTCTCAGCTAAATCCAAATATTATTAATATTGTTTGTTTTTAATACAAAATGTGTATATAAATAAGAAAAAAAAAAAAATTTAAATTTGTCGTACAACGTGTTTATGTTTCATTTATTTAAAACTTTTAATGTAAAAAAAATCTGTTCTCCTGTCGCTGTTTACATTGTCAATAAAGTTTTCCGTGGCTGTGACGTCATCACGCAGCATGCGTCAGGCTGAGCGGCGGCAGGAAGTGGGTTTGTTTTCGGAGCAAAACGAGGATTTTTACATGAAAACAGCAAAGTCAGGTAAGTTTCTGCTGGAAAATGTTGTTTGTTGTTGATTCTTTGTTTCTGTGCGACAGAAGAGATTCTTTTAAGAGATTCTTTCTGGATTTAAATTGGCTTCATTTCTTTAGAGATTTAAAAACAAACCTTCATGATTTCATCTGATCTGATTTCATCTTTCACTAAAAATATAATAAACAGATGTTTACTTACATAAATAAGCGCTTTAAGGTTTATTTAGTTAAGTTAAAGTGTATAAATTAGTTTGTTTATTTATTTCAATCCTAAATTGAAATATGAGTACAAAACAGCATGCATACAAAATCAAAATGTCAAGGAAAACAAAACTAAATAAAAAAAGAAGTCATGAATGAAAAGGAGCAGAAAGAAGTATAAACTTATAATATCTGCCCCTACTCGCTAAATAAAATCAACCACCAACTCAAAAGTTCACCGTCAGCATATAGAGAAAGTAACAACACAAAAAACAACACTTTAGACAACATTATAACGCTTCATCAAAGTAATTTTCAAGTTTTTTTTAAATACAAAAACAGATTTTGACTGTTTTATCGCCACTAACAGCTTTAATTTTGATTCAGTTTTCAGTTTACAGAATAAAACAAACTGGATTTTATATCAGTAAAAATAAAGTATTTTATGCTTATTTCCAGCAGTAAAATTATAGTTTATTAAAGTTTCAGATGTCAGAGTTTGATTTGAAATATATTTTAGCTCCAACAAGCTAAAGACTGGATCTTCAGTAGATCAGCTGAAGGATCTGTCAGGTCCTGGTTCTGGTCTCTGATGGATCAGTTGTTCTGGATGAGGATCCAGAGGGACCACCTGCATCCTCACCTGGTTTATGTGCTGCTCTACCTGCAGGTTCCTCCACAGACCATGGAGTCTGGACCATCTGGGTCTCAGGACTCTGAAAGGACTGGACCCATGGTGGGCTCCATCCGGGAGCGGATCATCTCAGAGAACACCCTGGTGGTCCTGCTGCAGGGCCTGCGGGGGGAGGTGACCACCGTGGACCTGAGGAACGAGTCCACGGCTCGGGGACGCGTGGTCAACGTGGACGCTTTCATGAACGTCCGCCTGGAGGACGTCCTGTACAGGGACCGGGGGGGACGGAGCAGCCGGCTGCAGGACCTGTTCATCACCGGCAGGAACGTGCGCTACGTGCACATCCCCGACCATGTGGACATCATGAAGACCATCCAGGACCAGCTGGCCCGGATCCACAGAGTGCGGAACTTCACCGGAGAAGGAGGGGGGAGAAAAGAGTTCTGCAAGAAGACAAAATAACTTTTTATTTGAGTTAAACCAGACCAGACCCGATGTGGCTCACAGGAAACCTGCTTCTGGTTTCAGACTTTCATCAACCTGAACTCTAAAAACTGTTGGAAAAGATGAAAACAAAAAAAGACTCAGAAACGTCAAACATCTGGAATTTAGTTTTTGTTGTTTTCAGTTTTGAATAAAAACAGAAAAAACATTTTATTGTTTTTATAAAAATCTACATTTTTACGAACAAATTAGAACTCCCTCTAACCTCTAACATGTCAGGACTGCCACGATTAGTCAACTATTAAAATCGTCAACGAATAATTTAATAATCGATGCATCATTTTTTTTATAACTTTGTATTTTTTTAAAGTCGACTAATCACCGATTAGTCAACTATAAAAATAATAATTTGTGGCAGCCCTAATTACCACTACTGTGCCTGTGTGTCAAGAACAGAAAGGCAGACAGTGGAAGTTAGAAAAAAACAAACAAATCAACTATTAAATTCTCGCTGTTTTTAATAGTTGACAATAATGGTGATTGGTCGACTAATCGTGGCCCTAATGTCAATAAAAATAAAATGTGAGGATTTTCTTTCCAATAAAACAGTAAAGCTCATTAAAAATAGTTTCTTGTGAACAAAGTGTTTAAAGTTCTTCAGAACCATAGAGTCCAGTTTGCTGGTTTCTGCTGGAAACAGATCCTCTGGTGTTCCTGCAGTTCTGCTGGGTGTCAGCAGGTCCGGTTGTGGTTCTGCTGAACAATGTGTCTGTGTGACTTAATAACTGCTCTGACAGGAGGGAGGAATGAGCTGCACCTCTGCATCAGCGGCCCGGCAGAACCCAGCAGAACCCGGCAGAGAGGAGCCCAGTGTTTGCTTTGGCTGCTGGGAATCTGAGGAATCTGTGGAGAGTTTGTTATTCCAGCGACAGGAAGAGGACGAGGTTCAGGACCGTCCCTCGGAACCAGAACCTTGGTTCTGACAGCAGCCACATAATGAGCAGTCTGACTGAGGGCCACATGGACACTCACTCTGCTCAGAATAGAAACTAAAACCACACAAACAAACAATCCAGCAGCTCAGACTGAAAACAACTTTTATTTTGGTAAAACTGAAGGATTTTATTCTTTCAGCTGCTTTAAAACTAAAACATTTATTTCAGAAACAGAATATTGAAGTAATTAAAAACATGAAAATAACTTATCTTAAATGTATTTCTACTAAAAACTGACAGAAAAATCATATATAAATAAAACTTTTTATTCTCCTGGTCTGAACAGAAGCAGAACCTGTAAAATAAGACTAATCTGTTTTAATATTTCAGAGCTGAGAATAAAACACAAAGATTTCTGTTAATCCAGGACCCCCCTCCTCCTCCTCCTCCTCCCCCTCCCTCTCAGTTATTTCCTGTCCCACCCTCCAGGCTGAGGACTGAACAGAACTTAACAGAACTCTGTTGGACTACACTCGACTCAGACCTGCATAGAAAGCAGCTTCCAGGTTGGGGCTTTTATTTTGAAGTCACATTGTGGTTTTACAGACCTGAGGAAGGAGACTACCCTGACCCCCTGACCCCCCACAGAGAGAAGGATGAGGATCAGAGACCTGGACAGCATGAGGACCAGAGGATCATCTGTAATCTGAAGGATCAGAACCAACAGGGTGAGAGGAAAGTAAGGAACATTAACCTTTTTAAATTAAACTATCTTTAACTAAGACTTTATTACTGTTAACTACATGTAACTAAACATTTATTAACCTTAACTAAGTTAAACTATCTTTAACTAACACTTTATTAACTGTTAACTACATTTAACTAAACATTTATTTAGCTTAAGTTAAACTATCTTTACCTAAGACTTTATTACTGTTAACTACATTTAACTAAACATTTATTAACCTTAAGTTAAACTAACTAACACTTTATTACCATTAACTAAGTTAAAGTACCTTTAACTAAACATTTATTAACCTTAACTGAGTTAAACTACTTTAACTAACACTTTAATAACCTTAACTGGACACAACACAGAAATTCAGTTGAAAAATGAGAAATTTAAATAATTTTATTGGATCCTCTTGTACTGAGACAGACTGAGAAGTCCTGCTGGTCTTCTGAACCAGAACCAGAACCAGGGCCCTTTGGACCTGACTTCCTGTTTTCCATCTGGCTCCTGATGAACACGTCCAGCTCCACAAACAGCTGGTTCTGTTGGTCCGGTTTAATCTACAGCAGCTGGTTCTGTTGGTCCGGTTTAATCTACAGCAGCTGGTTCTGTTGGTCCGGTTTAATCTACAGCAACTGGTTTTGAACAGATTGGGTCAGAGCAGGAACTGGTTTAGACACTGGATCAGAACTGGGTTTACGATTTGGACCTTGGTAAACAGGATCAGTTCTTGTGGTGGTCCGGTCCCACAGAGACTGTAATCAACCCAGACCCGATAAGACCCAGTCTGAGGTTCTGCCTGGTCGATAAGGATCAGCGTGGGAGGGGGGGCAGGTCCGGGCCTCCCCGGGGAGGTTCTGTTCACACGCTGCCTTACTGGAAGCGTGGGATCAGGCAGAACCGGGCCCTGCAGAACCGGCCAGTTTATAAACAGCACCAAGAGTCAAGTCAAAATCCCTGACCCACTTCAGATCCAGGTTCTGATCTAATAAAGTAACAGCATCTGAACATTAGCTAAAAGCTAACTGCTAACAGAGAATGACTCAGGAGGTTCTGGTTCCATTAAAAGCCGGTCTCCATGTTTGTCTCTCAGACTGGTTAGTGGACCCTCTGACCCCTGACCTGGACTCAGGATGGACCCGGTGAGACAGGACATGGAGCTGCTCAGTAACAGCATGGCCGCCTACGCTCACCTGAAAGGTCAGCCAATTAGGAGAGTTTATCTGTGTGTTCTTGTGTTTCAGCCAATCAGGAGAGTTTATCTGTTTCAGCCAATCAGGAGTGTTTATTTGTGTGTTCTTGTGTTTCAGCCAATCAGGAGTGTTTATCTGTGTGTTCTTGTGTTTCAGCCAATCAGGAGTGTTTAT
>JARVGW010000309.1:20383643-20395787 GCA_031762495.1 Anablepsoides rubrolineatus
TCTGCTGACTGAGCGTTACAATCTGCTGACTGAGCGTTACAATCTGCTGACTGAGCGTTACAATCTGCTGACTGAGCGTTACAATCTGCTGACTGAGCATTACAATCTGCTGACTGAGCATTACAATCTGCTGACTGAGCGTTACAATCTGCTGACTCAGCATTATAATCTGCTGACTGAGCGTTATAATCTGCTGACTGAGAGTTATAATCTGCTGACTCGGCGTTATAATCTGCTGACTGAGCGTTATAATCTGCTGACTCAACGTTTCTTCTGGAGATTAATGTTGAGTTTAGTTCAAGCTTCAGGATAAAGTCTGACTTTATCTTTAGACAAACTGGAACTAAGTCTAAGATGTTGTTGTTGTTGTTGTTATTAATATAACTGTTACTATTAATAATTTATCTGTTATTAGTAATTTTCCTGTTATTATTGCAGTAATTATTTAACTGTCATTAATAATTTAACTGTTATTATTAATGTAATTATTTGCTAAGCAGCTGTTTATAACAGGACATAACTCAGACCCTCAGTTACTTCTGTTGTTTACATTTAGTTTTTATTATTTCCTGTTTTTATTTTGAAGGCTCCTGTTAGAACAAAGTCCAGAAAAACTCGCCATGCTCTGCTGGCAGGAAGCCACAGGACGGGACTCCTGGCGGACATGGAGGACACAGTGGACAGGGTGGACACGGTAACTCTCACAGAAGGTTCCTGCTCACGTGACCAGCGACAGATTCTAGTCCTGGTCCTGACTTATGACTCAGCGTTTTTTTGACATGTGACTCAGCGTGTTGACACGTGACTCTTCGTTTTTGACATGTGAATGTGTTTTTTACACGTGACTCAGCATTTTTGACATGTGACTCAGCATTTTTGACACGTGACTCAGCGTTTTGACACGTGACTCAGCGTTTTGACACGTGACTCAGTGTTTATGACATGTGACTCAGCCTTTTTGACACGTGACTCAGCATTTTGACACGTGACTCAGCATTTTTGACATGTGACTCAGCCTTTTTGACACGTGACTCAGCGTTTATGACATGTGACTCAGCGTTTTGACAGGTGATTCAGCATTTTTGACATGTGACTCAGCCTTTTTGACACGTGACTCAGCGTTTATGACACGTGACTCAGCGTTTTGACAGGTGATTCAGCATTTTTGACATGTGACTCAGCGTTTTGACAGGTGATTCAGCATTTTTGACACGTGACTCAGCATTTTTGACACGTGACTCCGCGTTCATGACATGTGATTCAGCGTTTTGACATGTGACTCAGCCTTTTTGACACGTGACTCAGCCTTTTTGACACGTGACTCAGCCTTTTTGACACGTGACTCAGCGTTTTGACACGTGACTCAGCGTTTTGACACGTGACTCAGTGTTTATGACATGTGACTCAGCCTTTTTGACACGTGACTCAGCATTTTGACACGTGACTCAGCATTTTTGACATGTGACTCAGCCTTTTTGACACGTGACTCAGCGTTTATGACACGTGACTCCGCGTTTATGACATGTGACTCCGCGTTTTGACACGTGACTCCGCGTTTTGACACGTGACTCAGCATTTTTGACACGTGACTCAGCATTTATGACACGTGACTCAGCGTTTATGACACGTGACTCAGTGTTTATGACACGTGACTCAGTGTTTTTGACATGTGATTCAGTGTTTGTTGATTTGTAAAAGTGAAAACTTCAAACAGGAAGTCCAGATTTCAGACGGTCTATCAGTGTTCTGACCTGCTGACTCATGGTTTCGTGCAGGTAATGGGTCCTACAGCTGCCAGCACCACTGCACTCATTCAGACGGACCAGGAGAACCATAGCTCCTCAGCCAACAGAACCTTTGACGGTTCTCCGTACTCCTCACAGCAGAACTCAACCATAAACGGAACCGTCGGCCCTTCTGCGTCTTCCAACAGCAGCGGTGTCAGCACCACCACAGCCACTCCCACTCCCACTCCAGTTCCTGCAGGTGAGTAAGCACCTGCTGAGGCGTTGGTTTTGTTGACCTCAGAGCTGACCTCAGTCCTGCCCGCAGCAGATCGTGTTGGTTCCTGAGGCAGAGCAGCTGGAATGTGTTTCTGTAAACAGGAAAAACCGGAGTTCTCAGCTCCTCTGAGCCTGAGAACCGGTCTGTGTCCCTGCAGGCTGGGCCTCATTCAGCTGGGTCCACAAAGACCTACAGGTTCTCAACCTGAAGGTCAGACAGAAGGAAAGATCCTTTTCCTCAATGCTGCACCTGGATCTGGTTCAGGAGCATCTGGGTCCAGTCTTTAAGGTGGTACCTCACTGGTCCAGTCTTTAAGGTGGTAGCTTAGAGTTCAAGAGAATCTGGATCTAGTGATGTCAGAGTTGTGGGCGTGTACAACTACTACAGGTGGCTCAGCTTTTGTCTGCTGGGTTCTGATGCATTTCTGTGTTCTGGTTCTGGTTCTGGTTCTGACAGTCCGGGAGCTGGTGGTGTCAGCAGGTGAGAGCGTGGAGGTGACGCTGCCCCGCAACGAAGTTGAGCTAAACGCCTACGTGGTCCCGCCGCCCCCCACAGGTAAAGCAGGTGTGCACCTGGTCAGGTTCTGAGAGGGTCCGGTTCTGGTGGACCTCTGACCCGCTTTGTGTCCTGCAGGAAGCAGCTATGCCTTCGACTGGAGACTCATCACTCATCCCACAGATTACAACGGAGAGATGGAGGGCCAGAATAGCCGCACTCTGAAACTCAGCAAGGTGCAGCTTTACTTTTAGCTTTACCTTTATCTTTATCTTTAGCTTTATCTTTAGTTTTACCTGTGTGAATGTTGCTGCTGCAGCTGGTCTCACTTCCTGTGTGTGTGTGTGTGTGTGTGTGTGTGTGTGTGTGTGTGTGTGTGTGTGTGTGTGTGTGTGTGTGTGTGTGTGTCTCAGCTCACTGTGGGCCTGTACGAGTTCGGGGTGACGGTGGACGGGGACGAGGCTCACGGCGAGGGTTATGTCAACGTCACCGTTAAACCAGGTAAGACAGAACCTGGCTCCTTCATCAGCTGATGATGAAGATAACAGAAGTCTTCCTCAGATGATGAAGAGTGATGAACTAATGTTTAATCTTCTCAGAACCAAAAATTTAGAAAGAGTTTCAGAAACATTTCTGATTCATTCAGCTGACGTTTTTATGTTTATGGTGTCAATAAAACCTCCACCTGCTTTAAGAACCCTGCAGCAGCTGCAGTAAACAGGAGCCACATGTTGGATCATAAAGATGTTTTCAGACTTTTATTTTTGAAGGACTTCCTGTCAGGATGAGTGGATCAGTTCTGATCCAGGTCTGATCCAGTCCTGCAGGACCACCTCCTCCTCATGTCGTCTCCTCTCTGTCTGACAGAGCCGCGGGTCAACAAGCCTCCGGTGGTGGTGGTCTCTCCAGAGTTCCAGGAGATCTCTCTGCCCACCAGCTCCACAGTGATCGACGGCAGCCGTGAGTCCCTGCAGGACCCCCACACCTGGACCCGCAGGGACCCGCAGACCCCTAACCAGATCTGCTCCTCCCCTCAGAGAGCACGGACGACGATAAGGTGGTGTCCTGGCACTGGGAGGAGGTCAAAGGTCCCCTGAGGGACGAGAAGGTCTCTGCAGACACCCCCATCCTGACCCTGACCGGACTGGTGCCCGGGAACTACACCTTCAGGTTTGATGTGGTCTTCATGTGTCCAGGTCTATGAGGACCAGGTGTCCTCATGTGTCCAGGTCTCTGAGGACACCTGGTCTCATCAGGATTGTAAGACCCCCTCAGGACAATAGGATCCCCTCAGGACAATAGAACCCCCTCAGGACTGTAGCCCCGCCCTCAGGACTATAGAACCCCCTCAGGACTTTAGACACCCCTCATGACTGTAGACCCCTCTCAGGACTGTAGACCTTTAGGACTGTAGACTTCCCTCAGGACTGTAGACCTCTCATGACTGTGTAGACCTCTCATGACTGTAGACCTCTCATGACTGTAGACCCCCCTCTGGACTGTAGACCTGGTTAGGGTCAGTTTCCTGTCAGGTGTTCTTGATGTAAATCGTCTCCTCAGTCTGACAGTAACGGACTCAGATGGAGCCTCCAGTTCTACTCTGGCCAAGCTCTCGGTCAACAAAGCCAAGGACTACGGACCCGTGGCCAACGCCGGGCCCAACCAGGTCTGAGCAGCACCATAGTCCTGTAAGGAGACCAGACCTGAACCCCTGACCTCATGAAGTTCTCCTGCAGGTGATCCAGCTGCCCAGGAACTCAATCACGCTGTACGGCAACCAGAGCACGGACGACCACGACGACCTGTCCTACGAGTGGTCTCTGAGTCCGGAGAGCAAGGACAAGGTGCTGGAGATGCAGGTGAGTGGGTCTTAGGGGTCCAGCTGGTCTGAGTGGGTCTGAGGGGTCCAGCTGGTCTGAGTGGGTCTGAGGGGTCCAGGTGGTGGTCCTGTGGGACGCAGCCTCACTGTGTCCTGTTGTTGTCCAGGGGGTCCGGACCCCCATACTGCAGCTGTCCGCCATGCAGGAGGGAGACTACACTTTCCAGCTGACCGTTACCGACTCTGCAGGACAGCAGGACACGTCCAAGGTCACTGTCATTGTTCAGCCAGGTGAGACACACACACACACACACACCTTATCAAAGTTTACAACAGGATCCTGGTTTTATCAAGGAGCTGCTGTTTGTCAGCAAACACACAGACCAGTCTTCAGTCTGTCAGTGGTTCTGTCCTTACCTGGACAGCTGGGATCATGATTACGTAAGGGTCGACCTTACTCTTCTTATAACAAGGTTATAAGGAAATTATTTAGCAAGCATCTCCTATTTTTGGTAAGTATCTCTTCTGTGCAAACATGAATGAATGAAACACAAAAAGTGACTTTCTCAGTAGTTGCGTTTCCATTGACCATGAAAATGTGCAAATTGGAATTTCGAAAATAAATTTGCTCAATGGAAACAAATGTCAATTTCGAAAAAACGTACGTTTTTCAACAAAATGGTTTTGCGCTAAGATGAGGTGGTTTTTCCGCCGTATCGAAATTGGAGTGTTTTGCAAAACTGCAATGGAAACACTTTTTTCACATCACGGGAGTCACGTGATCAAGAACCAGCTGTTTCTACTGGCGAAAAGATGATGAAGAAGCAGACAACAAGAAGTAGAAGAAGTAGTAAAATCACCAAAGTTGTAAAAGAAAGTAGTAAACTCACCGACTACAATTTCCCAAAAACGCTGCATACCCGCTCCCAGGTATAAGGGGCTTTTCACTCTAAAGCCTTGATAAGACACAGATTTCTCCTCTGATGTCTGATGATGAGCGCTAGTGTTGTGGTAGCAATTTTGCATGATTGTTTACATCCATTGTCGCCATGTTTGTAATGACTTATTGTGAGAACAAGCGTATTCACGTGTGACTTTAATAGCATCACTGCAATTGCGAAACTGTGTTTTTTGACAATAAGAGAATATCGACAAAGTTTTGCACACATTTGCAATGGAAACGCAGCTACTGAATTTTGGGTTGATCCATTAATAAATCCAATCGTTTATTTACATAATCAAACAAAATCACTACAGTACACTTAACGTGACAATTTAATTTCCTATAAACAGTTTTAAGAATCAATAACAATCCAGATCGACTCCGAACTCAATTGTTTATCAATCCAGCACGTACTATAGAACAGCAAACATCCAGCTACATGTTAACAAACGAAACATTTGCAGCACTTAACTTAGAGTTGGCAAGGCAGGGGTTTAAGAAAAGGAGGAAAAGTAAGATATTAATTGGTTCCTAACTTATATTCTTATCTTTAAGGAATGTGGGTTTTTAACCAGAAAAAGGCAGTTGTCTCTCTGTCGACGTCAGCCAGACAGCGATGCTCGTAACAGCCAGCTTTTACCTTTGATGGTGTGGGTCACCTGTCCAGGTATTTGGGAGGTCTCTCAGTCAGTAAGAAAATCCATCAGGATTGTCCACTCAGCTGCTGGACACTCCAGGCCTGTTAAACTTCAGCATCTGCATACATCCAAGTCCCGTCATAGGAAGAGGCAAAGCCAAATGGACCCCGATCTTCAGAATCAAGCTCTTCTTTTGCGAGTCATCACCCCTCAATGGTGATGAGTTGCAACACAAACGGGAATACCTCGAAAGTCTGACCCTTACAATTATAAAACATTAAAGTTGTTTTATGGGTCTGCTTGTTGGGAGGGACAGGATGAAAGCTGGACACCACAGCTTAAGTGCTTCTCTGTTGGCTCTGCTCTGGTTCTGGTTCTGGCTCCAGTCAGACCTGCTCTACGGATGTTTGTGGACTGGTCCTTCATGGTGGGTTCTGTTGGTGTCTCTTGGTCCCACAGAGAACAACAAGCCTCCGGTGGCAGACGCTGGGCCAGAGAAAGAGCTGACCCTGCCTGTGGACAGGACCACTCTGGACGGCAGTAAGAGCAGTGACGACCAGAAGATTTCCTCCTACCACTGGACCAAGACCAGGTCAGGACCTAAGAGACTGCTCAGCACTCAGAGATAAACAACTGAACAAACAAACAATCAACCACACAATCAATCAAACAATCAATCAATCAAACAATCAATCAATCACACAATCAATCAATCAATCAATCAATCACACAATCAATCAATCAATCAATCAATCAATCAATCAATCAATCAAACAGCTAACCAAATAACCACACACACTGATCAGTTTAAAAACCTCTGATGAGAGAAGATGGTTTACTCCTCTGTCTCCTCCTGTCTCCTCCTGCAGTGGTCCTGATGGGGTGAAGATTGAAAATGGGGACAGTGCCGTGGCCACAGTGACAGGTCTGGAGGTGGGCTCGTATGAGTTTACTCTGACTGTTGCTGATGAGAGGAACCTGAGGAGCAGCGACACGGTGACGGTCATCGTCAGAGAAGGTACGCTTTTTCATCACCTTCATCAGCTGATGAAGAACCAGAGACAGAACTTCATGAATTTCATCATCTTCACCTTTTCAGAAAAAGACCAGCCGCCCGTGGCTCGGGTCCTTTCAAGTCCAGCTGTCTCCCTGCCGGTCAGGACGGCGGTTCTGGATGGGTCTCACTCCACTGATGATAAAGGTGGTCTCAGCTTCCTGTGGACCAGAGACGAAAGCAGTCCTGCAGCCGGGGTGAGTCTAAACCTGATCCAGAACTTTGATCCAAACCTCTCATTTTATATCAAATAATCTCATATTTTATTTAAAATAAGCTCATTTTATTTAAAATAAGCTTATATTTTATATGAAATAATCTCATATTTTATATCCAATAATCTCATATTTGATACCAAATAATCTCATATTTTATTTAAAATATATATATTTTATTCAAACTTATCTACAGTAACAATAATCTTCATATCTCCCTGTCTCAGTCTCCGTGTCCATGTCTTCATGTCCCTGTCTTCATGTCTTCATGTGTTCACCTGGTGCAAACAGAACTTGAACCTGTCTGTTTGTGATCCAGGATGTTCTGAACGGCTCAGACCACCAGGCGGTTCTGTTCCTGGGGAACCTGGTGGAGGGAAAGTACTCGTTCACCCTGACTGTGAGCGACAGCAAAGGTCAGAGCAACTCAGACCGAGGAGGTGTGGAGGTCCGAGCAGGTACAACCCCCCCCCCCCCCACACCACCACCACCACCACCACACACACTGACAACACACACTCTTTATATCACTTCCTGTTCCTGTCAGACGTGTGGCGGCGGGACCTGGTGGAGCTGCTGCTGGAGGTCCCGGTGTGTCAGGTGTCTCAGCGTCAGAGGGACATGCTGCTCCGTCAGGTCGGGGTTCTTCTGGGTGTGCTGGACGGTGACATCATCGTCAGAGAGATCAGTGCATTTAACGAGCGCAGGTGAGTCTGCTTCATCAGCTCTTATAGTGTGTCTCCATCTGTTTTACTGTCCTCCTCCTCCTCTTCCTCTTCCTTTTCCTCAGCACTCGACTGGTGTTCCTGGTGTCGAGCGGTCCGGACCGACCTCCTCTGTCGGGTCGCAGCGTCGCCCTCAGCCTACGGAACAAACTGCACAAACAGAAGAACGACTTCCTGATCTTCAAGCCCCGAAGCGTGGACACTGTTGGTGAGAATGTGATGGAGACAAGAAGCTGAAGCATCATCTGAACCTGTCTGGTTCCTGCAGCTCATCACAGAAACAGAAACATCTGAACCTGTTCCTCAGACTAAACTCTGGTTCCAGCCAGGGTTATTACAGTTAATTCAAACTAACTAAAACTAAGCATTAAAAATACAATAATAACTAATAAAAACTTGCAAATCCACACTAAAAACTAATTAAAACTAACTGAATAAAAAATATCCACACTAAAAAAACTAAACTATAATGAAAAATCCAAACTATTAGAACCTTGGTTCCTGCAGCTCATCACAAACACAAACATGTAAACTCGTCCTTGAGCAGTTTAAACACCCAGAAGCAGCTTCTGTTCTGACTTTACATAGAAACACCAGAGAGCCACAGCTGGACAGGAAGTGGTGTCTGTGTGACGGGCTGCAGGGAACTCTTTCATCTGGTTTCTTTTCCTGTGTGGGTTTTCTCTCTTACTCTTTACTCTTCCTCCTGGTCTTCCTCAGTCTGTCAGATGAACTGCTCGGGTCACGGAGAGTGCGACCCGTTCACCCGGCGGTGTGTGTGTCAGCCCTTCTGGATGGAGAACTTCATCAGGGCTCAGCTTGGAGACGCAGAGAGCAACTGTGGTGAGGAGAGGAGGAGGAGGAGGAGGAGGATGATGATGATGATGCTGCTAACATGTTGATGCTAAAACTCCTGTTCTGTTTTCTCAGAGTGGAGTGTGCTCTACGTCACCATAGCCTCCTTTATGATCATGGTTGCTGTGGCAACGGTTGTCTGGACGATGGTGTGCTGCTACAACAGGTGAGTTGAGTCACAGGTGAGTCGTGTCTGAGCTCCGCCTCCTGATGAGAGATGCTGTCTTTGTTTCCTGGAAGGCGTAGGAGCAAAACTCGACGAAGCAAAAGTCGATACAAGATGCTGGAAGGAGACGAGCAGGAGAGTCTGGAGCTCCAGCTGCCCCGAACCGGTCAGTGTCCCCTTTACAAACATTTATTAACATTTATAAACATCTATTAACAGTTATAAACATCTATATAGAGTTTATAAACATGTATTAACAGTTTATAAACATCTATTAACAATTTATAAACATATATTAACAGTTATAAACATCTATATAGAGTTTATAAACATGTATTAACAGTTTATAAACATCTATTAACATTTATAAACATTTATAGTTATAGTTGATAAAAGTTTTTTTTAAAGTTCTTCATACTTGATGAGGAACAGGTTTAGGTTCTGAAAAATAAAATCTGTCATTTAACTGCATTTTAACCTTCCTCCTCCTGCAGCCCGCCTGAAGCCCGTGCCTCCTCCCACCTCCTCGGCTCTGATGCGTTCAGACTCAGAGTTTGACAGCGACGAGGGGCAGGAGCGGGGTCACCTGCTGCGGCCCCAGAACGGCTCCCTGAGGAACGGTCAGGGACCCCCGAGGGCCCTGAAGCCCCGCGAGGAGCACCTATAGCAGCACCTATAGCAGCAGCTGCTCCTCTTCATTGATGAAGGCTGAAGTTTCTGCTGCCACTCTGAGCCAGGGCCTGGGGGGGGGGGGGGGTTCTGACCTGCTCCGGTGCCGGGACCAACACTACTTACAGACAAACAGGAAGTGACCTGCTTCATTTCCTGTTTCAAAGAGCCACTGGACACACACACACACACAACACTGCCACGGACCTGAACCAGAACCACCAGTACCAACGGACCCACCTTCACCTGCATGAGGAGCACCGGACTGACACCGGAGAACCTGCTGCATGTTTGTGTGTCCGGTGTGTGCGTATTGGTTTTTCTGTTATTTACGAACAGGCTTTTATTCTGAAGGTCTCAGAGGCTGCAGTTCCATCAGGCTTTTATTCTGAAGGGCTGTGACAAACACTGGAGTGTGCTGTGTTGAGGATGAGAAAGATGAAGCTGCACTTTTTGATTGAAATCTTTTTTTGTTGTTGTTTGTTTTTAACTTGTTTCTGCTGCAGTTCAACATGTTGGAGTCCAGAAGATAAAAGTTTAATTCTTTATTTAGCTCAGTGACTGCTTCTCTTTATTTCCTCTTTAATTAAAAACACTTTGTTGATGGACAAAAAGAAGAAGATATTTAAAGTGAAAGATTGAAATCAGTCTTCCTGTTAAATCTTTTTATTTGAACGTTTCCTCCTCCTAGAGAAGTTTGTTCAAACTAATCTGCAGATTTATTTAAAATGTTCAGTTCTGTTGGGCCACATAAAAGCCTCCCAGGTTCTGTCTCTGATTCTGGACCTGATTCCAGGATCTGGTTCTTTCTGTGGTTTTTGTCAGACCTGGACTCTGCAGGGTCACTGTGAAGACCACCACACACTGAATGTTTTTAATGAAGACTTGTTGTTTTTCTGTACTGGATCACCTGGAAAAATCTGAATAAAATGTTCTGGTTTTAGTGGTTTAACTGGACTCTCCTGCAGCTGCCAGCTGTGTCTCTTAGAAACTGTTAATAAATATTTATACATGCTATATAATAACAGTTTTAAACATCTTTAAATAGTTAAAAACTGTTTATAAACAGTTAAATAGTAAAATAAATAAACTAAATAAATAGTATTAGTAAATAGCATGGTCACGTGTCCAGCTGTGTGCAGATGTTCAGGGTGAAACTGGATCCAGATGTGGAGCTTCTTCCTGTGTTTCTGCGCGTTCACGCTGCTTCTGCGCGTTCACGCTGTTTCTCCTTCACGCGCCTTATATGGGAAAGGAATCAGTCCCGCGAAGAAGGGCGGAAACGCGGCGCGGTGACTGCTGGGTAAATTCAGCACATCCAGGAAGAAGCTGACCAGTCGTCTGCTGAGCGAGCCCGAACCCCGAGCACGCCCTCCGATAAAACAGACCAAATCACTGCTGGAGCCGGTTAGCAGGTAAGATTTCAGGTCATTTATAAATTTATTTGTAAGGCGAAGAAAAACACTGCAGCTCGTTTCCGGTCAACACAGAACCCGGACTGTCTGGAGACGCTGAAATTAGGGAAGTGGTCCGGTTCGACACGAGTTAACGCTCCGGGAGGGGCTCAGGTTAGGGTTAGGGGTTAACCTAACCAGGTTAATGGGTCCTAGTCGGGCTCCATAATATCGTTTGATTTAACCGTGTCAGAATGAGGAGCGGCTCGGTTCAGAACCCGGTGTTGTGACAGATTCAGTTCCCCTTGTTTTTCTGCTCCCGTGGTTCTGTAGCGGCTTCCGGGTACAAACTGACCTTATCTGATAAACATGTTTAAATCTAAAAACAGAAAAACATCGTTTTATTTCAGTCTTAAGTCTGTTTTTCCCGGTTTGTTTCTAACCGGAGCCTGAACTGAACGGGACACGCATTTCTGCACAACACTCCCGGCTCAGCTAGCTGTTAGCTTTAGCCTCCCTGCTGGAACCGGTGATCGCATTAACGCCAGCGGCTCCAGACGGATTTGTTGGACCTCGGCGGGGTTCGGACGGGATTTGTTTACACCTGAAGGTTCACCTGTGAAGGTTCGGCTGGCTGGCTGTGTATCTTTCCGCGACCGCACAACATGAGCTGTGCCCTACTTTATGTCTGCAAGTCTGACAGAACCAGAGCATCAAGCTGTAAAGTAACTAAGTACAAATACTTTGTTACTGTACTACTGTACTTAAGTAGAATGTTTGGGGTATCTGTACTTTACTTGAGTAATTTTCTGTCTACTTTTTACTTCTACTTCTTACATTTTTAAAAAAGACAGGAAGTAGAAAGTTGTTACTTTTTCATTTGTGCTTGTTTTCATTCCAGCTTGTTATTGTAAAAAAATAAATACTATCCATATAAATTGTACCTCCTAGATAGTGATATTAACTGTGGTTGAATGAGAAGTATAAATATATAAAACACACCCCAGCAGGACATAATCATTAAAATAAAAGGACTGTACTTAAGATGTATTTGTATTTCATGAATTATATTATTATCAGATAGATTTAAATTTTGGGGAAAAGCTTTGTGCAGCCTTGATATATGTATATAAACTGAAACAGCTAGACTAGTGCATCCTAAATTTA